>JANAVB010032220.1:1597249-1788660 GCA_029216955.1 Iris pallida | reverse complement strand
GCTTATTTTCCATTAATGTTATTTTTTATAATATTATTTTTATTTAAAAGGTAAGGTATTATTGAAACATTGCTATATTTTCCTTTCCTTTCCTAGGTAGTTTTCTTGTTTTAACCAAACAACTGAAGGAAATGTGACAGGAATCATACCTTTCCATTCTCATGAAAAATATAAGGAAATTCATTTCTTTTCCGTGAACCAAACGAGGCCTAAAAGTTAATCATGCGCAGAGCTTTCCTTTAGGCCTCGTTTGGTTCACAGAAAGTAAATCAATTCCCATGTATTTTCCATGGGGATGGGAAAGTAGAATTCCTATCAAATTTTTCTTCCTATGTTTTGGTTGTGGAGGAAAGGAAAGAAAAATATTTATTGTTCCAACAATATCCAATGTCAACATAATTATAATGAATAGTTAATTGGTAAAATAGGTAATAAATCCAGGCTACTTTTGTCATAATGTTTGGTAATTAATGTTGGAAAAGGAAGGAAAATGAATCCCATGGGTCATGAGAGGAACTATTTCCCTCCTATTTTTCCATGTCAGGAAAGTGTTTCCCAAATTTGTGGCTACCAAACAAGGAAAGGAACAAATTTTCTTTCCGGATTCCTTGAATCCGTGAACCAAACGAGGCCTTAGATATCTTCCAACCCTATTATTTTGTTTGTATTGTGATTCATATGTGGCATGAGACACAAGACAATATTTTTTTCTATGTGGCAAGATGATATTCACACAAAACAGAGATAAAAAAGTGTTCTCCAATACAAAAGTTGAGAAGACAATAAATTACTTTTTTTTCAACTTCCATGACAACTTTTCCACTTCTTCCTTCTTCTTTTTTTATGATGTGGAAAGTAAAGCATTGTGAAGTCTATTGTCTAGATGTAGACAACCAACTTTACATGTCTTTGACATGTCATTGCCATGTCAACTTCACAATTTATTTCACACTTGCATTGGAGAAGAAATTTGAAATAAAAGTGGTGATTCCTATGTGGCAACCATTTTTTTCTAAACTCCAATGGGTTGGAGATGCTCTTAAAAATCAAATAATCTAAAAGGATTCTCTCTTTGTTATATATAACTTAAACCTTTAGGTATTATTATATTATACTATATATGTGCACGTGCGTTGTATGTATTTTATGCTACTTGAAAAAACAAATAATTAGTATATTATATTAGTAAGACTAAAAGTCATTAGTATTAATTATTCTAAACTTATATTATACTATTATTATATTATTTTATTTTATACATGCATGAAAGACTATTAGAAAAATCAAAAGTCACCTCGCATAATTACTTAGTTATCCCTATTAACTTTAAGTATCTTTTAATTAATAATATAAGTAAGAATATTTTTGTAAATTTTTTTTTTTTACGGTGAAGCTAACTTTTGACTTTATATAATATTATTATTATTTTATTATATTATTATTTTGCCAAATCATTGAAGAAGTTTGTAGACAAAAGCAAGGTTTCCCACAAGGTTCTTGTTATAACATAAATATTTCTGTGGTGAGTTGAATCTTTGTAATTATAGGACTCCACAAGTCACGAGTTTCCTACGTACTCGATCCCTTGCTGTAGAAAAAGGTTTATTAGTGATAAGTATGCATATTTACCTTTATTCAGGCCACTTGCTTGACAACTACTCTCAAACTGATCATGTGATCAGAATCGGAACATCCAACATTCAGTTGATGTCCATCAACAACAGCACAGATCTGCTGTATAACAACTTCTTTTTTTCTATAAAAAATACGATTCTCACTGATAAATAACACAGCAACAAGTGATTTCCATATTTTTATAAAAGATGAATATATTTAATACACATATTTTTGGGAACAGAAAATCTGTTCTCCACTTAAATCATATATATATATATAACAAATAATTTTATTAAATGAATAAACGGGTTATAAGGCACTAATGACGAGCAAAAAACGTACTAGTATGATCATCAACAGTGAAACAAGCAAAAGATCTATATCCTAAGACCTAAATTTAATTGATTGGATCAAAAAATAATAATAATACTAATAATATAATAATATATATATATAATATATATATATATATTATATATTATATATATATAATATCTATATATATAATATATATATAATATATAATATAATAAAAACAAAAAAAAATAATATAATTATATATATATATAAAACAATGGACGGCGACGCTAGGGTTTTCTGCAGAAATCAGAGACAAAGAGGGGAACAACGAGGCGGCAGAAGGAGACATGGACGGAGATCCTAAGGAAGTCGGAGGGGGCTCGACGATTGTAGCAAGGAGGAAAGAGGAGGGCCAGCGCGGCAAGGGCCATCGTCAACAGGAGAAGCTAGAGCGGAGGGGGCCAGATCTGCGCAGCAATCCAGAGCCAGCGACAGGGGGCACCCACAGATCGCAAGGAACCATAAATACAGCGCAAGTGACCAGAACAACACGGCTCCCAACAAACGAGAGGAAAGGAACCAGATTGTTCAATTCCAGAGGGGGAACCCCAACCCAAAGGGGATCCATGCAAAGAGCAACGGAAGTAATGTCAAAACTTGTAGCGTGGGTGGACCTATGCCAACCATCTATGGTGCACGAGGAAGTTGAACTCCAGTACATCGAACCAAGCGTCATCAATGGGAAGCGGATGGCAGAAATCACATGTGAAGATATAAAGGAGACTACTGAATATTGGAAGCACACTGTCACGGACTTAGTATTTTGCTAGCACTTCGTCCCGTGCGGCGCACTGTCTTTCTCCTCAAAGACTCGTGCAAGCCTTCCCGTCCCGACTTAGCTAGATCGCTAAGAAAACTAGAATAGTGGAGCAAAGATGGGACTAGTAAGACTCTTTATTGACTTGGAGAATGCTTACATTTTAGGTGGTGAGGAACAAATGAGAGCCTCCCCTTTTTATAAGTGCTCATAGAGCAATACAAGGAAAGTCCTGGAAGGAATATTCCAAGGATTATTACAATCTACCATAACTGGAATGGCATATTCCAGGTTTATTCCCTAGCAACATAAAAGAAAACTTCAAGGGCCTTCCAGAAGCTTCTTGGGCCTCCTAGAACGATCTTGGGCCTCCAGGAGAGATCCACAGGTCTTCTAGAGCCTTCCGCCATCTTCTAGAATGTTCTGGAAGCTTCCCGCATAACCTTAGTCCGCAAAAAGGTTATGCAACAGGGCCTCGGGCGGGGTGCAACATTTGGGGCGTTACATTCTCCCCCCTAAGGCGTTGACGCCCTCGTCAACCATGCTCGCTGAGAAACGCCTGGATCTCGGCTTCGAACTGATGCAGCTATCAGCACGTTCCCAGCTAGACTCACCGTAAGGCAAGCCCTTCCACCGGATGAGGTACTCACATACGGGGACACGCCTCGTCCGAATGGTCCTCCTGTCCAGCACGGCTTCCACTCCTTGTCGAAGGAAGTCGTCATGGTCGCCGTTGGTCGCTTCGAAACTCCGCGCTGGGGATCCTCCAAGTCTTCATGGTACGGCTTCAAGCAACTGGCATGGAAGACTGGATGAATCTTCAGCTTGGCAGGGAGTTCAAGCTTGTAGGCCACCTTGCCTACCTTCTTGAGCACGGGGAAGGGGCCTTCGTACTTCCGGATCAGTCCTTTGTGCACCTTGCGGAACACCTTGAACTGTTGTGGTTGCAGCTTCACCAGCATCATGTCCCCCTCCTTGTACTCAACCGGCCTTCGCTTCGCGTCGGCCCACTTCTTCATCTTCCTCGCGGCCTTCTCCAGAAATGCCTTGGCAATGTCCGCCTTTGTCTTGAAATCTGAAGTGAACTGGTTGGCCGCGGGGCTTCTACTCGAGGGCCCCGCACTCAGCGTGTGCGGGGCAAGCGGTTGTGGCGACCCATCACCAACTCGAATGGACTGCTGTGCGACGACTCGCTCCGTTGAAGATTGTAGCAGAACTGAGCGACGTCGAGGTGATGCACCCAATCCCTCTGGTTGGCACTCACAAAGTGTCGCAAGTACTCCTCGAGTAGCGAGTTGACCCGCTCGGTCTGCCCGTCCGTCTGCGGGTGGAAGCTGGTCGAGAAGTGTAAGTCCGTCCAGGATTTTGAACACTTCCGTCCAGAACTTCCCCGTGAAGCGGGGTCTCGGTCGCTGACAATGTTGACCGGGATGCCCCAGAACTTCACCACATGGCTGATGAACAGTCGCGCGGCCTCCTCTGCTGTGCAGTCCGTCGAAGCAGCAATGAAGGTCGCGTCTTGGAGAACCGGTCCACCACCACGAGAATGGACCCAAGCGCCCCCACTTTCGACAGGGCGGAGATGAAGTCCATCGAAATGCTCTCCCACGGCCTCGGCACGGAAGAGGCTCCAGCAGGCCCCCGGGCTTCTGATGATCCACCTTGTCTTGTTGGCACACAAGACAAGTGCGAACATAATCCTCCACATCCTCGCGCATGCGAGGCCAGTAGTATGCGGCCTCCAGTAGCGCCAAGGTTCGCTTCTGCCCCGGGTGTCCAGCCCACTTTGTGTCATGACACTCCTTGAGCAGCTGTCTCCGCAAGCCACTCCACCTAGGCACGACCACCCTGTCGCCCTTGGTGTAGAGAAGTCCGTCTTTCAGCCAGAACCTTCTCGTTTTGCCCTCCTTGGCAAGCTTCACTAGGGCCAGTGTTAGTGGGTCCTCCATGATTCCCACTCGAACACGGTCCAGAATGTCCCCCTTGAGCAAGCACACAGACGCGAGCTCGGCCTTCCTGCTAAGCGCATCGGCCACCTGATTTTCTTTGCCGGGTTTGTACTGCAACGCCATGTCGAACTCGGCTAGAAATCTTGCCATCTCGCCTGCTTCGGAGATAGCTTCTTCTGGGACTGGAAGTAGCTCGTGGCAACATTGTCCGTCATGACCACGAACTTGGTGCCGAGGAGGTATGCCGCCATGTCCTCAAGCTATGCACGACCGCGTCATCTCCTTCTCCTGCACCGTGTAGCGCCGCTCAGTGTCATTCAGCTTGCGGCTCTCGAACGCGATGGGGTGTCCTTCCTGCACCAACACCCCACCGATGGCGAAGTCGAACGCGTCCGTGTGCACTTCGAACGCCTTGGAGTAGTCCGGTAGAGACAAGACCGGCTCCTCCGTCACAGCCCGCTTCAGTGCCTCGAATGCCTCCTCGCATCGGGGCGTCCAGCTCCACGCCCGATCCTTCCGCAGCAGACGGTCAGAGGCGCTGCGATGGCGGAATATCCTCGGATGAACCGCCGGTAGTAGTTCGCCAAGCCAAGGAACGATCGCAGCTCCGTCGGCTTGGTGGGAGCCTCCCACTCCCGTATGGACTGGACCTTTGCGCCGTCCCCTATCTTGCCACGCCCGATCCAGTGCCCAACGACACCTCTTCTTGTGCGAATGAGCACTTTTCCCGCTTGACGAAGAGTTCGTTCTCCCTTAGCACCCGGAAGACAGTCTTCAAATGCTCGATGTGCTCCTCCATCGTGTTTGAGTACACGACGATGTCGTCGAGGTAGACCACGACGAATCGATCCTAGGGATGAAAGCTTGTTCATCAAAGTACAAAAAGTCGCAGGAGCATTTGTTAGACCAAAAGGCATAACCATAAACTCATATGCGCCATACCTCGTCACGCATGCCGTCTTAGCCTCGTCACCCTCCGCAATCCGGACTTGATAATACCCCGAGCGCAGATCAAGTTTGGAGAAGTATCTCGCGCCTCCCAATTGGTCGAACAAGTCCGCCACCAACGGGATGGGATATTTGTTCTTGACGGTTACCTTGTTTAGTGTACGATAGTCGATGCACAAACGAAGGCTTCCATCCTTCTTCTTCTGAAACAGCACCGGTGCACCATACGGGGCCTTTGACGGTCTAATGAATCCCGCGTCCAGCAGCTCCTTGAGTTGCTTCTTCAACTCGTCCAGCTCGGGCAGGGCCATGCGATATGGAGCCATGGCGGGCGTCTTCGTGCCCGGCTCCAACTCGATGGCATGGTCTACCTCCCTCCGCGGAGGTAGCCTCTTCGGCAACTCCTTCGGCATGACGTCCCCGAACTCCATAAGAACGTCATCGACTCAGGCGGAAGATCCCCCTGCACGGGCGCCTCCTCCGACTTGACAGCAAGGTAAGTCATCTCTCCGTGTCGCATCCCCTTCTTGAGTTGTAGTACGGAGAAGCCTTCCCTTTCGCAAGCTCGCCTCGTGCAGTTGTCACCATGCACGGAGAGCTCTCCTCCATGATCCCGACGACTCCCAGATGCGGCATTGGGACTGCCTTTGCCGAAGTGAGGAAGTCCATCCCAAGGATCATGTCGAAGTCGTCCAGTGGTGCTGCCGTGAGACTGGTGACACCCGTCCAGTCTCCCACTTGGATCTTCACTCCTTTGGCCACCCCCTGCACAGGGCGCGCCTCAGAGTTGACTGCCTTTATCGTACTTGAGTCTTTTTCCAGCGCCAAACCCAAGCGTCGGACCTCGCGTCCGAGATAAAGTTGTGGGTTGCCCCCGTGTCGACCATCGCCCTGGTGTTGTGGCCGTTGATCTTCACGTCCACGTACATCAGCTCTCGATTCGGGGTCTTGGACACTACCGCCTTGCTCTTCAAAGCATTCAGCAGGCGCAGGGCACCCATGTGAGCCCCCTTCTTAGGCTCCATGTCCTCGGCCTCCTCGCCTTGGACCGCGTTCACCCTCTTGCCCTTATTCGGACAGTCTCGTGCGAGATGATTTCCACCGCACACATAGCACTCGATCTTCCGCTCCGTCGAAGGCTTTGCTTGCGGCTTGTCCTTCGGCGGTGGGCCTCCCTTTCCGTTGTTCTTCTTCGCTCCCCCACCATTGAACTTGGTGGTGGTCTTTTCCTTGGGCTTTGGGGCATCGCTCCGTCGATACTCCATCAGCTTCTCGGCTGCCGCAACAGCCGTGTTCAGATCTGACACATCTTGCCTCTGCAATTCTTGTGCCGCCCATGGTTGTAGACCCTCTAGGAATGCGAACAGGCGATCTTCTTCGCCCATACTGGAAATGGTGAGCATCAGGCGGGTGAACTCCGCCACATACTCCTTGATCGACCCGGTGTGCTTGAGTTGACGCAAACTCCGTCTTGCGACATACTCCATGTTCTTCGGGTAGAACTGAGACTTGATCTCCTTCTTGAGATCCTCCCAAGTCTCGATCTTGCAGAGTCCTTTTTCTATATCAATGCACCTGCGTCGCACCACAGCGTAGCATCATCAGAAAAATATAGGGACGCTGTGTTTACCTTGTCGGTCTCATCCTCGATGCGGACCGCCTTCAGGTAACGCTCGACGTTCGAGATGAAGTTGTCCACCTCCTTCGCGTCCCGTACGCCATTGAAGGATTTTGGTTCTGGATACTTCACCCTCTGCGTCGACTCCCTCCTCGGAGTCGGACCACCAGCAATGCCCCTCTCGAGGACCTCCGCCTTGGTTTGTAGCTCTTTGCGTTTCAGCAATCTCCGCCTTCGTGGCCTTTCGTTCCTCCTCGAACTCAGCCTGCATCTCGCGGAGATGCTCTCGGAACTCCGACATAGCCGTGGCGACATCCGTCTCCAAACCTTGGGCAAATTCCTCTTGAGCCGCTTGGTTCTGCTCCACTTGATACTCGACGCCCGTCACGCCTTTCTCCAGCATCCAACACGGTCCGCCAACTCGCCAAGAGCCCGTTCCAGCAACGGTTCCTTGCTCTTGCCCTTCTTCGAGGTCTTCGCCTTCTCCTTAGGCGATGAGGGTTGTGCGGGCTCGTCGTTGATGATGGCTTCGGTCGAAGACATGATGGCGATCGAACCTTTGCTTTGATACCACTTGTCACGGACTTAGTGTTTTTGCTAGCACTTCGTCCCGTGCGGCGCACTGTCTTTCTCCTCAAAGACTCGTGCAAGCCTTCCCGTCCCGACTTAGCTAGATCGCTAAGAAAACTAGAATAGTGGAGCAAAGATGGGACTAGTAAGAATCTCTTTATTGACTTGGAGAATGCTTACAATTTTAGGTGGTGAGGAACAAATGAGCCTCCCCCTTTTATAAGTGCTCATAGAGCAATATAAGGAAAGTCCTGGAAGGAATATTCCAAGGATTATTACAATCTACCATAACTGGAATGGCATATTCCAGGTTTATTCCCTAGCAACATAAAAGGAAACTTCAAGGGCCTTCCAGAAGCTTCTTGGGCCTCCTAGAACGATCTTGGGCCTCCAGGAGAGATCCACAGTCTTCTAGAGCCTTCCGCCATCTTCTAGAATGTTCTGGAAGCTTCCCGCATAACCTTAGTCCGCAAAAAGGTTATGCAACAGGGCCTCGGGCGGGGTGCAACATTTGGGGCGTTACAACACGCTCATCCTATATGTGATGGGCAATAAGCCGTTTTACGGCCAACTACGAGCATACGCAATGAGGGTATGGCGTCCTAAAGGAGACATGAAGATTTTCTCACGGGAAAACGAATTTTATTTCGTCAAGTTCTCCTTAGGTGAAGATCTGGAGCGAATTTTAGAAGGAGGGACCGTGGATGTTCGATGGTCGTCTAGTTGTGCTCAAACGATGGAAGCCAGAATCGAGTTTTGAAAAGGATCGCCTATCGACAGTCCCTATCTGGATCCGACTTTCCTGGCTATCTCTGCAGCTCTGGAGCAACCCTTCAATAAGCTGGAAAGTATGATAGGTAAACCCATACGACTGATGTACCCACAGCTCGTCGCCAGAGACTGTCATCTTCAGTTTTCAAAATTGAGGGCAAATTTGTCATTTTCAATATTCTAATATTTTTGTGAATATTTATTTATTAATATTGTGTTTTGGGGTTTTATTTCATCGGGTTTGAGTTTTGTCTCATTTCGACTTGTGCTAGCGACCCGGATCAGTTTTGGACCCAACTAGACTCGACCAACTTGTCATGACCAAACCCAGATAATATTTGACTAATCCTATTTGATTTTAGTGGGATTAAGAATTAGAATTAGATTTAGAACTTGAAATTAGGAGTTTTTAAGTTACCATTTCGACCCCAACTCAAAACCACTCATTTCTTTGACTTGGAGGGCATTTTGGTAAATTGACAAATGCCCCCAACCCTCTAAATTATGGCCAGCCAGCAGCAAGAACCCCCTCCCTTCTTCTCATTTGCAAGAAACCCTCTCTCTCATTCTTTTCTCATTCCACAAAATCCCTTTCTTTTCCCTTTGAATTTTAAGCTCCAAAGTAAGTCAAATCTCTTCTAATTCTCTTCTATACTCTAGATCTCTCTCTAATCTTGGTGCTAACCCTTGTTTATCTCTTATTTGTAGTTTTTATCTAGGTAGAACCTAGCATAGAGGGGTTGGAAGCTTAGATTTGGCTTTGACCCAAAAAGAACCAATTTTTGGACTTTTCCTTGGGATTCCAACTCCCGAGAGGTAAATCCTAACTCTAACTCTTGTAATTACTCCTAATTAGTGTTATTTACATATTAGAGGATGTCTGAGGTGTAGAATAATCCATTAGAAGAGGTTTGGAACCCATTGGACTCAATTTGGGACTTTCGGGCTAGGTTTAGTGCCAATTTTGGGAAAAATCCTAAATTGACATGTTTGGGTGTTGCCCCTAGCATATTTAGACCTAATTAGGTTAGTTTGGGTGAGATGAGACTAGGTACGTGTCCATATTTGGATACGTGGGGTCGTTTCGCGAGAAATCATAAAAATAGGCTTTTTTCGGGATTTTCGGGTTCCAACACACGGGTGACTTTTTGCACCGACACTAGAATCGGCAAGTTAGCACTTAGAATAGGTTCTAATCATTATTTAGAACTCGTGGGTAGAGTTTGGGTCGATTTCGGATAGGTTTTGTGTCCGTATCGCGCAGTATCGCGAATCGGACACTCCGGAGTCGCCAGAATGGGCATTTGGCCATTCGGGCCTCGTTTCTCGTTTTTACTTGCGTGCGCGTGTTAGATTGCTTGTGTGGGGTACATGTCTAGGCCCTAGAGGGTAGAATTGTGAGGATTGGGATATTCGGATAGGTTTCGGGATGTTTTGGAGTGTATGTGTTATATATATATATATGTGTGTGTGTGTGTGTGCATATGTATATATATATGTGAGTGTGGGTGTGTATATATAAGTTTGAGTGTGTATGTGTGTAGAGCTTTTAGAGAGTGAGATTGATGGGAGTTGAGAGTGGTAGATAGAAAGATAGATGGAGAGAGTGTTAGTGAGATTGAGAGTGAGATGGAGAGAGGGTTAGAGAGTGATGGAGTGAGGTGGAATGAGGAAATAGAGGGAGGAGTAGAGAGTGAGATAGGTGGAGAAAAGAGGGGGGAATCAGCCATAGTAGCAGCAGCATGTAGCAGCTGCTGTCCAAAGAATGAGGAAATAGAGGGGAGTAGAGAGTGAGATAGGTGGAGAAAAGAGGGAGGGGAATCAGCCATAGTAGCAGCAGCATGTAGCAGCTGTTGTCCTCTTGGACAGCAGCAGTAGAGAGCAGCAGTAGCAGCAGCTACTTGCTACTATTGAGAAGGGGATAGGACAGCCTATAAGCAGTCTCAAACCAGTCCTTAACACCCTATAATCAGTCCATAGGACAGCTATGTATGGCCTATTAGCTGTCCCAAATCAGCCCTTATATAATCAGCCATTTTCAGCCCTTGTTAGCCTAATTGAACAGCCCATTTCAGCCCATAAAACACACCCAAATCAGTCCCAAAACAGCCCAATATTCAGCCCATTGATGGAAGCCATGAACACCCCATTGTTCAGCCCATAGGCACCACATTTCAGTCCCATTTTCATCCCCATATCAGCCCTTGGTTCATTCATTCATTCACATGTTTCATCCACTCATTTCTTCATTCATTCTCCCATCATTTTCATTCATTTCACCCATTCTTTCATTCATCATTTCACTCTTTCACACTACATTCCCCTCCATAATTTATTCACTCTATTCATTCATACACTCATCATTATAAGCCCCATTTCATTTATTTGTCTTCCATTCACTCTTTCATCCATTCATTTTCCATTCAATACATATACCATTTGAAAACCCCATGTTGCCCCACAAATTGATCCACTAGAAGCCTATATAAACCCTTAGTTAGTGCCTAGTTGGGTGGTCTAGTGTGGGTGAGTATCTAGTTAGAGGGTTAGTGAGTGTTGGTGTTAGCTTGATGTTTGTGTTAGTGTTAGTAGTGAGTTGGCTAAGTTAGTGTCCTAACTAAGTTAGTATCCTAGTAGACTAGTTAGAGGACTAACCTAGACACTAGGAGAGTGTGGGAGAGTAAACTAGAAAGGTTGGATAGAAGATAGAGTGTGGTATCTCAAGATACCATAGCGTATCATGACGATACATAAGGTAATGTTGGGATGACCAACATGGACCATAAGATGGACTAGATGTCCTAGAACCCTAGATTTCTTGGTTGGTAAACCTAGATAGTATCTAGCTACCCTAAGGAGCCTAGGCTAGTATCCTGAGATCTAGAGGGGTTTCCTTTGTAATGGGCAAGGTATTGGTATTTACCTTGTGAAGGATAAATGTAGGTAATGAGGTATTGTTAAGATATTGAGTTTGACTTCTAAGATGGGCTTTGAAATAGGTTGTCTTGGTAGGTAATGACTAGATAAGGGTAGTTTAGACTAGTCTTAACCTCCGTTGACCAAGAGTTGACTTTTTGACCGAAAGTCAACTTCAAGTCAACACTTGACTTAGAATCGACCCAAAACCAAACCAGAGTTGACCAGTTGACTGAAAATCAACTATTAGTCAAATTTGACTAGTTTGACCTAGGGTTGACCCAGGGTTGACTCAGTGTTGACCAGAGTTGACTTTTTGACTAAGTCAACCCTTGACCCAGATTGACCTAGTTTGACTTGGATTGACTTCCTGTGACCTTGTTTGACCTTGGTTGTCCTAGTGTGACTCAGTATGACCTAGTATGACCTAGTTTAGCTTGGTGTGACTTAGTTTGACCTAGTTTTGACTTGGACTTGCATATCATGACTAGATTAGCTTTCCTTTCATTATTAAACCCTGTTTGGACTCATGGTATATCATCTTTAGGTCTGTGATATCTCTGAGCACCTGTTCACCTTATCAGCTCAGGACCACAGGCGAGTACATTCACTGATAGTTTTTATTGTCTTGATATCTGCTATATCCGATTCAGTTGTAGTGTCTTACTTGATTTTCAGACACGATGGTTCACGGACTAGTATATGTCGGATCCTGTCATGAGATGTTGTTCCAGGGTTACTTGGTATATTGGTACATGACTCGACTTGTTACTTGTACTTGTATAGACATGGACTTGGGAGTGGGCTGATCACCTGCTTTTGAGTCCCGTGTCATGACGTGTTATGTCCGAATCCTTTATACTATTCGGGGGATGGGAAATTATTAGTGGTTGTGTGATCAAATCCCTACTTGTTCTTCACACTTGTACTTGAAACTTGTTCATAGCGATACCCTCGCCTCACGACGGGTAAAGCCTTACCCTACTTGTTCATAACTTTCCATGGTGACCGGCCTTATTCTTCACACTTGTACTTGTTACTTGTTCATAGCCGGTCAGATGGAAAGCTTGATCATTTTTCCCAAGCCGATCACATAACGCACTAATAATTCAAGGCACCTTTTATATTTATTTATCATAGGAGGCTAAGTTCTGTTCGGGAGAAGGATTACAACCTCGGTCCTTATTTGGTTTAAGGGTTGTAACTCGGCTTTCGGATAGTTCCCAAGTCATCATATATATATATTATCGTCCTATTCAGTACTCACATCTTGATATATATTTTCTGTTGATTTGTCTTATATTTCATTATACTGTCTCTTATAGAATTTGTCAATTCATATGGAACTGTTGTTGGTGTTTGTACTTGCTTATTTTCCTGACAGGATACCGTTGATATATTACAGATGATTCTGAGGCAGATTGCCCGACCTATTATGGGGTCGAGTTAGATGGAGTAGACCAGGACCGTGGCTTGATAGTAGAGCCACTAGACTTTGCACTCCCAGAGTAGTTAGTTTAGTTAGGTTTGCCTGGACTGCGATCCAGCAAGTACTTTCAGATTGTAGTATTTTATAATATATTCTGTGACTCTGTGATGTTGTGTATATCTCTGGGCTTGTGTGGATCTTGAACTTATTTCCTATTTTCATCTATCATATTTCCTTCCCACGCTATCTACCTTAGTTTTATTTTGATTGAGACTGTATTGCTATGTCACCTCCATTCGGAGTATATATAATGTACAGGTACCTTTATACTGTTTAGTCGTAGTATTTACAGACCTTATATACAGCATTCTACCGCCGATTCTGCGGCGTAGGCTGGACGTAACCACGTGCTCGTGCCCCTTATCATGATGCGGGTCGTGACAGAGACTATCCTACGCACGTGTTTTGTTGAGATTGATGCTCGAGGAGAATTGCCACAGAAAATTGATCTCATGTTGCCTAACGGAGAATGCTTAACACAAATGTTGAATATGAATGGGTTCCCGTTTCATGTCCCAACTGCCAATGCTTCGGTCATATGTTGTAATGACCCGCTCCGCCCTAGCGGAACGCCGATTCAAGCGGCAAGTGCAACGACTCAAACGAGCCGTCAACCCGAAAAGTTGGCATCGACCTGATGAAGAATCGATGCAAGGCTTACATTGGCCCGTCAAGAGGAATCCAGACTTAGACTTTCAAAGGCACGCTCGGAGTATCGCTCGACCGATGCGAACATCGCTAAGGCGGGTGGCTCCGATGAACCCGTCTTTGCTTAGCCTAGACACATAACAATACGGACACTATTGCTAGAATCGCTAGGCGTCAATACCGCACATGTTTAAATGAATGACTCAACGCACCTAGCTAAGAAATAATCCCATCTTGCATGCTTGTATAGAATATGGAAAGGAACATGGAAAAATGTGAGAACTCTCGCACCGCGCTCCACGCTCGTGCTAAGGCACAAGCTTACGTTCAAGTCCCTAACTCGTTCAACAATGAAACAATGAATGGATTACAACAATGAAACGGAAGACTATTGACATAGTCGTTCCGAGTAGAGTATAGCAACATTGAAAGACTTCAGGACCGATGGGTCGCCAAGGCGACTCCCGTACGGGGAGTTGCATAATGTATGAATGAATGAATGAATGAATGAATACGTAAAAAATGAATGAATGAACGAACAAGTGAAAGAAAGAAATGAAAGAGTGAATAAAAGATAAGACATGAAAGACGTTAGCGATAGGTATGACGGGCACGTGCAACGGGGCTCGCTACCCGCGCTGCACGGACGCCAACCTGGTCGATAACGTATTATGGCTCAAAGGCAGCCGTTAAGTTAAATGACAAGTCAATACGAAATGGTCGTGGACAAACGGCATGGGCGATGGGGGGAATACCGTGGCCGTCATGAGGAAGGATTCTGCGGCACAGGCGATGGAGGGGAATACCGTGGCCGGCCTAGGCGAAATCAGACATGGGGCTTACGGGCTGCTTTGAGTGGGGGCTCGGCCACTCAAAGAGCGTAATGCCAGGCATTTCAAGAGACTATCAAGGTGTACCAGCCATCACGCTTCGATAGGTGAGAATGCCCACGTGATATGTCTAAAATGGCTTGTGATGCCAGCGACCCATGCATGTAGATTAAGTAGACTATGCTGTTGGCAATCCACGTGCAAGTCCTTGCATTGAAACAAGTAATCTAAGTTAACTAAATGAAGTGTCTCCTGAATATGCTTGAAATATAACGTCATGAACATGCTGGAAATGTAACATCCTGAACATGCTTGAAATATAACGTCCTGAACATGCTGGAAATGTAACATCCTGAACATGCTTGAAATGTAACACTCTGAACATGCCTAAAATGTAACACTCTGAACATGCCTGAAATGTAACACTGTGAACATGCCTACGACGTGCTAGAACATGCCTACGACATGCTAGAACATGCCTACGACGTGCTAGAACGTGCCTACGACGTGCTAGAACCTGAGGCAGGGACACGCCCCTAACATTGAATGTTTACATGAATCACGTTAAGTTACTACTTGTGAATTGTTGACTAACTTGGTTTACTCTGGACAGGAAATACCGGACGGTAAGTATGGGCAAGTTGTGCATGTATTTTCATGCGACACTTGAATTCGGCAACACGAGATAGGTTATGGAATATGCCATAAAACTGATCCTAATACAAGATTAGAAAGACAATGAATGATAGACGGTGCACAAAAGTAAATAGAACGTGTTTGGTAATGATAACATTGTGGGCGAGCTAGCCTCCCCACCAGTGCATAACAATGTACTGATAACCCCACAGTCTGCTTGCAGGATGCAGGAGACGCCAGCGGGTGCGGAGCTTTCCTCGAACGTGCTAAGGCGCGGAGCTATCTCTGGAGCCTTGGAGCGTTGCAAGGAGCTGAAGCACCCTATACAGGACATAATTTATCGGAACATCGCCATGAATTATTCTATCTTGCAAGCCACTTGGCACGCCTTTATGTTTCAGAGAGAGAGAGAGAGAGAGAGCTTGAGACTTGTAAACTCGGCCTAGCGCCGCTTGTAACTTTTTGAATATCAATAAAAGAGTTTGAATTCGCTTCTACTCGTGTTCATTTACTTTCCGCTGCAAATGGGGACACTCTGTGCGACTCTGTTGCCTAGCTCAAATCGGCCGTTTCTGGACTTAGCCTTGCACGGGCGCAACCTAGGCCCGTGCGGTATCACGCCTTAGCGAGAACGATCGCTCCTACGGGAGCAGGATGTGACAGATTGGTATCAAAGCACGGCTTTACGTCCTTGGACTTCATTTTGATTTTCTCAGTTTGAAAGCTCGCCGTTGGAAAAAGAAGTGTACGCTCTCTCTCATTGTGCCTTGGGATGTTCCATACAATAAGTCTAATATTTTTAGAAGCTCGTTCAGGCGTTCAATCGAACGCATTGGTAGGCTATTGCCGAATGCATCGGTAGGCCTTTGTGCCGAACGGTGTCAACTTGTCTTGAATGAAAGCACGTGCTAAAGTTAACATGTCACGCGCATGCCTAACTAGTCCTACGATGACCCTAGCAATTGAGCGTGCAAACTCGGAATATAGTCCGCACGAGATGGTTATGCGGCACAACTTAGTCCGCGTGTCGCGCACCTCGACTTTTGGTACAATCGAGTTGCGAGCGATATCAAGTATCGCTCGGTCGGGAACGAAGCTACGCTTAGAGTGTATATCGATAGGAACGCTATCGAGTTCACGCTTAGGCGTGCATGGAAGATTGATTTAGACTGTGAGAAACAGGCAAACGCACGATTGAACATGTCGATTGGGAATCGAATGATCTTTTGAGGATTGATAGAATGACTTGAACCCGAGTGGTGTATGTGATAGGTCCGGAGAAGAATAAGAATGGGTTTCGACGATTAGTCGAGTGGCTCAAACCCTGAGTAGTGTATGGACGTTATAGAAATTGTTCGAGCAAGACTAAAGGATTTATGGATAGAACGAGTATGTCGGCAAGCGATGGTATCGCGCAAAGCCTTAGAACGTGTCACGCTTAGTTGGTCGTGACTTCGAATATCTCGAACGAGATATCGTTCGGACAACTTGTCAATGGGTAACGCAAGAGAAAACGACTTGAAACGATGAATGAAGATGTATGTCTTGATCAAGGAAGCTAGAGGATAGCACTTGTGATTTCGGATTGGGTCAAATGAAATGTGACTTGAGTTTGGAGAACGATATTGAAACTAGCTCGAGGAATAGCGATCGAACTTGATCTTGGATTGAATCGAATGGAATTGTGGTATATCCAGTTCGGACAATAGCATCAGTCGTACGACTCGAAATTGGTTGCAAAGGAAGATCGTCAGGTTACGCATATCGTCGATGGTATTGAGGCGTATCAAAGATCGATATCAAAGATCGATATGCGATAACTCGGGGGTACTCTGACTCGGCGAATGACGATCGTACAAATGTCATTGTTCTGACGGATACTATACTCGGGATATTGAAACGTGTCGAGGAAAATATAGACGTGGCTCGAGGATTTTCTGGTGGAATGAATGACGGTCGGGACTATCGAATAGAGATCTCGGCTTGGATGAAAATGAAATATTGGATTTGCTTCGTCGATAACCACAACTTGATGTTCTTGTCTTATGCGAGCGCAACTTCAGCCTCGTACATGCGTCGCGCCGATTAGGGCGATCACTCCGCGTGAGCGCTGGTATGGTGATTCATACAACGGGGTGATTGAAGTAGCATGGCGTGGCAATTTGTATATTTCGACTTGTGGTTTGACGCGAAGGTAGACTTGAGAATGACTTGGTGTGCTTGATGATTGAGCTTGAGGATTGCGTAGGTCCAATCCGCGTATCGAGAATGAATTAGTCTAGACGCAAGCAAGAGTTACGCCCCAATGAGAATGATTATTCTGCGGGAGTGTTGCATGGTGATTCATGAACCACCGTGGATAATCGGACTCGCGTGAGATTGGGACGCAACATATTGTCAAAGCTAGACGACCTCATGATCGAATACATGAATTGGTTAGAATTGGTGAGTTGAATGGATTCGAATATGCGCAACGAATCTATTGATGCAAATAGGTGATCGTGCTCGATGTTTAAAAATCTGAGTGACGCGAGCTTGAGTAGAAAATCCCGTACTATCGACTTTGGTTTGACCCTAGGATTGGGGTCAGTGTTGGCATTATTGTTGGGGAACTATGATTCCAATACTGACATTGACTTAGCCTTGAGAAATTGCCTAACGGTTAGGCGAGACGCCCTGTTTCATGTATTTGCAATCAAAAGATTGATCATGAGGATTGACATGGATGGATTGAATGATGCATGAATAGGAAACCCTGCTCACGAGATTCTGCTGAGATGCATATATTGCAGGGACGCCTGAGTATGTGCACTATGCGACTCGAGTGAGAATGACGAATTCTCTATCATGCGGCCTGGCTGAATGCATGTATTTTGGGGACGTCTGGAATGTGTGCACGATCCAGCCAAGTGATACGTTGAGTTCAAGCATGACTTGAAGAATGGAAGAGTGTCGAAAACTTGAAATCATGTTAAAAGAAAGGATTGATACTAGTACGAGCGTGGCTCGGAATCAAAGAAACGTGTAGGCAGAGTGTGCGTGAACGACGACGAGATTAGCCCTAAACAAGTGAATGGTATGGAATCGATATCGTGCAAGTAAAAGTTGGTATAATGAATTGGACCATTGATAGGAAGATATACTCGATGATAGTGCAATACTTGGTCTTGAATCGGACGAAAATTACTTAGACTTGGTCGACCCCGCTAAGAAGAAATCATATTGATTTCGTGGACAAGAACGCTTGAAAAGCGAATCGGGTCATCTCGATGACCGAGATAAACAAAAGTGAGTTTGCCTCCGCTTACGACTCTTGAGTTTGATGAATTACAACGTGCCTCGTGCAACCATTTAAGTCCCATGACACGAAGAAATAGCAACCAAGACGAAGAAACACTTGAATTGAATAAGTACCATCAACTCTAACATGAGTAAAAAGTCATTCAATAAAATTCATCAAACACATGCGACACGGAACTCGAAAAGATATCGAGTATGGTTCGATGCCATCGAACGATAGAGTCGTTCGATAGATTTGTCTAAGAAACACGACGACACGAGTTAAGGAATGGTAGGATGACCTGCACTCAGGAAGTCTCGAGGACGAGACTTGTTTTGAGTGGTGTATTATGTAATGACCCACTCCGCCCTAGCGGAACGCCGATTCAAGCGGCAAGTGCAACGACTCAAACGAGCCGTCGACCCGAAAAGTTGGCATTGACCTGATAAAGAATCGATGCAAGGCTTACATTGGTCCGTCAAGAGGAATCCAGACTTAGACTTTCAAAGGCGCGCTCGGAGTATCGCTCGGCCGATGCGAACGTCGCTAAGGTGGGTGGCTCCGATGAACCCGTCTTTGCTTAGCCTAGACACATAACAATATGGACACTATTGCTAGAATCGCTAGGCGTCAATACCGCACATGTTAATAAATGAATGACTCAATGCACCTAGCTAAGGGAATAATCCTATCTTATATGCTTGTATAGAATATGGAAAGGAACATAGAAAAATGTGAGAACACTCGCACCGCGCTCCACGTTCGTGCTAAGGCACAAGCTTACGTTCAAGTCCCTAACGCGTTCAACAATGAAACAATGAATGGGTTACAACAATAAAACAGAAGACTATTGACATAGTCGTTCCGAGTAGAGTATAGCAACATTGAAAGACTTCGGGACCGATGGGTCGCCAAGGCGACTCCCGCACGGGGAGTTGCATAATGTATGAATGAATGAATGAATGAATACATAAAAAATGAATGAATGAACGAACAAGTGAAAGAAAGAAATGAAAGAGTGAATAAAAGATAAGACATGAAAGACGTTAGCGACAAGTATGACGGGCACGTGCAACGGGGCTCGCTACCCGCGCTGCACGGACGCCAACCTGGTCGATAACGCATTGTCACGACCCGCACCCACCGTGAGGGTACGAGAATGTAACAACACCCAGCCTACGCCGCAGTGTCGGCGGTAGAACGCTGTTCTAGGTCATGAACTATAACTACATAACATGAAATATACTCTCCAGAAGGAGGCCAACACCGAGGTATAACTCAATCACAATCTAAGGTAGAATGTAGCACGATGGAAATAGATAAGAAATCCTCAACTGAGGTACAGCAGAAATGGAATACAAGTCTCACCATCTCTAAAATATACAACTCTGAAAATAAAGACAACAACTAAGCATGAAAAGAAGGAACAGTCTAAGCTATCTACACTATACAAGGTATCATCCTGAGCAGCTGCCTGAACCTCCCCAGGGGTCCAGGTCGCGAGTGTCAACTAGGCAAACTCCAAGTAAGGGTACAGGGTTCCTCATCATCCACTGTAAAATTTTCAACAGGTCCAGTCAGGACGGGAGCGAGCACAATACATCACATGCAGTTCATATCATGTCAGGAAATATAAAGCAGGCAATAGAGTAAGATACATGAAACGCTGTAAGAAGATGTACATGAAAACAGGAGAGATATTTGATAACTGGAAATATATACATGATAAGTAAGAACTGTAAGTGACTAGTGATTTAGGGTACGAGATGGCATGTAATTGGCTTAGGTTGTACATGATAAAATATGAAAGTAACAGAGTGTACATGATGGGTAAATCACATGACCATTTATACTCATCCCTACCCACAATCAATACACAATGATCTATTCAAGTTACGTTACGGACATGATGTTTTGGTTATACAAGAAACACATGAGGAAACATGAGCGTACATGAAAGAACATGAGAGTACATGAACGTACATGAAAGAACATGAGAGAACATGAGTGTACATGAATAACGCAGAAGCAAGGAATACATGATGTACATGAAACACATGTCATAAAGTATCCGATGCGCCCGCTAAGGGGGTAACATCCCAAGAAGAGATCCGTATAGTACCAATCTGTGATGATAACGTGACAGCATCAAGTAAAAGTAATCTAGAGCGAGAATATAATTCGTGACAAGTATGAAACGATCAGAGAATGTACTCGCCTCGTATCTGAATGTCTGAAGTAAATGTACTGCCTGAGGAGAGGTGTCTGTCTCCTAATCAGAGCAACACAAGTTACAACATGTCTAAAATAAGGAAATAGACTGCTACAATGCATCTACATGCTGTCTAGGTCAAACTAGGCTAAAGTCAACACTTGGTCAACTCTAGTCAACTATCTAGTCAAAACTAAGTCAACTGGGTCAACATAGACTCAATGAAGTCTCACTAGGCCTAACCAGTCTACCCTAGCTAGTACACACCATACAAATCCAAGGCTATACAAGCCAACACAAGTCACATATCAAGATACATCACATTCATGCATATTCAACATTATATATATATATATATATATATATATATATATATATATATATAAGAGAAAAGAACTAACATGTAAAGCTATATGTGTGTGTGTGAACATGGAGGTGTACATGAAAAGAGAAATCAACACTAGTTATGAGTTTACACTACATATGGCACAAAGCTAAACCATCTACATTACACTTGTATTATACTTAACATGCATGGCTACAAGTATACATCTATATACATTAGAGTAGAGACTATTTATGTTATAACTAACATGCATCTATACTTTACATAAATCTATATATACTATAGCAATCATTTAGAGAAGGGTTACATGGCATGGCGATTGATATAGAGTGGGGTATCCTTGTGTAGAGGGTGAAGTTCATTCTCAGTTTAGTTCCACATTTACATATAAACTAAAGTGAGCTATCCCATAAACTGGTGTAACTAACCACATAAAATGAACCATGTTATCTGAAATCTGCCATTAAGCCAATATCCCATATGCATACAGCTCATGTATTGTCTAATACTGAAATTAACTAACATTTCGAATTAATTAAGGGGTTGAAGGTTAACATTACATTCATAGACATTCCACTATATTGAAAACTAAAATTGGCTTGGCAATAGGAAAAGGAAGGTATATATGCTTACATGGACAGTTCAGTGTTCGAACAACCTAAAATGAACTAACATTCAATCTAAATATCAGCTATGCATTGGTTCTATATCTACATATGAAATCTGATATTGCATTTACAATATTTATATATTATGTATTCATATCTATCATTACATATATACCTTGCATTTATATCTAGCATTCATTATATACTTTCATGCATGCATTGTATATCATTCTTTCATTCATGCATTTATGCATTGCTTACATATATTACATTAATTGCATTCCTACATGCTTGCATTCAACCATATATATATACATTAATGTAAATAGGATATATATCATATATATATCATTTCATTCATCTAATATATTATGAATTACATACTCTATATTCATTTAATATCCATACTACATAGGCTCATAGGTTACACAAAATGCATATATCGTATAGTCACTCTTTTACTTAAAACCAATACTGTACCAATTGGACATTTCTTAAATTCTAGGATTAAAGTATGTTGTAGTACTTCATGTTAGCTTTCCGAAACTTCAAACGGATCGCATTTTCGTGTCCGGAAGCTCCCGGAATCGCGAAAATACCGAAACACGTTCGTCTTTCGTACATCTGACACTCAAATAATTCTATAGAAAGTTACAGAAAGAATTTGGCTTATTAAAATATATATTTGGAAATCTAACTTCGATACGGTTCTTTTAAAAAAATGGGAGATAAATCAGAGTTTTAAGCTAAAAGTTATGACATTTCTAAGTTGCTATTGTTACTAAAAACGTAGATAAAAATTATGACGAATTTGGGTAGTTTGTGACAAAAGAACACAAGTATATAACATAATATATCAAGAACTCACTCTCTACACTAATATATATATATATGAGACACTATAGAACACATCTCCAATACAAAAATATGAGATTAAACATGTAATAATTCATTCATACATAACAACAACACATAGTGTGTCCAAATTTGGGGTTTTCCCACATGGACACAACCACAACACAAATGACACTCCTATGACCTCCAAATGGACACAAAATGGACACAAATGGAGATACAACCATGGGGGTCATTCCTATGGGTTCAAAATAGACCTATATGCATGAGAAAATAAAAAGGAGAAGGGATTTATACCTCTCGGTAGATCGAATCGAAGAAAAGCCTTCCCGGAGCGACACCGACACGTAGAGATTCCAAAAGGACACGAACGAGCTCCGAATCCTCCCAAACTTGGGTAGCTTCCTCCTTGGCTAGAATGGAGAAGAAAAGAAGAAGATTTGGTGACGAAATGGAAGGATTTGGTGGAGAAATTGCTAGGAATTGCTCTCTAGGAATTTGGGAAAGAACAAGAAAGAGAGTGTGGATGATAATAATGAAATGAACTTGAGCCTATCCTCTCCCAAAGTGGCTGGCCATATGGGGCTAATTGTCCTATTATGGTAAGGTCCAAAATGCCCCCACTAACCTATTTTATTAGTATTAGGAAAGGGATAATTGGTTGGGGCTAAATTAGTCATTCTAAAGTCTCTAATCACACTAACCTTATCCATAATAATTAGTCTAACCTCTAACTAAAATATTTCTATCATGTGGGCCATGGCTAACTAATGTGTGGGTCCACTAAAGTCAACACTATCCCCCGGGTCCCCGTTTCAAGTCGGATTGAGCTGAAATTCGAACCCGACTCAAATAACCCCAAAACAATATCATAAATAATAAAATAAATTTCAAAAATATTTTAAAAATACAAAATGACAAAAATACTCCTGTTCCTGAAAATTGGGGGTGACAAATTCCTCGAAATTAAAACCAAACAATAGTAAAATGTCAAAATCACAAGTCATAATTTTAAATAGTTTAAAAATGATTAAAAATCACCAAAAATCATAATATGAAACAATTATCAATAAATAATAATTATAATTATAAAATTTCAAAATTACCCTTATCTGAAAAACTGGGTGTTACAATCCTACCCACCTTATAAAAATTTTGTCCTCGAAATTAAGATGATCGCACCCCCTTCTAGGTCAAACATAGTCAAGGGTCAATCAATAGTCAATTTCTCAACATCCAAGTACTTGGTCATCAACTGGTCAACTTCTTAGGGTTTTACCTATGCTAGCTATTTAGGTGTTGGCAACTAGAATTTAGCAAAAGAGAGACTCTATAATAGACTAGCTCTTAACTTCCCAATCTTATCAAGTCACCTATAACCAAATACCTACAAGCTAAGCACATGAATACCAAATACCATATATATATATATATATATATATATATATATATATATATATATATATATATGCTCAAGAACAACAACCCATCACATATATCCTAAGCATATCATCTATATATATACATGACTGATCAACCAAGGGTTAAGGCAGACTAAACTTATAAGGGTCTGAAATAATGCTTAGAACTAGGCTAAGGATGAATGGTCTGAATCAAGGAGACATGGTATCTAGTGAAGGGTCTGCACACTGCCTATAAAGGTGATCAACACAAAGGAACTCAACACGAAGGAAACTTAACTAAAATGGAAAACTGAACCAAGTATAGGCTAAACAACATGTTTATAACCCTATACAACAATGGCCTATAGATACCAACTAACCTATATGCCATATGCCAATATCATCTGCAATCTATCTATGCAAATAGACCTCTCGGTCTTAGGTGAAACTACAACTATACTCAAAGGCAGGCTCTGGTCATGGGTGCCTCACTGGAAAAGGTAAGGAAAAGTAGTAATAATCATCAAGGATGTTGTCACGACCCACACCCAGATATACGGGTACGAATACGTAGACGACGCCCAGCCTATGCCGCAGTATCGGCGGTAGAACGCTGTCTAGTACCCAATAAATATACACTACGTCTAGAAGGCCTATAACTACAAAGATACTCTAGTCACATCACAACAGCTAGGGATGATAAGACAAGAAAGATAACTAAAGCACAAGAACAACTAGAAACTACTAGAAGGAATCATAAGACAGGAAAATAAAGAAGGAAAAACGAGACAAACTAAGAACAACTACCAGGCAACTCACATAGAAGAATAGTGAGATCCACCTCGGCTAGCAACAACATCTGTAATATTTTCATAACGTATCCAGTTAGGAGCGGAACGAGTACATAAACTAACAATAGTTTCATAGTATTGACAAATGCTGTAAGAGACAATCATAATGGAATACAAGACAAAGATATATGAAGACTTGGGAACCGTTCGGAAGCTGAGCTACAACCTTTAAACCAAACAAGGACCGGGGTCGTAACCCTTCTCCCGAGCAGAACTTAGTCTCCAATCAAGGTACAACATAAAGGTATGTAGAGCATGTGAGTAAACTGAATATCATAGCATGGTGAGAAAGTACTGTATGTAGAACAGAGCAGGATATAAGAGAAGATAAAGTAAATATAAAATGTGCCTTGAATTATTAGAGCGTTATGTGATCGGCTTGGGAAGCATGATCAGGCTTTCCATCCGACTGGCTATGAACAATGTGTACAATAGAGCGGTAAGGCCGGTCACCATGGAAAGCTATGAACGATGTAGGGTCAGGCTTTACCCGTCGTGAGGCGAGGGTATAGCTATGAACAATGTGTACAATAGAATAATGTGGGAATTGATCACACAACCACTAATAATTCTCCATTTCCCCGAATAGTATACGGATCCGGACATAGCACGTCATGGCACGAGATTTCCTAAGAAGGTAGCTACTCCTTCTCAGGAATCGGTGTCAATACAAGTACAAGAACAAGATCGAGCAAGTACCAGTATCCCAAAAAAATTCAAGAATGACATCTCATGACAGGAATCCGATATATACTAGTCCGTGTACCATCGTGACGAGAATCAAGTAAAATGCTATAACTGATTTGGATACAAAAAATATCAAGACAAGGAACTACTATCAGAGAATGTACTCGCCTGCGGTCCTGAGCTGTCAAATGGGGTCGATGCTCAGAGTGATGCCACAGACCTAAAGATAAGATATATATAAGCTAATTAGGGTTCAACAGTGTTAGGCTTGATTCTATAGTATAAGCTACGCAATCTAGGTCAGACTCAGTCTACTAAGTCAAACTAGGTCACACTGAGTCACACTAGGTCAAACTAGGTTAAATTGGGTCAATGGTTGACTTACAGTTGACTTTTGGTCAACTGGTCAACTCTAGGTTAAACTAGGTCAAATGTTGACTCTACTTCGACGTTTAGTCAAAGCAGTCAACCATGGTCAGACAGGGTCAAGGCTAGTCTCTATTGTTGACACAAAGTCACAGTCAACCAAATATTGACTACATTGACTAAATAATATCTGTATAAATTCAATACGACATACGACGTCTGCATTCAGTTCAGGACAGACAACAGCTCGGTTTCCGACTCTCAGTG
Organism: Iris pallida; assembly: GCA_029216955.1. Taxonomy (NCBI): domain Eukaryota; kingdom Viridiplantae; phylum Streptophyta; class Magnoliopsida; order Asparagales; family Iridaceae; genus Iris; species Iris pallida. Next base: position 1,762,676 of record JANAVB010032220.1, on the reverse strand, counting down.
TATTTTTGAGTCTGTACTTTTACATTTTATTGAGTCTAGAAGTATGTACTCTGAGTTATGCTGAGCTCTTGGAACTTAGTCTATAAGTCTACCCAAAATCCCAAGCTCCACCAAAACAAAAATTGCCCACAAGTCCCACTTAGGACCACTCTGTGCTCTGGAGACAGAGTTCGGGCCGAACTCTGCCTCCACACAGAGTTCGGGCCGAACTCTGTCCCCTAGAAATCAGGAACCCTAATTTTAGGGTTAGCTGGTTGCTAGCTGTCCAACGGCCAAATTTTTGAATTTTCCTACCCGAATTCTGGCCGAATTCTGCCTCTAAAAATACTATAAATAGGGCATGAATTCTCTCATTTCAATTCACTCAATCTTCTCTTCTCTTCTCTCCTACAAGCTCAATAAGCCATACCCTTCCTATCTACTAGCCACAAGCCTCCTAAGTCTCGAGTGCTCAGCATCTTTCAGTTAGGATTCTTGTGCAAGAGTAAAGAAGTCGCTTGGACAATTCCAAGTAAATCGCCACTGCGATCCTCTGTTAGAAGTTGACGTGCTCTTCTGAAGAAAAGGCACGGGTTGTAAGCTACTATTTCACAAATAGTGAATTTAATCCTGAGCTAGAGTTCTCAGGCCTGGACTAGTCCTCCACGAGGGAAACCAGGTTAAAATCGTTGTGTTTGCGTATGCTCTTCTGCTCTTCATTTATTTTCCGCACTTTACTCTGATTATTTATTGTTGGTGAAAGAGTTATTTTTAATTGGCTATTTTTCTATATAAACTCTATTCACCCCCCTCTAGAGTTGCCAAACTGTTCTTCAATTGGTATCAGAGCTCTGTTCTCTTTACAAGGACTAACATCCTAAGAGCTGATCCATGGCAACCACACAATCCTTGATTTCCAATCATGGTGAAGGTCAGTCCACTCATAGGCCTCCCCTATTTGATGGGACTAACTACACATATTGGAAAACAAGGATGAGCTTCTATCTTAAGTCTCTAGACTTTGACCTGTGGACTGTCGTCACTGACGGTTACAAAAAGCCCGCCAGGATAGTTGTCGATGGTGACCTCATTGAGAAACCACACGACAAATATTCTGTCGAGGAAAAGAAACAGGCAAGTCTAGATGCTAGGGCTATTAATGCTTTATTCTGTGCTATAGACAGGAATGAGTTCAACAGGGTCTCTACATGCACCACTGCTCATAAAGTATGGAGACTTCTAGAAGTGACGCATGAAGGAACCACACAGGTCAAGGAATCTAAAATAAGCCGTCTCACTCAAGAATACGAAGCCTTCAAGATGAAGCCAAGTGAGACGATCACTCAAATGATCACAAGATTCCTCGACATCATCAATCCTCTATCTTCGCTTGGAAAGCAGTACTCAAACCACGAGAAGATTCGTAAGCTGCTCAGAGGGCTACCAAAGATTTGGAACCCTAAGGTGACAGCCATCATAGAAGGAAACGATCTCACAACAATGTCAATGGAGACCTTGATGGGTAAGCTTATGACTCACGAGCTTGACCTCAAGGACTTCGAAGAGCCTGCTCCGAAGACCAGGGAGATCGCACTCAAAGCTCATCAACGAAGAGCTAATCATGATGAGACCGAAGAAGATAATTCGGATGATGAAGACCAAGCTCTCATGGTTCGCAACTTCAGAAAATTCCTTCGCTTCAATCGAAGGAAGAAGGAATCTCAAGAAGACGATGAAGAAGAACCAACTTGTTATGGTTGCAAGAAAACTGGACATGTCCGAAAAGACTGCCCATTCCTGAAGAAGAGCAACCGCTATGAGAAGCCATACAAAAAGAACTCATCAAAGAAATATGCCAACACAGGTATCTGGCATGAAAGTGAAGCAAGTGACTCTGAGGAAGAAAAGGACTCTCCTCAAGATACAGCAAATGTGTGCCTGATGGCAACTTCCAACAAGGTATCTAACGAAACTCTGGATGACTTCTCTTTTGATGAACTTGGCGATGCTTTCACTGATTTACTCGATGATCATAAAAAGGTCATCGGTAAATATAAACATGCCAAGGACAAAATCAAAAGTCTAGAAGATGAGATACAAAGAATTTCTTTACTTCTTGATAATGTTAGAAACACATCACCCACAAATGACACTGATGAAGCATCCAAGCTTAAATTAAGCTTACATGATGCTGAAGCACGTATTGAGCAACAAACTCAAAAAATCACTACTCTCAACACGTTGCTTGCTGAAGAAAAGAGTAGACACAAGATTTCCATGACTAAGATTTATGGCTTAAATATTAAGGTTGATGAACTGCAAGCTGTTTCTAAAAGATTAGAAACCAAATTGGGTAAACAGGTTGTTCTACCTCAAACCCAATCACATGGGCACAATACCACTCATGCTAGTCAACCACGTCAATCTCATGCAGCACATAACCATGCTTTTATATACACAAACTTTCATAAACCACGTGCACGTAAGAACAATTCTCACTCAGTTCACACTCATCATGCACAAAGACACAATCAACATCACTCCACACGTAAAATTCATCATGCCATGCCATATAGACAAAATCATCATGCAATGCCATATAGACAAGGTCCTCATAAACCATATAGACAAAATCATCATGCCATGCCATCTAGACAATATCAGCATGTCACACATCATAGACAATACCATCATTCTATGCCTCATAGACACCATCAACATGCCACTTATTCCATGCATAATCATCTTCACCATGCTAACTCTTCACATCATGTCCATCCTCATCCTGTTGCTTATAGATATTATTCTCATGCTCCTAGTATAAATAAGAATGCTATCTGTACTTATTGTGGATTACATGGACACATCTCACCACAGTGCAGAGTTAGAAGACTTGTAGATAAAAGGATATATGCTTGGTTCCTAAAGACTAACTTTTCAGGACCCTCAAGAACTCGGGTACCAAAGGTCACATCTACTCTTGATGTAGGTGGACCTTCCCTCCTCAACTGAAAGTAAGTGGATTCTCGATAGTGGATGCTCGCGACATATGACGGGAGACACAAATCTTTTTGCATCACTATCGATGAAGAGAGAAGGATACGTATCCTTCGGTAACAATCTCAAAGGGCACATTATAGGTAATGGTATCATTGGTCATCCTCCTTCTCCTGTAATAAAGGATGTCTGCCTAGTGACCGAGTTAAAGCATAACCTGCTCAGCATTAGTCATCTTGCTGATCATGGATATGATATTAACTTTAGACAAAACAGTTGCTACATCTATGATAGGTCAACAGGAGACATTGCTTTTGAAGGGAAAAGAGAGGACAACATCTACATTTTCTATCTTTCTATAAATACTAACAATGCAGGTAGATGTCTATATGCCCACAAAGACGAACGACTACTTTGGCACCAGCGTCTTGGTCATGCCAACATGGATGCTATATCCAGGCTTTCCACCAAGAAGCTAGTGAGAGGATTGCCTGACATCACGTTAAAAAAGGACACGGTATGTGCCGAATGTGAACTAAACAAGGCAACTAAATCCTCATTTCATTCTATCAACTCTGTAAGTACTACTAGACCCTTGCAACTACTTCATATGGATTTATTTGGTCCTAGTAGAATAGCTAGCCTTGGAGGCAAACTTTATGCATTTGTTATTGTTGATGATTTTTCGAGATTTACATGGGTTTTCTTTCTCGCTAATAAGAGCGATGCTATTTCTGCTTTCAAAATTTTTGTAAAGAAAGTTCAAAACGAAAAAGGCTATATGATTACTCGAATCCGAAGTGATCATGGAGGCAAATTCGTAAATTATGATTTTGAAAGTTTTTGTAATGCAAATGGTTTTGATCATGAATTTTCTTGTCCTAGAACTCCTCAACAAAATGGTGTTGTGGAGCGAAAGAATAGGACTCTTGGCGATATGGCTAGAGTCATGTTGAATAAATTTTCTCTTCCGAAATATTTTTGGGCAGAGGCTGTAAGTACAGCATGCCACATTTTGAATAGGGTGCTTATTCGTCCCATTACGAAGAAAACACCCTATGAGCTTTGGTTTGGGAGAACCCCCAATATTTCTTATTTTAAAGTTTTTGGCTGTAGATGTTTTATCCTTAACACCAAAGATAACTTAGGCAAATTTGATGCCAAAGCTGACGATGGTATCTTTCTTGGTTATGCCGCCAAGAGTAAGGGATATAGAGTTTTCAATAAACGCTCACTTATTGTAGAAGAGTCAACAAATATGACTTTTGATGAAGACAACAGTGCAGCAAGTACTCTTGATGATGACGTTGAGCCATCAACTTCTACTCCAATGAATACTTCAACCGAAACTAATTCTCTGGAGGGTTTGCCTAAGAAATTCTCTTTCAAACCTTCTCATCCAGAAAATTTAGTTATAGGAGAAGTTTCACGTGGAGTAACTACTAGATCATCACTAAGAGACTCCGTTGCTAGCACTGCCTTCATTTCACAAGTAGAGCCTAAAAACATTTCTGAAGCTTTTAATGATGAATTTTGGATTTCTGTTATGCAAGAAGAACTCAACCAATTTGAGAGGAGCCAAGTATGGGAACTAGTTCCTAGACCGGCTAATCACTCAATAATTGGTACCAAATGGGTGTTTAGAAACAAAGTAAATAAAGATGGTTCAGTCAAACGTAACAAAGCTCGTCTAGTAGCTCAAGGATACAACCAAGAGGAAGGTATCGACTACGATGAGACGTATGCTCCTGTTGCTAGACTAGAATCCATTCGGATGCTTTGTGCTTTTGCTAATTTTCAAAACTTTAAATTATTTCAAATGGATGTTAAAAGTGCTTTCTTGAATGACTTTATTAAGGAGGAAGTTTATGTCAAACAACCCCCTGGCTTTGAAAATCACAAATTTCCCGACCACGTGTTCAAGCTGAAGAAAGCGCTTTATGGCCTTAAACAAGCCCCCAGAGCTTGGTATGAATGGCTAAGCAGTTTCTTGCTTGAGAAAGGTTTTTCAAAAGGGAAAATTGACACTACACTGTTTATCAAATCTTTCAAAGACACCATTCTATTAATTCAGATTTATGTTGATAATATTATTTTTGGGTCTACTGATGAAACTCTTTGTCAAGAATTTGCCAAGTGTATGCAGACGGAATTTGAGATGAGCATGATGGGAGAGCTCAACTACTTTCTTGGTCTGCAAGTAAAACAAATGGCTAATGGAACTTTCATCTGTCAATCGAAGTATACCAAGGACATGCTAAAGAAGTTCGATCTTGACAACATCAAACCAATCAGCACTCCAATGGCTACTTCAACCAAACTCGAACCAGATGAGAGCGGCAAACCCGTTGACCAACGTAAGTATCGAGGTATGATAGGCAGCTTACTTTATTTAACTGCTAGTCGCCCCGATATCATGTTTAGTGTTTGCCTATGTGCTAGATATCAAGCAAATCCTAAGGAATCTCACATGACCGCGGTTAAGCGTATCTTTCGATACCTTAAGGGTACGGTTACAGTGGGCCTATGGTATCCCAAGTCAACATCATTTGACCTCATCGGTTACTCTGATGCTGACTTTGCTGGATGCAAGGTCGACCGTAAAAGTACAAGCGGCACGTGTCATTTATTAGGAAAGGCTTTAGTCTCATGGTTTAGCAAGAAGCAGAACTCTGTCGCACTATCCACAACAGAAGCTGAATACATAGCAGCTGGGCGTTGTTGTGCACAAATTCTGTGGATGAAGCAAACCCTTGAAGACTATAAGTTATCTTTCATGCATATTCCTATATTCTGTGATAATACTAGTGCAATCAATTTGACTAAGAACCCTGTCTGCCACTCACGCACTAAACACATTGAGATCAGACACCACTTTTTGCGTGATCATCAGCAAAATGGCACGATTAACTTAGAATTTATTGACACTGATCATCAGCTGGCAGATTTCTTTACTAAGCCACTATCCGAAGAGCGCTTCAATTTTCTTTGTCGTGAACTTGGAATTTTAGATGAAGCAGTTATAAATTGAAACTCACCTGCGTAAATATCGAGTATATTGTGATTCCTTTTCGAAGAATTTGGTATGGGTACAAGCCGAAAGGGTCCTTTTGACAACAAGGCATAAAAGTCTAAGCGACACGGTGCACTAGTCCTCAGGACTACCGCTAGCTGGGATCCGGCCCCTGCAGCTAACCCATGGAAAATTTGGACTATTGAACCACAGTATATGTCCTTATTTATTATATGGCTCGTTTTCGATTTAATATTGCCTAATTGAGATTTTCTAAAGTTCATTCTGTTTTCTGAGTACCTCTCTATCTATTTTTTTTACTCTTTGTTGTCCTCAACTATCTTTTGTTTAACTCTTAAACTTTTTCTTCATGTTCTTTGCCTGTTTTCAGTTCTGGACCATTGATCCAGAACTCGGGCCGAACTCTGCCCCTATCAGAGTTTGGGCCGAGTTCGGTTCTTAGGTTCCAGAGTCGGGATCTTGCTCTGCCGTTGGATCAATTCTAATCCAATGGTCAATATTTCACCCGACCAAAGACAAAACCCTACTTTATGTCGGGATTCCATCTCTCTCCTTCACTACTACCACCTTTCTCACCTATACAAAATCTTTCCTTGAAACCCTAACCCTAGTTTTTGATCTAGAGTGCTCCAGTGCTTCTCAAAATCAAGAAAAAAGGGGTTTCTCTCCATTCTCTTCCATTGTTTATTACTTGTTTGAGGTACCATTCCTATTTTCTATTTTCTAGTTAAAATCTTTTAATGGCTCCTTGCTTGTTCAATCGTGGGAAGAGAATTCGAGTTGAGAGTATTTCCTCTTCGGATTCTCCTCCATCAATTGAACAAATCATTGAACAACTTCAACCATCCCATCCTTTGTTTAATCCACCTCGTCCTCAAAATCCTTCCACCTATGACAACAGACTTTTTGTCTCACTAGATGCATCAAACAACTGGTTTAGTGACTTTCGGAATCGTTAGGTATTCACAGGACATCCTATTAATTTTTCCATATTCTCTCAATATGATTCTTTATTCCATGATCTCTATCTTGATGAACTAGTTACCACAACTTCTGCTATCTATCGTCATGCCGTTCAAATGTTCTACTGCAACTTAACCTTTGATGACCTTCATATTTATTCACGAGTTGCAGGTATCAATATATCTTTTGATGACTTTGACTTAGCCGAATATCTTGATCTTCTAGAGCCAAATTCTTGGGAAAAGCTAGTTGACGCTCGCTCGTTCCGTTTTCCCGACGGAATTTCCCTTGAAAGCTTCAAGGACGATTTGTGTACTCCATACACACGTCCTCGCAAGCTCACGGCTAAATATCTCAACCCATATTTTTCTGACCTTCATTGGATTATTTCTAACACCATTCTACCCAAAATAGGTTCCCATGATGACATCACTTATCTTGAGATATCTGTTCTTTATCATCTTCACTTTGGAATTTCTTTCAATCTTCCACGTACCATGATGGACTGGATGATTCACTGTAGGAGGAAACCACGAGCTTTGGTTTATCCTCTGTATCTTCCTTTGATCTTTCGTGCTTTTCAAATACCACTTGATGCTTGTCCGTTCATGCCTGCACCTACCTTTCTATCCAAGGCACGACTCCTTCAGCCTGTCGCTGCTTCTGAGTCATCTGAGCATTCTGCTGATGAGGCGCCTGATGCCCCTCCACTCGGACAGGATGCACCTCCTCCTCCTGCCAACCTGGATTCTCTTCAGACCTTGCTTCGCGATCGTTTTGCCATTGAGGATGATCGCTAGACGCAGCAGGATTACCGTACCACCTTGCAGATCAGTGCCCTTGGGAACTCTCTGCATGATATGCGGTATTCACTTGCTCGTCATCCTGATCTGCATGTGCCTATTGAGCGGGATCCAGATCGCGCGGGTCATCGTATAGACGATCCGTGGGTCATGAGGTATATGGATCCTGATGATGCTTTTGTGGACCCTCGTCGCTCATTCCCTGGTCCTTCAGATGTTCCAGGACCTTCTCGTGCTCCATGATGGAGATTGGCTTGATATTCTGCTGCCACTGCTGATGGTCTTAGTTGCCTTTTGATTTTAGTTATTTCAGTTTGTTATGGATTTATGTACTGGATTTATGTCTTCAAACCCTGATGATGTGCTGGTTGGTGGATAATATTTTATGCTATTTTTCGTAGTTTTACTTTATGTCAGTAACTTGTTTTATTAGTATTATACTGTTTCTTCTCTGCTTGGTGTGGTTGGATTACTTTTCATTATCTATACTGCTATTTCCATGCTTTTCCTTATGCAGTCTATATGATCCTTTATATTGCTAACTGCCAAAAGGGGGAGAAATATGTATATTTGTCTGTGCTTGTGTTTGCTTTTGGAAAAATATTTTTATCAGGCCACAGGTTCTATGCATTATTTACGGGGGAGAGCTATTGATTCTAGCTCGGCACCGTTCACTGATTACGGGGGAGCTATCTTATTCTAGCTCGACATTGTCTATGGGGGAGCTGAGTTTTAACCAACTGTGTCCAGGTATGAATATTGAAATATACATTTATTATTTTGTCAATTATCAATATGGGGGAGATTGTTGACACAAAGTCACAGTCAACCAAATATTGACTACATTGACTAAATAATATTTGTATAAATTCAATACGACACACGACGTCTGCATTCAGTTCAGGACAGACAACAGCTCGGTTTCCGACTCTCAGTGTATTTTCGAGTCTGTACTTTTATATTTTATTGAGTCTAGAAGTATGTACTCTGAGTTATGCTGAGCTCTTGGAACTTAGTCTATATGCCTACCCAAAATCCCAAGCTCCACCAAAACAAAAATTGCCTACAAGTCCCACTTAGGACCACTCTGTGCTCTGGAGACAGAGTTCGGGCCGAACTCTGCCTCCACACAGAGTTCGGGCCGAACTTTGTCCCCTAGAAATCAGGAACCCTAATTTTAGGGTTAGCTGGTTGCTAGCTGTCCAACAGCCAAATTTTTGAATTTTCCTACCCGAATTCTGGCCGAATTCTGCCTCTAAAAACACTATAAATAGGGCATGAATTCTCTCATTTCAATTCACTCAATCTTCTCTTCTCTTCTCTCCTACAAGCTCAATAAGCCATACCCTTCCTATCTACTAGCCACAAGCCTCCTAAGTCTCGAGTGCTCAGCATCTCTCAGTTAGGATTCTTGTGCAAGAGTGAAGTAGTCGCTTGGACAATTCCAAGCAAATCGCCACTGCGATCCTCTGTTAGAAGTTGACGTGCTCTTCTGAAGAAAAGGCACGGGTTGTAAGCTACTATTTCACAAATAGTGGATTTAATCCTGAGCTAGAGTTCTCAGGCCTGGACTAGTCCTCCACGAGGGAAACCAGGTTAAAATCGTTGTGTTTGCGTATGCTCTTCTGCTCTTCATTTATTTTTCGCACTTTACTCTGATTATTTATTGTTGGTGAAAGAGTTATTTTTAATTGGCTATTTTTCTATATAAACTCTATTCACCTCCCTCTAGAGTTGCCAAACTGTTCTTCAAATATTGACTACATTGACCAAATATAAATACCAACAGGGTTAACTCATTCAATTTCAGTGATTGTGCAATCACCGGAATCGACGGAACTCAAAATACCACAAAAGAAGAAGGATTATAATAATAGGGTAAAAACCTACAGATGTTGTCGGATGGTGAAACAACCATTACCAACGTGTCCAGAATGGTCAAAATAGCTAGAATAGCCTGTCCAAAAGTCCAATTTGGACACAGGGGCAAAACGGTAATTTCGGGCCAAAATGATGTCCGCCGTTGGACACACTTTGTACCGAAAAATGTGCCAAAATAAAAGTGCACAAAACCTAACAAATTATATGTCCACGAATCCAGAATGACGATACGAACTCAACGGTATATCCGGAGTTGGATTCCGATGAGCCGGCGTCAAAAAGTCCCGTTGACTCAGAAAGTGGGACCCGCTTTGCACCGAAATGCGTGTCAGGGCTCACGTTCTCCAAATCAAGCAAACTTTATATGAAAATATGCCAGAATGACGCCACGAGTCTACTGGTGGTGTCAGAAAATTGAATCCGGAGTCCCGGGTTCAAAAATAGAATTTTACAAGTACAACACTAAGAATTCGAACGGCCAACTTTGGCGTCGAATTCGACCGACCTAACAAGCTCAAACTGAAATGAAATCTAAAGGGGACAGGAAGAGGGTTATACCAGCTGTGCACCGGAACTAGTGGTGCACAAAACGGAGCTGCGACGACGAAGATACGAACCCGCGAAGTTGGCGTCGCAAAACTGTCCAAAAATAGTACAAATTAAAACGTCAACTTGGTGGCCGGTTTTGATGTATCAAACGACGAAATTAACGGTTCAAACTTGACAGAGATGAAGAGGGATATACCGAGATTGAGATGGAGCAAAGCGTTCGCCGATCCAACGGTCGGATCTTCCAAAAAATCGACGTGAAGTCGCTGTCCCGGGCGCGAATTCTGACTTCGTTCCCGCGCGCGTCACGGCGGGATCTCGTGCAAAACGCACGGATCGCCTCCATACACGTCGGAGAGAGGAGCGGAGGCCACGGGGCCTTGCCTGGGGGTGCGCCCGACCGAGGGGGGTCTCGCCGGCGGCGGCGACCGCGGCGGCGGCAGCGCGCGCTCGGCTGGCCGCGGCTGCTGCTGCACGCACTGCTGCTGCCTCGCTGCTATTGCGCTGCTGCTCGCTGCTGCGGTGGCACGCCGGCCACGTGGTGGCGCACGGCTGCGCGGCGCGGCGGCGGCCCAGCGGAGCACAGCAGCGGCGAGCGGCGCGGTGGTGGTGATAGTGTGGGGGATAATGATGATAATAGTGATGGTGTTGGTTTTGAAATGGAATGGTGATGGTAGTGTAAATGAATGAAGAAGGAGAAGAGAAATATGAAGAAGAAATGATGGGGGGGTCCTGTCGACTGAAGGAGAGGGAGTGAGGGGTGGTGTGTGTGGCTAAGGGGAGAGAGAGAGATTAATGTATATAATTGAGTGTGTGTGTGTGTATATAATATATATGTAAAGAGTGTGGGATATTTAGAGAGATAGAGAGAGATATTATAGGGAGTAGCGAGAGAATAGAGGGAGGGGGTGCTGCTCGGGTATGGGGGTGCTGATGGGTGAGGGGAGAGAGAAAGTGAGGTGAGAGATATTTAAATATGGAGAGAGAGGGTGAGTGTAATATATATATATGTATGTATATATATATATATATATATATATATATATATATATATATATATATATATATATATATATATATACAAGAGAGAGAATTAGAGATATTTTTAGAGAGAGAGAGAGGGTGATATTTTAGAGAGAGGGTGGGGAAGGTCGGCTGATAGTGTAGGGGGGATTTCTTGTGTGGGAAGTGTACATGAGTGGGAGGAGAGATATAACACATGTATACATGTAGGTATATATACATAGAGAGAGAAAGAGATAATAATATAAAATAAAAGAATTATATTTTCGAGTAGGCAAAAAATGGAAAAACACCAGTGGGGTGTATGGGCAGTCATGACAGGGCCCACACTAAACTGGGTTGGGCGTTGGGCCAAGTTGGACAAGGTCAAGGCCAAGATTTAATTAACTAATAAATTAAACCAATTAATTCATGGATGAATTGGGGGCACAAGAGAGATCAATTTGATGTCACGCAAGTGGCATGTGCACAGTAGACTCAAAACATGCCAGGGCCATATATTGGGTCGACTGGATTGGATCAATGTCGGGTCTCGAAATTAAATTGGAAATTAAATCACAAATTACGGCAGACGATAAATTGGTCTAAATTGACCCGAAGTTGCGCGAATCAAATGGAGCACAAGGGAACAAGTTCGAGTGGGACACAAAATATCAATGTGAAGATAATCTCGTCTACTACAAACTACAAGAAGGAAGTTTCCAGAGACTGGCATCCCTGATGCTCTAGAATTCTAAGTCACGGTAAAGAGCATTTAATGATCAAAGTCAATTAAATAAAAGAATTATCGAGAATAAATCATTTTAGAAAATTCGAAAATAATCTCGGAAATTCAGGGGGCTTACAGATGTAAGGCATACTAACATCCTATGTGTAACTGGTTGGTATTATAGATAACAGGAGAATTATCTGCAATGGGTTACTATTCTAACACCAATGCTAACTATCACCTCTAGGGTACAGACACTCTACAAGTCATCATACCATTATACTATGAAGGAACTACCTATGAATAAGCTCTACAAAACTAAATATCCCTACTCCTAAGTCATTTATAACAATCAAAAAGGTATGATGTTTAAACCTTCTCAAGATACAATCTGTTAATCATATGCGTCTGTCCAAAATCATGTTGTCCAGAGTCTTCATCATGCTAGTGAGTAAGGCTACGATAATCACAGAGTCCTTGACTAAGGTACGTACCTCTAGGTTCATGGTATTTAAAATTTTTGCACTGCCGCATGCGACGGCGAAAACCTTAAATTTCCATACCCGAGAATATATCCAAAATCTGACTACATGTCCTCACCATGCCAACTAACACGACTCTCGAGGATTCTAGATTCCATGATTTAGGCGACCTAGCCCATATGATTTTCTCAGAAGAAAAAAACAAACACAACAAAAGAGTAACATGACAAAATTAATCAATCAACAAGGAACAGATGGAATCGGATTTCAAGGTAATTATAAAAGACAATTGCGGGAATGGAATTGAGAAGAACGGAACTTGCAGCAAGATCTCCAATGGTCTGCGCATGCTTGACTGTCCTGACGATAGCTCGCCCTGCTAGTTTTCCCTGGTCTGCTGCTGATGCTGCATGAATCATCGCTGCTGAAAGAAATCAGAAATGACGGGAGAAAATCTCTGTACAGATAGAGGTGCACCTCCAATGTAGCAGAAACGCCAACCTGAGTCGGCACAACAGAAGCTGCGGTCTCGAGGCCCTGATGAACAGGACGAGAAGTGGCCAGCCTCTCGATAGTATCCCCCGAACCGAAGCGATGAGATCGTGTCTTCATAACCATCATGAAAACTGATCAAACAAGAAGCAATTTCTGAGAATGAAGCAAAAAATTCAAAGGAGGACAGTTTATATTCAAGGGAAGTCAATATGCAATAATTTTTGACAAAAATGAATCTGATTGAGAGTTTTTCCTAATGTGATTGAGTACCTCCAAAATATCCTAATCCTACTGCAGGCTGTAGTGATACTCTAGTTCGAATACCACTACATAAACTCGACCTGCATGGGTCACCACTAAAAACGTGTCACGACCCGCACCCACTGTGAGGGCACGAGAACGTAACAACGCCCAGCCTACGCCGCAGTGTCGGCGGTAGAACGATGTTTTAGGTTATGAACTATAACTACATAACATAAAATATACTCTCCAGAAGGAGGCTAACACCAAGGTACAACTCAATCACAATCTAAGGTAGAATGTAGCACGATGGAAATAGATAAGAAATCCTCAACTGAGGTACAGCAGAAATGGAATACAAGTCTCATCATCTCTAAAATATACAACTCTGAAAATAAAGACAACAGCTAAGCATGAAAAGAAGGAACAGTCTAAGCTATCTACACTATACAAGGTATCATCCTGAGCAGCTGCCTGAACCTCCCCAGGGGTCCAGGTCGCGAGTGTCAACTAGGCAAACTCCAAGTAAGGGTGCAGGGTTCCTCATCATCTACTGTAAAACTTTCAACAGGTCCAGTCAGGACGAGAGCGAGCACAATACATCTCATGCAGTTCATATCATGTCAGGAAATATAAAGCAGACAATAGAGTAAGATACATGAAACGATGTAAGAAGATGTACATAAAAATATGAGAGATATTTGATAACTGAAAATATATACATGATAAGTAAGAACTGTAAGTGACTAATGATTTAGAGTACGAGATGGCATATAATTGGCTTAGGTTGTACATGATAAAACATGGAAGTAACAGACCATTTATACTCACCCCTACCCACAATCAATACACAATGATCTATTCAAGTTACGTTACGGACATGATGTTTTGGTTATATAAGAAACACATGAGGAAACATGAGCGTACATGAAAGAACATGAGAGTACATGAACGTACATGAAAGAACATGAGAGAACATGAGTGTACATAAATAACGCAGAAGCAAGAAATACATGATGTACATGAAACACATGTCATAAAGTATCCGATGCGCCCGCTAAGGGGGTAACATCCCAAGAAAAGATCCGTATAGTACCAATCCGTGATGATAACGTGACAGCATCAAATAAAAGTAATCTAGAGCGAGAATATAATTCGTGACAAGTATGAAACGATCAGAGAATGTACTCGCCTCGTATCTGAATGTCTGAAGTAAATGTACTGCCTGAGGAGAGGTGTCTGTCTCCTAATCAGAGCAACACAAGTTACAACATGTCTAAAATAAGGAAATAGACTGCTACAATGCATCTACATGCTGTCTAGGTCAAACTAGGCTAAAGTCAACACTTGGTCAACTCTAGTCAACTATCTAGTCAAAGCTAAGTCAACTGGGTCAACATAGACTCAATAAAGTCTCACTAGGCCTAACCAGTCTACCCTAGCTAGTACACACCATAAAAATCCAAGGCTATAAAAGCCAACACAAGTCACATATCAAGATACATCACATTCATGCATATTCAACATTATATATATATATATATATATATATATATATATATATATATATATATATATATATATATATATATAAGAGAAAAGAACTAACATGTAAAGCTATGTGTGTGTGTGTGAACATGAAGGTGTACATGAAAAGAGAAATCAACACTAGTTATGAGTTTACACTACACATGGCACAAAGCTAAACCATCTACATTACACATGTATTATACTTAACATGCATGGCTACAAGTATACATCTATATACATTAGAGTAGAGACTATTTAAGTTATAACTAACATGCATCTATACTTTACATAAATCTATATATATTATAGCAATCATTTAGAGAAGGGTTACATGGCATGTCGGTTGATATAGAGTAGGGTGTCCTTGTGCAGAGGGTGAAGTTCATTCTCAGTTTAGTTCCACATTTACATATAAAATAAAGTGAGCTATCCCATAAACTGGTGTAACTAACCACATAAAATGAACCATGTTATCTGAAATATGCCATTAAGCCAACATCCCATATGCATACAGCTCTTGCATTGTCTAATACTGAAATTAACTAACATTTCGAATTAAGGGGTTGAAGGTTAACATTACATTCATAGACATTCCACTATATTGAAAACTAAAATTGGCTTGGCAATAGGAAAAGGAAGGTATATATGCTTACATGGACAGTTCAGTGTTCGAACAACCTAAAATGAACTAACATTCAATCTAAATATCAGCTATGCATTGGTTCTATGTCTACATATGAAATCTGATATTGTATTTACAATATTTATATATTATGCATTCATATCTATCATTACATATATACCTTACATTTATATCAAGCATTCATTATATACTTTCATGCATGGATTGTATATCATTCTTTCATTCATGCATTTATGTATTGCTTACATATATTACATTAATTGCATTCCTACATGCTTGCATTCAACCATATATATACATTAATGTAAATAGGATATATATCATATATATATCATTTCATTCATCTAACATATTATGCATTACATACTCTATATTTATTTAATATCCATACTACATAGGCTCATAGGTTACACAAAATGCATATATCGTATAGTCACTCTTTTACTTAAAACCAATACTGTACCAATTGGGCATTCACTAAATTCCAGGATTAAAGTATGTTGTAGTACTTCATGTTAGCTTTCCGAAACTTCAAACGGATCGCATTTTCGTGTCCGTAAGCTCCCGGAATCGCGAAAATACCGAAACGCGTTCGTCTTTCGTACATCTGACACTCAAATAATTCTACAGAAAGTTACAGAAAGAATTTGGCTTATTAAAATATATATTTGGAAATATAACTTCGATACGCTTCTTTTAAAAAAACGGGAGATAAATTGGAGTTTTAAGCTAAAAGTTATGACATTTCTAAGTTGCTATTGCTACTAAAAACGTGGATAAAAATTATGACGAATTTGGGTAGTTTGAGACAAAAAAACACAAGTATATAACATAATATATCAAGAACTCACTCTCTACACTAATATATATATATATATATATATATATATATATATATATATATATATATATATATATATATATATATATATATATATATGAGACACTATAGAACACATCTCCAATACAAAAATATGAGATTAAACATGTAATAATTTATTCATACATAACAACAACACATAGTGTGTCCAAATTTGGGGTTTTCCCACATGGACACAACCACAACACAAAGGACACTCCTATGACCTCCAAATGGACACAAAATGGACACAAATAGAGATACAACCATGGGGGTCATTCCTATGGGTTCAAAATAGACCTATATGCATGAGAAAATAAAAAGGAGAAGGGATTTATACCTCCCGGTAGATCGAATCGAAGAAAAGCCTTCCCGGAGCGACACCGACACGTAGAGATTCCAAAAGGACACGAACGAGCTCCGAATCCTCCTAAACTTGGGTAGCTTCCTCCTTGGCTAGAATGGAGAAGAAAAGAAGAAGATTTGGTGGCAAAATGGAAGGATTTGGTGGAGAAATTGCTAGAGATTGCTCTCTAGGAATTTGGGGAAGAACAAGAGAGAGAGTGTGGATGAGAATAATGAAATGAACTTGAGCCTATCCTCTCCCAAAGTGGCTGGCCATATGGGGCTATTTGTCCTATTATGGTAAGGTCCAAAATGCCCCCACTAACCTATTTTATTAGTATTAGGAAAGGGCTAATTGGTTGGGGCTAAATTAGTCATTCTAAAGTCTCTAATCACACTAACCTTATCCATAATAATTAGTCTAACCTCTAACTAAAATATTTCTATCATGTGGGCCATGGCTAACTAATGTGTGGGTCCACTAAAGTCAACACTATCCCCCGGGTCCCCGTTTCAAGTCGGATTGAGCTGAAATTCGAACCCGACTCAAATAACCCCAAAAAAATATCATAAATAATAAAATAAATTTCAAAAATATTTTAAAAATACAAAATGACAAAAATACTCCTGTTCCTAAAAATTGGGGGTGACAAATTCCTCGAAATTAAAACCAAACAATAGTAAAATGTCAATAAATAATAATTATAATTACAAAATTTCAAAATTACCCTCATCTGGAAAACTGGGTGTTACATGCATTATGGTTCAAAGACAGCCGTTAAGTGAAATGACAAGTCAATACGAAATGGTCATGGACAAACGGCACGGGCGATGGGGGGAATACCATGGCCGGCCTAGGCGGAATCAAACATGGGGCTTACGGGCTACTTTGAGTGGGGGCTCGGCCACTCAAAGAGACGTAATGCCAGGCATTTCAAGAGACTATCAAGGTGTACCAGCCATCACGCTTCGATAGGTGAGAATGCCCACGTGATATGTCTAAAATGGCTTATGATGCCAGCAACCCATGCATGTAGATTAAGTGGACTATGCTGGTTACAATCCACGTGCAAGTCCTGAACATGCTTGAAATGTAACGTCCTGAACATGCTGGAAATGTAACATCCTGAACATGCTTGAAATGTAACACTCTGAACATGCCTGAAGTGTAATACTCTGAGCATGCCTGAAATGTAACACTCTGAACATGCCTACGACGTGCTATAACATGCCAAGAACGTGCTAGAATATGCCTACGACGTGCTAGAACGTGCCTACGATGTGCTAGAACCTGAGGCAGGGACATGCCCCTAACATTGAACGTTTACATGAATCACGTTAAGTTACTACTTGTGAATTGTTGACTAACTTGGTTTACTCTAGACAGGAAAGGCCGGACGGTAAGTATGGGTAAGTCGTGCATGTATTTTTATGCGACACTTGAATTCGGCAACACGAGATAGGTTATGGAATATGCCATAAAACTGATCCTAAGGCAAGATTAGAAAGACAATGAATGATAGACGGTGCACAAAAGTAAATGGAACGTGTTTGGTAATGATAGCATTGTGGGCGAGCTAGCCTCCCCACCAGTGCATAACAATGTACTGATAACCCCACCGTCTGCTTGTAGGATACAGGAGATGCCAGCGGGTACGGAGCTTTCCTCGAACGTGCTAAGGCGCGGAGCTATCTCTGGAGCCTTAGAGCGTTACAAGGAGCTGAAGCACCCTATACAAGACATAATGTATCTGAACATCGCCATGAATCATTCCATCTTACAAGCCACTTGGCACGCCTTTTATGTTTCAGAGAGAGAGAGAGCTTGAGACTTGTAAACTCGGCCTAGCGCCGCTTGTAAACTTCTTGAATATCAATAAAAGAGTTTGAATTCGCTTCTACTCGTGTTCATTTACTTTCCACTGCAAATGGAGACACTCTGTGCGACTCTGTGGCCTAGCTCAAATCGGCCGTTTCTGGACTTGGTCTTGCATGGGCGCAACCTAGGCCCGTGCGGCATCACGCCTTAGCGAGGACGATCGCTCCTACGGGAGCGGGAACTTTGAAGAGTCTACATTAGGGGATCAATCAAACAGATACAATAATGAAAGCAGTAGTCCCAATAGCAAGGCTCTCACCAAGGCTAATCCTGAATGGCAATTGGCAAAGCAAAACAATCGAGATACCAATGAAGATGAGGGTAAGGCTACCTTCCTATGTCCAGGAGGAAGTCTACGACGTCAAGGGGACGAGCCTTCTACGAGTGCTTAATGACTTTTCTCACATGGAATGTCCAGGGGGCCTGTCACGACCCGCTCCCGAATAATCGGATACGAGTCGGACACGCCCAGCCTTCATTGTTAGACACAATGAAGTAAGCTGTACCAAGCTAGGGAAACTAACCAGATAAACATGAAAGTATAGAATCACAGCAACTATATAATGTGTCCCAACCAGAAAAGAGATACAATATCTGAATTTATTACAATTCAACTATAATAGTCTGCTAGTCTCAATACATGGAAAGATAAATGGAAAACTAAATGAAATACTAGGCCTCTGCAGCCTCTAGGTCACAAGCAGCTCCAGCTGGCTCAGTAGGGAAGGCAGTATCCTGTCCATAGTATGTGTCACACAAAGCCTCCATCTCACCTATCATAACATATCCAGTCAGGAGCGGAGCAAGTACAATTCTAGGTAATGAACAAGACATCATGAAATGAAAGTACAAGGAAACATGGAAAGTACAGGAAAATACAAGTGAATAAGTACATGAAGAACATGAATGTAAGAACATGAAAGAACATGATATGTAAGCACCTGAAAGAACATGATTTCACAGGAAATAAGTACAAGGTAATTTCCTGAACATATGTGTAATGCATTTGAAATATAACTAAATATGTGACCGGCTAGGGTAAGAACCTGAAAGCACCTGAAAGCACATGAATGGTGACTTAGGACACGCGTGCACGATGCGGGGTCTAAGCTAAAACACACCTGAGTTGATACTTGGGATTGGTCACATAGATAGTATATTTCCCCTCCCCAGATACAAGTAATAAGCACAAGAGAACAATAGTACCAGAAAGAACAAGAGTACCAGAAAGAACATGTCGTGTTGCAATTGTGTCACTCAAGGAAGTACAGGAAAGATAATGTAAAGTACAAAACCGTAGAGTGTACTTGCCTTTGCTCCAGGAAAGTACAAGTAGGCAATAGAGCTAGATATCCTCCTGTATGAAATAATGATGTGTACAAGTTGGTTAATAAACAGCTATTTCTTAATTGGTTTAACAAAGATTCTATTCACAACTTCCTAATATACACCTGAATTCCTATGGTTTCCTATAGAGTATCAGAATTACTCACTATTTCCTAGACTAGCAAGGACTTGAAAAGCTAAACACATGATGATATGATTATTACAAAGTTTAGTATTTAAACTAATACTTTAGTTAAGAGGTTGATCCTATTAAACTCTATCAAGACCTTCAAAACTTAAGTAACAATAGAGTAATTAACCTCAACTTAAATGAATGAAATTCTGAACTTATCTGGAATCCAATATCCTATTTATAAAACAGGAACTTGATTATGGCTTGGGTCCTTAATAACAATATGTGAATTTGTTCCAGGAATCTATAACTCACAAGGGACCCTGATGAACCAAAGAACTTGCAAGTGATCACAAATTCCTGTCAAGAGTTAAGAAGAACTCTGAACTAACTAATGAATTGCCCAGCCCAATCCTGAAGTTCATTTGAAAGCAACCTGAGAATATTATCTCAAATTGTCCTGAACAAACTGACTTATTGTCTCAGATTTCATGGGCTAAAATTTTCAGATTTCCTGAACTTCAATCTCAGAATTCCTGAGATTTCAGTCTCATTTCCTGAGACTTAATCACAGTTCTCTGAGACTTAACCTCTCCTGAGTATACTTTCAGATGTAAGATTCCTGAAACTCAATTCTCACATTTCTACAATGTCAGCAATCTAAATCTCAGGTACATCTAAATAACAGTGCAAGGAAAAGAACTGGTGAACTTGGATTAATTCCCAGGTTCCTGGGTTCAAATGAAATGGACCAATGATGTGACTTTAAGAAGTTCCTGTTTCAGTACGTTTCATGAATCAACTGGACTTAATGTCCTAGAATATACTGAAATCTTCCAGGGTCTCTAGTTCCTGAGATTCTCAGGTTCCTGAGAATGGTCTCTCAAGTGTTCCTGAGAAGATCATTCTCAAGTCTCAATATTCCGAGACTCAACAGTTCCCTGAGATTCTCAGGTTCTACATTCATAAGTTGAACCCAACAGGTAGTAATGGTATTGAACTAAGCTTTTAAGAAGAAAACATTAAAGAACTAACCCACTCCAGTGTCACCTTCGAATACTGGCAATTCCAGTTGGCAATCAACTATTTCCTAATCCACAATTTCCATATTCAGTCTACACAGCCTCATCTTAACCTATCTAGCTCACCTGACAGTGAGGTCACTTAGGAATGTAGTTAACTTCAACATTAAGAGTGTGCAGTCTCTAGTAGGTAATTCCCACAATTCCAGAACTTGCACCCTCTTACTGTTCAGCAACAGAATAATATAATGCCAGGATTACCACTACCAAACAGGCATGGGGAAATTCATAAGAATTAGCAAGATTTCTAACTAGGTGTGTGGCTGATATAGAATCTCCAGATAGAATTTCACAGCAGAAATCTAGGAAAAAGTACTCATAACAAGTTTTAGGAATAGCTCTTCCTAGATTCTGCTAATGAGAAATTCGATGGGGAGCATCAGTCATTCAAGGGATTTAAATCAAACATTTGTGATATCAAATTGAACTTGGATTAGGGTCCACCTGATCACAAATTTGCTCAACATAAAATTCTTAGGAATCAACATATGAGAATATAGGTAAACTGAATCACTGGATGTTAGGACCTCAGTCCTAACATATGATATTCCAGTTCTTGATCAGACTAAACAAATAGGCCATCCATCAATAATCTAACCTATCTCTCTAACTTATGAACCTAAACTATCAGAGCCATCTATTCTACAATATGAATTTAAAAATTATGCAAGGATATTGAGTGTTACCTGATGGTGCTACCACAACACTAAATCGAGTCCAACCTTATGCTCAAATCGACTGAACGCAATGTATGGATCCAGGAATCCTCTGAAACAAGGACTGAGCAGTTCAACAGGGATTAATGGTGATGAGATCCACCCCAAAATAGGAAAATTGAGCTAAAAAAAGAACTTACCAAAGCTAAGATCAACTCGACAACAAAACTTAGAATGTGTTCGATTGATCCAACAATCTGTCGATCAAAATAATTCGAAATTAAAATAAGAAGAAAGCCTGTGTCAAGAAAACTCCATTAACTCACCTCTATAAGCAACCAGGGTTCGAAAGAAGAATAGATCCAGATCTGATGATTGTAAGAACGATCGACTAATTCCAATTGAGTTCGTGTAGGATCGACTGTTTCATAGCGGAAAACTAACAAACACCTAGTGGTCAGAATTCAATTGCTAAACCAAAGATAAATTGCTACTTGAAGATGATGGTCGAACCACGAACAGAGGTCGATCTGTTCTACTCTCGATCGAAATCGATCGACCAGATCCAGAGTTGGACAGAACGATCTAATTCGATCATGTTCAAACTCCAGGTTAATCAAATCGGTCAAGAAGGCAATGAAGGTCAAGGAATTTCTTACTGAGCTTGCCCCGTCGACTTCAGTGATCGATCGATCCTCAGAGCTCCTCCGCCATGGCCGGTTCAGAACGAAGCTTGGGGAAGATGAAGTTGTGAATGAAAATTTGTTCCACAATGGGGAAGGAGAGCTGTCATAAATAGGCAATTGGTAGCGTGAGAAAGAGGCAAAGGTTGGCGGGAAAAATTCTGACAATATGGTTAGGGAGGAGGAAAAATTGCACATGGCCTCTCCCTGGCCGTTAGAACTTTTCAAATTGCAAAAGATTGGGTTGCTATTCACAACTCAGCTAAGGGACCAATCCTGCCTAATTCGATTTTCAAGTATAGTGTTGGGCTTTTCAGGAATGGCCCAAACCTATAGGATGATTTAACTATAATGCTGGCCCAAACTTAAGTGATTAAACAAAAGAAAAAAAAATCCAAATCATTATTTAAACTAAAGAAAAAAATTAAATTTCTACCACATTAGAAAGGTGGAGTTACAGGGCCAACTCCATTAGAAGATGAAAAGAGGTTCAGAATGTGGTTCGCAGGAACGAATGTTCTATTGTATCCATAATAGAGAGTAAAATCAAAACAGAAGAGAGGCTAACGCAACGCCCTCCTCCAAACTGGGAAGCTACTCACAATCTTCATATCTGCGAGATGGCTCGCATCTGACTCCAATGGGACACGCAAATTTGGTTGGGGCAGGTAAGATACTTATCTGATCAACTTATTGTTTTTGATTTTACGAACAAAGGTGGTTTGAAAGTCGCCCTCGGCACAGTATTGTAGAAGCATGGAATTTCAGGACCGGAAATCCTATGCGTCTAATATTACGTGCACCAGGGAGCTCAGATGAAGTACTTGGCACAGCAAACAGCAAAAATGTAGACATTAAAAGAAGATTTTTATTTTCATATAAGAGTCTATTACATATCTAAAAAAGACTTTACAAAGAAGAATTTCTACAAAGAAAAGATCCTAAGTCTACAGCTAGGCGCAGCAACCGCCATGCGCTCTCAGTCAGGCGCATCACTTCAGCGTCTCAGTCAGGCGCATCTCCTCAGAGTCTCAGTTATGCGCATCATGAAGTCTCAGCATATGCGCTCCACTTCGACCCGATCAAGTACTTCGACTAATAAAGCATTTATTGAGCAGAACATGGGTGGGCGGTCAACCCCACCCTAGCGGAAGGAAAAGCTTTCCAAAGCCCAAGGAAGAGGAGAGCACCGCAATCGATCCGCGGTAAAAGGAGGCTTCCAACACAACCAGAATGGGCAACACCCACTCTAGCAGGAGAAGGAGCTCTCCAAAGCCCAATGAAGATGATCGGGGCACCACAATTCTAATCTGCGGCTCTTCCAGCATAACGGAGACGAGGCTCGAGCATCCCGATCTTTGGATGCAACAGGCACCTTCCGCCTGCCTTAGAAGCCCTCGACTCTGACTTTTGGATGTAACAGTCACCTTCAAGTGCATGAACGAAGACAAGTCGTCACATCTTCACCCTCGGGAACATCTCGTCAACAGAATGTGCTCGAGCAAACATGTTCATTTCGGAAGGACGTGAGAGAACGAGAAGCAAACTCTCTCCTTGCCACTATTTATAGGCCGGGCAAATCAAACCCATGCGCCAAGTGGCGGGTGTAGGACCGATTGTAGGAACGAGTTGTAAAGTACAATACTCTAGAGGGGGGTGAATAGAGTAGGCAGCGGGAATTAACTATTTAAAAAATGTTAGTAGCAAGATTACAGATAATATATCACAGATATGTAAATGAAAAGTAGAGAGTAGAGAGCAAACACAAACACAAGGATGTATACTGGTTTTCCTCTGTTGAGGACTAGTCCAGTCGGAAGAACTCTAGCTTCCAGTTGAATCCACTATGGAAAATCACCACAAGTTTTCATCCGAAGTTCTTGCAACTTCTACAACGCGAGCTTTGATCCGAAGAACTCGACCAACTTCAATTGTGAAGTGTCTAACTTCAATCAAGCCTCCGATTACAACCACTCTGAAACTTCTAGACCGTACCGCACTGGCAAATCGACTAGAGGATTGTAACAGGCTTGGGATTTGAAAATGAAAGCTCAGAACACTTTGGAAGAAGTAGTAGGCTTATAGAGAAGAGATATGAAAGTGAATGAGTGTGTTGAAATGATCGAAATCCTTCTCTATTTATAGTTTTTCCAAAGGCAGAATTCGGGCAGAATTCGGGCAGAACTCGATGAGAAAATCTCGTTGGGATCCGTAACTGCAGGAAGACCAAGTTCAAAAAGCAACGTTCACTAACCGAACTCTGGCCGAACTCTCGCCGAATTCGGACCGAGTTCTGCTAGGGTTCTGTTAGGTTTTTGCAAACTGGTTTTTGGACTTTTTGAAAAGTCAGACAGTTAGGAAGTAGTTTGGGCTTTTGTAAGTGGGCTTGTTTTCAAAATGAAAGGGTATTTTGAAAACGTTTCTTGGGTAGCCTATTTGCCAGTACGATGCAGTGTACATCGTATTCCTAGACTCAATAAATATGTAAAATACATTGACGAAAATAGGAAAACCAAGAGCCCTTTGATGACGCCTTTCTTCAAATATTTGAACAGACTTGAAGACGCCTTTTTCCTTTGACGGCGGTCGTCCAAAGATAAACAGATCTGGAAATCTGAATACCTTTCGGGGGCTTCGCCCCCGAACCCCCGATGCGAGGCCCCGGATAGGTCGTTAGGCGGTTCAGAGAAATCATCTTGTATGACGCCGTCTTTGGCCTATTGCATATGTCCTGGTTTGATCATGTTTGATCATGCTTACAGCATATCTACAAATTCACGTTAGGCAAACAAAACAACATGATACAAGCATAACAATATGATATAGAATATTTGGGACAATGCTAATATTAGGACAATGCTAAGTTTAAGTAGCAAATGATAATGATTACATGAATAGTAGTAACGTCGATATGTTAAACTTAATTGATTAGCCATATTCAAAAACATGATATAATCATTGGGCTCCGAATCCCGTGCAATGAATTTACATTTATGGTGATGAACCTGATGCTTCGAATTCGGTCAAGTCAAAAACGCTATTTAAAGCACTCGAAGAACGCAACAGTCGGACCAATAAAGGCACGTCATGCAATAGGATGCGCCGGTCAGACACCGTGTATTGTACAGACGCGCCCGTCGGTTCTAAAGCGCCCCGAATGGATGCGCCAACAAAGCACAGATCCATGCGTCCTAATCAACATGGACCCATGTGCCCATTTTGGCTCGTCATCTATCAAGCAATTAATGCTCAAGTGACAGAGTTGGCAGCACGTCCCCCGAGGACTGGACAGTTAGCAGCTTTTTCAGAAGACGAAGCGTCGCTGACGTCAGCATCATCATTACTTTCCTCCGGCGGTTACAAGCCACGTGGCCGCCCAACCATTTCGCATGCGCCCCCGCAGCCATGCGCCCAAATCTCTGTATGCGCCTCAGACTTTTCTCTGATCCCTAAAGACAGAGGTCAAGTCACTACTGAAGCCCCGCATGCGCCTCAAAAGCCATGCGCCCAGACTGGTTTGTGACTCCTAAAGGTTACAAGCCAAAGTCTACTCATGCGCCCAATCCTAGGCGCATCCTGTCATATTACTCTCCACCGAATCCGAGATCTTTGAGCAACGGGCATGCGTCACGTGTCCTTTGACTCGATTCAGCCTATAAAGGGATGCTAATCACCCAAGATCTCAGCAACAGAAAGATCCTCTCTCCTGCTACGTGTCAGCCTACAAAAGCAGCATGAAAGATTCAACCCACAAATGATGGCGCATCATCCATGCACCTTTCGCAGCTTCAACCACGTGGCGTCCCCACGTACAGGTACATCCTACATATGCGCGCATGAGCAGCCAGCCTGTAAGCTATAAATGGAGGGATCATCTCCTTCCTACACACATATACAGAGACACCTACGGACAGAGACCTACATATACAGTGAGAGAGGCAGATACAGTCACTCAACATCTCCTTCCTCTCCGTAAGCTCCAGCACCCAGAACAACTCAGATCTTCAGAGAACCGAGAACCATCGTCAGATCGTCAATGGAGTCAACGTATTACCACTCGCTCCATCGACACAGGGACCCAGATAAACAAAAGTATTTTCCTAGGACTACGTCTAAGTCCTACATTGTAACACTATTTTGTTTGTAATTGAAATTTGCAATCAAAAGATTTTAATGGCAAACAAGCTGGCGACTCTGCTGGGGGACTCTTTCTCCTCCACCGAGAAAGCTGTATCGCAATCCGACGACGTGAAGGTGGGCTTCTCCCACAAGACGCTGGTCGTATGCCTAAATCAACAGGCGTATGTGGAGTTCATCTCTGAAGGCAGCGCAAGTCCTTCGAAGCGGCTGCCAAAGCCGAAGAAGACTCGCCAAGTCTGGGTGCGCAAGGTCGAGGCCCCTGGCACCACCACTGAAGGGGATGCGCCGATGCAGTCTACCCTTCTCGCTGACGTCCTCAGCAGCCAGGATGGGCCCACCAGTGCAGCACATCTCTTGGAAAAGCGTGGTGCTGACCACATTTCCTAGCCATCTCCTTCTCAGATAAGGAAGATGTGCCGACGGAGCAAGGGCGCATCTAACGTCCTGTGCAGTAACTCTGATACGCCACAGAAGGTCTTTGTCTTTGACAGGCTCACTCGCTGTCGTGGCAAGAAGAATTTGGACTCTGAGTACTATGCACCCCAGCGGGCTGGTACAAAGAAATCTAAGGCGGTACGGGCCATGCGCCTCAAACGTGCTATGCCAACGGCAAACCAGAAGCATGCACTCGCGATCATGCGCACTGCTGATGGTAAGCTGTATAAGGTCGACTCGGGTGCTTCTGCGCCAGAAACGAGCCAACCTTCAAAGTCCTTACCTCACTTGGGCGCATCTGTTGCGTTCGCAACCAAGTCGAGCGAGGCAAACTCTGTGGTCTTGAACCCCAGCGCCTACATAGAATGTGCGTCTGTGGCTGGTTCAAGTCATTATAAATTTTGTGCCCCCACTACTGATATGAGCGCATCTTCTGTGTTGGTTCAGGGGGTGCAGCATTCACCTGACCACCCCGGCGCTTGGCCTTGCCATGCGCCCGATGGGGGTACGAAGGTGGCACTTTCCTCCAATGATTTGCGTAATATGATCAGTCACAAGCGCCGATCAGGAGAGTCGACTGATAAGCACAATGCGCCCCTCACAGGGCACACCTGTGTTGTAGTCACCATCAACTGTTGTTGTAAAACGACAGTCCCACTACCAAGGCAGTCGATGTTCCAGCGGCTGCAATCATCAACACCCCTCCAACGTCGCCTCGGGAAGAAGGTGTCAATTGAAGAGGAGCCAGAACTAAAGGTTGCTTCTTGCAACGTAATCTCTAACTCCTCATCAATCCGAAAGGTGACTGGCAACTCCTCGGTCTCGTCCTCATCCAAGAACCAGCCGAGAAAAACCAAGACAACTGTCCCGTCCTCTGGAGTGTTTGAAGGCACTCGGGAAAGAAAGAAGATCTTGGGGGAAACTGGGGGTAGTCAAGCCCTTGTTGATCCTCCTTCTGAAGACGAAGACGTCCTCCACAGCATAGCTGGGGGTAGTCAAGCCCTTGTCGATCGTCCTCCGGAAGACGAAGACTTCCTTCAGAGCACAGCTGGGGGTAGCCAAGTCCTTGCCGATCCCGAAGGCGAAGATATCCCCCAGAACATAGCTGGGGGTAATCAAGATGAAGCCCCAGGAGAAGCAATTTCTCTACAGGAGAGTGAGGTCGAAAGTGAAGCCTCAACCGATCCATCCACTTCCAACCATGTCATGACTGTATACATGACTGGGGGTGATACCGAGTCAGATGCACCGCCAGTAGACCTCGTCCAGCACATGGATACCTTGGAGAGAGGACTCAAAACCCTCCCTGCCTCCATGCAAATACTGACTCAAGCAGTGTTTGAGATATGGTCCGCCTTGGCCAGGGCACCTTCTACCGGTCCTGACCCAGGGGCCAATGGAGAATCAAGTGTACCCCTTCAACGGGTATCCTTGGATACAGATCGCCGCGAAGCACCACGGACGTCGGAGCCATCAAATGCTCAACTCTAGGCTGTACCATCTTTTTCGACTCCCAGCTCTACGAAATACGTGGTTGAGATGATCAAGGACTTGCGCAAGCGCTTTGAGTCCAAGAACAGACAAGAGGAGCGCCAGAAGATGGGGATCCCACAACCATACCCCCTCGAATGGAACAAAGTGGTTTATCCTCCAAAATATAAACCACAAACATTGACGCCATACGACGGGAAGGACTCTCCATGCCGCTATCTGACGTACTTCCAGTCTCAAACGGGACATCTCCCGAAGGAAGACGCACTACTCACCAGCATATTCGTCGGGGCACTGAAAGGAGTGGCTTACGACTGGTACTGCAGTCTCTCCGACAACTCCATATCTTCCATCGACGACTTGACACGTCTCTTCCTCGATCGTTTCTACGACGGAAGGAAGGACATGACAATGGCGTCCCTTATAGAGATACGTCAGAAGAAGAAGAAAACAGTTCGAACATTCATCGAACGGTTCCGACAAGCCTGCTTCAGACTACCCCCAGGTATGCCAGAACATGCACTCCTCTCCTCCTGCCGCATGAACATGCTGCCTGCGATCAAACTCTGGCTCAACTCCACTCCTCCTTCCGACTGGAGTTCCTTGATCATCGAGGCCGAAGCAGCAGAAAAGAAGGCATCCAATGCTCGTCTTCTGGGAGTCAGTTTCCCTGCCTTTAAGGACAAGGGAAAACGGCCTGCAGCCTACAACCCTGGACGAGAGACGAAGGGGAAGCAGGCGTTGACTATCAATGCCTTCAAAGGTGCATCAGTACCTACTCAGAAGCCTCCACTTGCACCAAGGCCAAAGGAGGTTTATTCTTTCAACGATGAAGACACCCTGCAACTCTTCGAGATATTGAACCAGTGTGACAAGATCAAGTTGTCGGACCCGAAGCATCCCGACGAGGTTGGAAGATTGGACAATCCGAGGTACTGTCACTACCATCGGTTTGTCGGACATCCAACTAAGGACTGCTACGTCCTCAAGAACTACATCCAGCGCATGATCAATGCTGATGTTATCTCCGTCGACTACGAGAAGAAAACGGTCTCGGCCAACCTGGTGTCACTCCAATTTGGCACCTTGCCGCCAACCACAACACAAGATGGCGTCGTCCCCATCCCAAAGGCGACAATGGAGGTGGTCAATCTACTACCTACTCGTGACAATGTGAGTGGACTCATCCCACTCACCACATCTCGGGGAAAGATCTTATGGGTTCAACCCGATCTCGTCTCCGAGGTTACTCAACCGAAGGTACGCTCTGTCTCCAAAACTATGGGCAGGAAGATCAAGTCTTGCCGCATGGTCTCTTCCTCTGCGGAAGAGGCACTTCCTGTACAGACACGTTCATATCAGAATGCCCAACCTGATGAAGCTGCCGTCGAGGTGGTGCCTCCTTGCACCGTCCCTGCTGCCCAGGAAAAGGGCCCATCCAGGCCTCTAGCAGCCAATAAACAGAAGCATCTAGAGGCCCGTTTCGACAAGTCTTTGCGAAAGGAGAATGCTTCGGGGCTAGCCAAGCCCCACAACTTCGACATACTGGCAAAACTTGCCAGTACTCCTGCCCGCTTATCCCTGTTTGAGCTTCTTCGTCTTTCCAAGAACACTCGTGAAGCTCTCCGTGAAGCCCTGAAGGATGCTGAATCCTTCATCAGTCAGGTCAAGCAGCCTGAGGATACCCCGACCACATGTGCGCACTGCCATTGTGCGGATAAAGTTATCCCCAACATAACTTTCACCCAACAAGACATGCTGCTCAAGCATAACCGACACAACAGGCCACTGTATTATACAGGGTATGTCGGTTCCGTCAAGGTGAAGCGGATTCAAATCGATCCAGGGTCTTCCCTCAACATCATCCCGAAGACACTACTCTCAATACTGGGGATCCCAATGTACCGTCTGGCGCCTTTCAACACTACAATCAGCGGCTTCAATGCTAGCAAAAGCGAGCCGCTGGGCAAAATACGGCTGAAGTGTCATATCGGTAACCTCCGAACCGAGGTGACTTGCTATGTCGTGGACGCTGACGTCAACTACAACCTCCTACTGGGCCTTCCGTGGCTGTATGAGTACATGGTGGTGCCATCTATACTCCACCAATGTATGAAGTACGTGTCCACCAACGACATCATCCGAAAAGAGTTCGCGGACATTGACCCTTTCAAGGGGGTCGAAGCCTACTTCACTGATTCTATCCTGTACAAGTCGCCCGACGAAGGGAAAGCCAATGATGCTGATGATGAAGTAGAAACGGCAGCAGAGCCGAACATGGAGCCAGAGATGATTTTCGACGCTCCTTTGAAAATTTGACTCAAAAGGAAACCGCCTCAGATGCTGCCTCCCATGACCATCAAGCTACCTGGAAAAGTACCAACTTCTCTAGTTAGAACACCTACTGAAGCTCCCTTGAAGATACGGCTCAAGGGAAAGCCGCCTCAAACATTGGCTCCCCTTGTGGCAAATCTACAGGGGAAGGCACCAATCACTGAAGACGCAGTTGAGGCACCTCTGAAGGTGCGTCTTAAAGGCAAGCCTCCGCAATCATCCGTCTCATCCAATCTGTCGGAGAAGGCCCACATAGCCCTCTCGGACCCTAAGGTCAAAGCTGCGGTGGACTCTCCCGAACCAACTCTAGTACTCACAGATGAAGAGCTAGGGGAATACATATCTGCTGATGTAGATGCACCCTCTCTGGACAATGTAATCCCGTGGGACAAAATCTCATGTTTCATCAATAATAGAGTATCTTTTAATTATTCTAGTCTTCCACATTGGAATGCCATGTATGTAATGCCTGTGTTCGTATTTCGTATTCTTGGAATACGTGTACGTATTTATTCTTGTATTATATGATTTTCTTGCTTAATTTTCTTCTTGGCTTGGTTTATTCCTGATTTGGGTTGGTTGGTTCGGTCTGGGATTGCTCTTGGTTCATCATGAACCAAGGGGTGAACCTCCTACCTACCACCACCAACCCCTTTATTAATGCACTCTCTCATTTCTCTCTCTTCATTCATCATCATCTTCCTTCACCATTAAATTTCTCACCAACCTGTGAGTGAGAGGGAGAGAGAGAGAGAGAGCTAGGCAAGTGCATCTTGCTTCATGGAGGAACCCAAATATTATTGTTTCATTCTCTTCCTTGTAGCATTTTAGCACTCTTTAGTACTTGACATTTTCCGTTTCCATGGCTAGATTCTTGTAGATCTAAGTTTATTTTAATTTCGGTTTTCTGGGTTTTGATCTATTTAACATTGTTACTTTCAAATTTTGTTGGTTCCATGTTGTAGAGTAGCTCGTTCTACCCCATTTTGACCTAAGGAAGTCCGGA
Organism: Iris pallida; assembly: GCA_029216955.1. NCBI lineage: Eukaryota > Viridiplantae > Streptophyta > Magnoliopsida > Asparagales > Iridaceae > Iris > Iris pallida. The sequence goes on along the minus strand of JANAVB010032220.1, from coordinate 1,730,979 downwards.
TTTGGACTTCGGATGAGGGTTTTATGCATCATGGCAGCCATGGTTTCTTGGTGTGCTTCTTCTCGGAAATTTGGAGAAGAAGCACAGTCCTGAGCCGCATGGCAGCACTTGACCGCATGACAAGTTCATGCGGCAAGTATTCATTTTGAGCCGCATGGATTCGGCTTCCCGCCAGCCGCATATCTGGATCGTTGAGCTGCATAGAATTCTGCCTTTGGCAGCCGCATAGGATTCCATATCCCCTGGCCGCATGGGAACATTCTTCCTTGGCCGCATGAGACTTAATTTGCCTCAGCCGCATATGACTAATTCTCTGAGCCGCATGGAGCTCACTCCCCGCGAGCCGTATAGACTCTGTTACCCCGAGCCGCATGTGACTCATCTAAATTGGGCCGCATGGGATTTCGTCCAACCTGACCGCATGAACCCATATCAGTTGAGCCGCATGGGAAGTTATTTCCAGCCGGATAAGAATCGTTATCCCTGGCCGCATAAGACCCTGTTGTCTCAGCCGCATAAAATTCTGTCTGGACCCAGCCGCATGGACTTCCCTGTCGTGCCCTGTTACATTATTATTGCTACTATTGTTACTATTGTTCTTTTATTATTATCATGTAACTTCAGTAGAACATGAGTACGCTTTACCTCTATTAGATATTTTACGCTCATTTTATATCCTTACGCCTTTTGTCCTAAACTTGAAAATCATGAATTCATTTGTATGTTTGGAATTGATAATTGAACACGACGTGATAGTGACCCGTAGTGGTGCACTCCTGACATGATAACCTGGCATGACCTGATAGTGGCCCGTCGTGGCGCACTCTTGACTAGTACACCTGACATGACCTGATAGTGGCCCGTCGTGGCGCACTCCTGACTAGCACACTTGATATGATAAACCTGACATGATTATCTCGAATAGCTGTTGCGACGGCTATCTGACATGACATGACCTGTATAATTACCTGGACACCGTGGACGATTGTGCTTGTACAAATAATCCAATCCTGTCTTGCATCATGTCTAGGAGGGGACTCCTGAGTACCACGGTCAGGAGTACCTACTGAAATGGACTAAGGTTAATGACTAGTATAATTCATTAGACATGAAGAGATGTTCCCCAGTTACAGGCGATCCCGTTATCCCGGCCGCAAATGTTTGGACTTGTAGCCTGCCGACGAATAGGGCACATTTCCAGCCTACTGTCATGTGGGGCACTCTTGATTGTCACTTAAAATGATTGAACTCTCTAAATTGTCACTATAATGATTGCCTAGATAACCTGGATAGCTGCAGGGCCTGTGACTACTTGGAGCATCTCATTGCATCTTGCTAGTAACTAGGATTGTGATAACCCTAGTTAGTTAATGTAGAAAGCCGTAGGCAATGATTGGCTGTGATTGATTGGATGGAGTCTAGTCCAGTATAGTATTGTCTAGAAGTGATTGATTGCAAGATTGTACCAGAATGATTGAATGATTGTCACTCCAGATTGTCACTATAATGATTGTCACTCCAGAATGTTACTTGACCTGATTTCTTATATTTATCTTGCCGATAAATGGTGAGAGAAACCAAGTTCCGTTCAGACGAAGGGTTACAACCCCGGTCCTTGTTTGGTTTACGGGTTGTAACCTGGCTATCTGAATAGTCCCATGGTTATCTCATCGTATATCATCCTGTCATGCTTTCTTTCCATATGTCCTGTCTTTTAGTGATTCTATACAAGATTGTCTTTTATAATTACCTATCATGCTTTTTCTTAAACTACTGTCTTTTATTATGTAATTATACTCTTGTGCTAATTGCTGGTTTTAGTTCCTAAGTGAAGTCTCCTTTGTGGCACTTGCTCTTTCTGGGGTCTGACCCAGCTGGTTTTGTATGGCCAGATACCGGAGCAGCACCAAAGGATCTCCCTGCATTTCATCCCGATGGTGGTCACCAGGCGTAACCAGGGCAACGAGTGGGTTTATTTTTTGCTCTCCCACTCTATTGTAAAATTATTTTTTTGAGGCATTTAGCCGCCGAGCAAGTGTTAGCTCGTTTGCAACTTTATTTACTGTCTGCCTACGGGCTGTAAGCATGATTGGCAACTCGAGATTGATCATGTATGACTTAAACTCTTGCTAGTCCTTACATTTTGTACGACTAGCTTCATGATCATCTGGATATGTAATGTTTGGGACGCCTTACAATTGTATATTTGGTGATCTGATATCTTGTGATTATTATTAGTTGGTTGAGATTGAGACAATAGGCTATTTTATGACCTTAAGAGACTGATGGATTGTAGTAAAACCCTCACATATCTAGACAGCCGTGACCGTATAGCGGTGTGGATTCCATTCCGTTATACGTAGCTGGCTATGTCTGCCCCCGCTCTCCAGTATTCTGGTTCTGGGGCGTGACAATGTATACATTAGATAACGCTCTACGGTCGTTGCAAACACAAATAACGACCGTCAATCATGTAAATCGAGTAGTCCCGTCCCAAGGGGTCTGTTTCGTAGTCCCACCGCAAAATCGAGACGTAGAATCCATCATCTTCGGCAAAGTCGAGCGTCATCAAGACCTCCCGCCACTCGAGCAAGAACCAGATATCGGCAGAATACAAGTCTATCGGTACACGGACAAGGCAAAGTACTTCATCCAAAAGATGGGTTACGATCTAAAAAGCAACAAAGGCCTGAACTACGGCAAGGGTCGACGTCTTCCTCTCCGGCTCCCAACACCTAAAGGAAAGCCGCAGGACTACTATCATCGAACTCGACGGGGGGTGGGCTATGTCACGCCACCGGCAACTCCAGAGAGTTCGAAGGCAGAAGAAGTAGAACATTCTCATTCGTCTGAAGCATCAACCTGGGATTCCGATACCAGTATCGGCTCAGTCTTCAAGAAGGTGCTATCAGTCAACATGGCATCTGCACAATCTCAAGAAGATGAAGGCGAAGACCAAACGCTGGAATTCTTCGAGGAAGAACCTTGGGCTCAACGCCTAGGAGCACAATGGGAGTCTCGTTTTGAATTACGCGAACCCCCTACCGAAGACGAAGTCGAGCAGATCGACTTCGGGGATGAATCTTCTTCCAAATCCATCTTCATCAGCAAGAGTCTAAAGGGACTAGACCGGGAATCTTTAATCCAACTGGATAAAGAATATATCGACGTCTTCGCCTGGAGCTACAAAGATATACCAGGATTTGATCCCCAGATCGCGATGCACAGACTTAACATCTTGCCTGATGCTAAGCCTGTAAAGCAACAGCAGCAACGTTTTCGTCCTGACATCATGAACGCTATCGATCAATAGGTAGACAAACTCCTGACCAGCGGGTTTATCCGTGAAGAACAACACCCGGATTGGGTGGCCAATGTCGTCTCTGTCACCAAAAAGAATGGGAAGATACGAGTCTGCATCGACTTCAGAGATCTCTATGCTGCTTGCCCGAAAGATAAATTTTCGCTTCCGATCACCAATGTAATGATCGACAATACATGCGGCTTCGAACGCATGTCTTTTATGGACGAGTATTCGGGCTACAACCAAATCAAAATGTCCCTCGATGACGCAAAGCACACGTCATTCAGGATGCCGAAAGGGGTTTTCTGCTACACAGTGATGTCCTTCGGCTTGAAGAACGCTGGTGCTACATACCAACGAGCTATGAGTACCATCTTCCGTCAACATCTTCGTAAAACAGTCGAATGCTATGTTGATGATATCGCTGTCAAGAGTCGTCTCAAAGGTGATCACCTACAAGACCTAAAGGAAGTCTTCGATCTCATGCGAGCGTATCAACTCAAGATGAACCCCGCTAAATCCTTTATTGGGGTTTCTAGCGAAAAGTTCTTGGGCTTCATTATCACGGCGAAAGGCATTCATGTCGATCCCGAGAAGACCAAGGCCATCCTTGACATAGACCCTCCGAAGAATCTCCGAGAACTTCGAGCCTGTAAGGGCACCTTGCATACATCCGAAGGTTTATAGCAAATCTTTCCGGAAAATGTCAACCCTTCACCCAGCTCATGAAGAAGGGAATCTCCTACGTCTGGACAGAGGAATGCCAGAAAGCTTTCGATGATATCAAGGCTTACTTGACGAGCCCGCCAGTTCTGGTGGCACCCGTCGCAGGCAAACCATTTCTCCTCTACGTCCGTGCCATGGATCATTCCCTCGGCGCTCTGCTGGCTCAGAACAGCGATGCAAGCTACGAGCAAGCTATCTACTACCTCAGTAGGATACTGATCGGGGCCGAACACCAATACAACCCTGTTGAAAAACAGTATTTGGCTTTGGTGTTCGCTATCCAGAAAACTCGTCATTATGTCTCGGGCCAGACAATTCATGTCATCTTTCGAGTCAATCCGCTCAGGATTCTCATGACAAAACCAGGATCATTGAACTCTCGGCTGGCTACATGGGCGATCCTGTTGACGCCATACAATATGGTATTCGTTCCACAAAAAGCCGTGAAGGGTCAAACTTTGGCTGACTTTTTAGCTGCACACCCCATCCCAGAGTCCTCCAGACTCTATGAAGACATCCCGGATGAGGTCCAAGAATCAAATGTCACCGAAGAAAGCTCCGTCTGGCAGATGTTTTTCGATGGCGCTTCAAGAATAGGCCCCAAAGGCTAAATCATCGTCGGAGTGGGGGTAGTCTTAGTCTCCCCCGATCAGTTGGTCATCCAGCGCGCTTACTCCCTTTCGAAGCCGTGCTCCAAGAATGTTGTCGAGTACAACGCTCTCATCATGGGACTCCAGCTGGCACAACAGCTGGGGGTAGATCATCTGGAAGCCTACGACGACTCAAAACTCATCGTTAACCAGATCAGAGGGCAATACGAAGTTCGCCATGAAGATCTGGTTCCTTACCATGAAGTTGCATTGAACATTATTTCAACCTTTACCAAGTTCTTTATAGAACACGTACCTCGATTACAAAACCTGGAGGCTGACGCTCTGGCTGGCCTCGCAGCCTCATTGTCAGCACCCCTCGGGACTCAGTACTACGTCATGGTAGTTGGTCGAGACTTGGTCTGTCCTAAAAAAACCTATGCTCACAAATGGCCCATGCCATGTCAACAAGTGCTGGTATTAATGTCCGAGACTGGAGGTTCCCGTTCATCGGCTTCGCTGTCTACGAAATTCTTCCAGAAGACCGGAAAGAAGCCGTCTCAGTCAGGAGCCGTTCCCTTCGATTCTATTACGATACAGCTACTAAAATGCTGTACCGACGCTCCTACGATGTACTTCTCCTTCGATGCCTGTCCAACGAAGAAGCAGTCGAAGTCCTTCGAAAAGGTTATGATGGAACTTGCGGGGCTCATCAACCTGGGCCTAAGTTACAGGATCGACTGTGACGCATGGGTTACTACTGGCCAACCATGGTAGTCGACGCTGTCGACTATGCTAAGAAATGCCATGCTTGTCAGCTTCATGCCGACTTCATACATACACCGTCGGAACCACTACATTCTACGGTCGCCTCTTGGCCCTTCAAAGCTTGGGGCATGGACATTGTAGGACCGATCACCCCTCCTTCATCGAAGGGACACCGCTTCATCCTAGTTATCACTGACTACTTCTCCAAATGGGCAGAAGCAGTTCCACTGGCAGAAGTGAAAAGCTCTAGGGTGATCAGCTTCATCAAGCATCATGTCATCTACCGTTTCGGGGTATCCCGTAGGATTATCCATAACAACAGTCCACAGTTTATCAGCCATGTTTTTAGCAAATTCTGTGACAAGAATCGCATTCAGAACGTGGCATCGACCGTCTACAATCCGGCAGCAAACGGATTGGTCGAGACGTTTAACAAGATTATCGTCAGGCTACTCAAAAAGGTCGTGTCATCCAAGAAACACGATCGGAACAAAAAGCTCGGCAAATGCCTTTGGTCCTACCGTACAACGGTACGGACCTCGACGGGCAACACATCATTCTCCTTGGTCTACGGGAGCGAAGCGGTACTGCCTCTCGAGATCCAGATACCGTCACTCCGTGTAGCGATCAAAAATCAACTCACAGAAGAAGACAATCAATGTCGCCGTCTACGAGAATTGGAGGCACTTCACGAAAATCGTCTCCTAGCTCAACAGCGCATCGAACTCTATCAAGCCCGTATATCACAGGCTTTCAACAAGAAGGTCAAGCAGAGGACTTTCCAAGTAGGCGATCTGGTTCTGGCAGTTAGGAGGCCGATGGTGTTGACACACAAAATACCAGGAAATTCGAGCCCAAATGGGAGGAACCTTTCATCATAGAGACGGTATACTCAAACGATGCTTACCGCCTCGTCCGATCAAACGGGGACTTGTTCATGATGCCCATCAACGACAAGTTCCTAAAGAAGTACTACTCTTGACATCTTTCAGATATGTACTTTCACCTCTACCTAGTAAGGGAATCAGTGGACCTGATCATCAGAGCTCACATACACCTCCCTTTCACAAAAAAAATCCTATGCTTTCGGAACCCAGTTGTTCCATTGTATTCTATCTCCAGTAGAAGGGCAACCACGTCCACATTACCTCTGAGTTGCTCCTCTATGTCCTACAAAGCAGAATCTTATGCTCCGTAAGACTACGCTACCCATCATGTTTACCACGTCCACATTACCTCTGAGTAAACATCCCGTACAGACAACCCCCGCGTTGCCGTATATTGATCGCAGAACTTCCATGTCCATATTACCTCTGAGTAGTTCCACGTATCTCCCAGAGTCACTCCTACCACGTCCATAACACCTCTGAGTAGGAAGATTCCGATATTTGAACCCCATATTTACCACGTCCACATTACCTCTGAGCAAATATGTTGGTTCTCTCAAACTTACTATCTGTACCTAAAAACCAAGGTGCGCAAAAGATAATAGGTCCACACAAATCATCAAGTTCATGACAGCAAGAATGAACACGCCACAAAACTCTTTATTCTTTATTTAAAAGTAAAGGATTACATTCCCAGCAGGAGTTACAAATTACACAAGATAACAAAAAAAAGAAGAGGCTACAATCCCTAAGCATCATCGGGATTGGCTGAAAGCTCTTTGATCCGACGCTTCAAGTCTTCCGTCCGAGTCTCTGCGGTCGCCAGGACTCGGCGTTCGGCTTCTTGACGCATCATTTCTATGGCCTCAGGGAAAGTGTCATCCTCATACTTCTCTTCCAACTGTTGCCGCTGCAGGGCCAGGGAAAGAGCCTGGCGAGTGAAAGCTGTTTCCTTCTCCTTAGATGCTACATGTTCAGCCTGGACTCGCTCAACATCTAACAAGAGTTGGGCCCGCTGGTCTTCAAAGAGGCGAATCTTGGTATTAACCTCCGCTATACTATCGTCCAATGCAGCTCGCAACTCCACCTTCTCCTACGTGGACTGAGATAGCCTCTCCACCGCAGCCTCAGCTTCGGCCACCTCGCATTCCCAGACAGCCACGATGGCCTGATAAGATGACTCAGTTTCAGCGATCAACTTCTCTTTTTCTGCTTCTATCAGAGCGGAGAGATCATTTCGCTGGATATTCTGAAACTCGGAAAGCAGCAGGTCGAGCTCGGCCACCGATGCCTCCAGAATCTCGGCCATATGATCATGGCCCTGGTGGGAACGTATCAGACCAATGTGAGGGAGCGCCATAGTTTTTGCCATCACGAAACTCCCGTTGGCATTTATCACTGTCGATACGCCCCTCTGCAGCATCTTGTACACCGCCTCAATGATAAACTTCACGTACTCATCCGCATCCGCCAGCACTTGCGACGTCATAGCAAGAGTTGAAGGAGCTGCTCTAGACGGTGGACCAGAAGAAGACCCGTCGACTTCAATCTGCGAGGTTGGAACCTCGGCATCAACGGACTCTCCCTCAACAGGGGCTTGAACTTCATCGCTGGCCCGAGGAGCCAAAAGAACGGAAGGAGCCGAGAGGGGCGTCGATATCGTACCCCAAATAGAAGGAGCAACAGGGGTTCCAGCAAACCCTTACCCTTTTCAAGCTCGGAGGGACCACCGACGTCAGGGGTTACCTCCTCCGTCTCCAACACACTATCAACAGGCCGTACGGGACCCTCCCCCTCTGGCAAAGCAGCGATATCAGTACTTGTTTCCTGACTCGGCTCCCCTGGAGTCAGGTTCGGCGGACGAGTCTCATTTTTATCATCGAATCCCTCCACGGGGATAGAATCGGTCGCTACCTCCCGGTCGGCTGCCACCTCAGCCTCCGCTGCTGAGTCTGGGGTAGGGCTCGACAACGTTGCTGCCGACCTCCCCTCATCATGACAAGGAGGGGAATCAGCCCTCTCCTCTGTTTTAATCATGTCTGTTGCTCCCGTAACAGGCTCACTCATCTCTGGAGGAACGTCATCCGAAGAGGACGAACTCCACTCTACTTTCTCATCTGGAAGCCCCGTATCTGCTGGGTCCTCAATGCAAAGGCCTCCACGGAGGCTTGCACCCTCCCGAAAACTGCTTCATCCTCAGCTTCCCTTCTAACATAATCTGGAGATACTAAAATCTCCGCAGGAACGACATCGTCCGGATTCTCCTCTACAGGAGACATCACGATCGGCAGAATGCGCTCTACAAATGAGCCGCCACCTCCTTTGGTCTGCTTGTACCCAATTTTGGAGTTCGGGGTCTCCTTTTCAGCGGCTCCTACAAAAAGAAAGTATATGTCACAAAAATGGTGGAACTAACCAGACTATGTAGGACTCCTTACCTCCATAGGAGCTGAGTCTGTTGACACTGCCAGTGACAATGCCTTCTTTTGTCTCTTTGGCGCAGAAGAGCCAGCCTCTGTATCAGCACGTCTCTTCGGCTGATCGGCCGAGGGCTCTGTCTGACCCCTCGTGGATACGACAGGGGTACCTCGATAACCCGCCTCTAGCGAGCTGTACGACCGAACCTTCGCCAACAGGTTCCCAGTCGCCTCTAACTGGGTACCGACAATGAAACTGGTCTCCCAATCATATCCAGGGGGCACGGCATTCATGGCACAGTAAAATTTGGCGGCCGAGAAAAGAATCGGCGGCCGCGGATTCTGAACAGGCAGCGTAAAACGAGCTCCGGTGCATCCAGCATTGTACTAATGCCAAGCTCGTGCACCGTCCAGCAAACTTCCAGTATACCCCAGGTTAATACTGGGGTTCTCTAACATCAACTGAGCATAGCTGAATTGTCGTGCAAAACGGCTCAACAAATATGGTTCCAGGTAACACTGGTTTCTATTCCGATACACCAGATGGGACGGCCGGATGCTTTGCAACCAGCGGAATCCCTATGGAGGCAGAGTTGTGGCATCTTCACCCGAATCTGTTAAGTCTCCGTTGGCCTCAAAACCCAAAAAGATGGAGCTAACTTTGGTGATCTCCCACCCCTGAAAGTGGGATAAAACTTTCCTGCAAACAGGAACACCAGTATGCAACCAGCTCCTCTGGTGGAAACGGCGGAGGAATGCGTCTCCAGCCCTGTGGTCTTCTTCCGGGCCCGGGCTTATGACGTTGGGATGGTGCAAAATTAACAACCCCATCAAATAATGAAACGGCAGTTCGGCACGAGGAAAGTTGTCATTTCTACCTCGTTCATGAACGACATTTTTCGCAAATTCTCGTAAACCTCACAGCAGGTTACTCACCATTGCGGGGAGTAGAGCCAAGCGACAGCCAAAGACCAACTTCACAGCTGGCAGGATTAGGTTCCGGGTCACCCTCTCCACAGAGCCTGACCCGCCTGAAAAGACATAATCCCGGAGCCAAATCATCAGATAAGCAGCCAACACTGCTTTGGATGACATCCGATGAGTAAGATGCCAGAAACAACTATAGGAGCGTTCGTCCGACTGCCGGTCCTCGTTTTTCTGGGGACTCTTCTCACTTAGCCTGCTCATTTCAGAGAGTACCGCGGTACTGGAAAGCGCTGGCAGAGTTGTAAACTGAGAGGGATTCTCCTTGTCTTGTTTAAAGACATAGTCTCTCCAAGCAGTCACATGAGGCTGTGACCCGCCCTAATCCCTCTTCTGCATATAATGATGATGACTCGCCACTTCCTTGAAGACGGACATCATCTCCTCTGCTTTGTCCTCCAGGACTTGAAATTCCTCGTTGGTCGAAAAATATTCCTCATAAGGTTCTGATCCCCAAGGGAGCCTGAACACCTCGTACATTTCATGAAGTACGAATCCCAGCTCCCCCACCGGAGTGAAAAAAGTCCTGGTCTGAGTGTTAAACATCTCCAGAAGCGCGAGGAACATATGCATGTTGATGTCAACGCCTGCCTGGGTAGCTCGTATCACGGCAGTCAGCCTAATCTCTCGTAGTTCGGTTCAAAACTGCGTCAGAACCCAGAGTGTCAGCTTGTCCCACTTGGAAACATAGTGACACCAATCCTCTACTCGAAATTCACCTTTCGGGTACGACCGCTTCAACGATATCATACGATTTGCAAAAGTCGAAGCGCCAAAAGCAAATGTGTTGGTAGGGACGTCACTGTAAATGCTCCCAGGACGCAGAGTCCGCCAGGTGAAAGAAGGCCCAGCCCGTACGGCGGCCAAAGTATCCCTCTGATTGGAGGTAGTGTCGATCTTGATGGTGCCTGCCACCGCTCCCCCCTGAGACGGGGTTAGCTCCCAAGACATCCTCCTCTTGGGAGCAAGGTGACAGAAAGCCGTCAAAGGCCATTGACGCTCAAGTTGCTTAACAGTCATATGCACCCCTCTGGCTGTAAAAAACCAATCTTTCTTGATCTTTAACACCTTTGCTTCAGTAGAAGTAAGGCGGTCCCCAAACAGGAACTCAGGCTTCAAGAAAGTCACATTATCAGAAATGTCAGATTTTAAAACACCACGCTCCATCATCCGTTGGAAGAACCAATGCTGTTGTTCCCGAATTTGGGTCATTCTCTTGGGAGGCTGATCCAGCATAATGGCAGTTTTGGCAGGATTTATCACCTCCTCGTTATAATCTACTCCCATATGACAGAAAGCAGCATCTAGAAGCACTTCGTTCAAGAGCGGGACGGTCATCGACACTGGCGGTCAGCAAAGAAGTCAAAAACTCAGATATGTTAGAACAACAAAAATTCTGAGTTACACTCTCATCAGAAGCGCATACACTGAACCAAGGCTCAGGCGCATCTGGAAAGAAGCTTCGGCGCATCATCAGGGTCCAAACCCATGCGCCTCAGCAGGGAAGCTGTCACGCCCCAGAACCAGAATACTGGAGAGCGGGGGCAGACATAGCCAGCTACGTATATTGAAATGGATTCCACCTCGCTATACGGTCACGGCTGTCTAGATATATGAGGGTTTTCTACAAGCCAACAGTCTCCTAAGGTCATGCATAAGCCTATTGTCTCAATCACAAGCAAGTAAGTAAATGTTACAAGATGTATGATCATTAAATATACAATAATAAGGCGTCCCAAATATTACATATTTAGCTGATCATGAAGCTAGTCGTTACAAAATGTGAGGACTAGCAAGAGTTTAGTCATACATGATCAACCCTAGGATCTGTCAATCATGTTACAGCCCGTAGGCAGACAGTAAGTAAAGTACAATCGAGCTAAACAGGTGCTCGTCGGCTAAACGCCTCAAAAGAATATTTTTACAATAAAGTGGAAGATCAAAAATAAACCCACTCGTTGCCAGGGTTCCGTCTAGTGGCCACCATCTGGCTGGAAGGTCGGTAGATCCTCTGGAGCTGCTCCGAAATCTGGCCATACAAAACCAGCTGGGTCAGACCCCAGAAAGAGCAAGTGCCACAAAGGAAGCTTCACTTAGGAACTAAAACCAGCAATCAGCACAAGAGTATAAATAAAAGTAAGAACTGGAAATAAAGAAAATACATCTGGATGATATACGACGAGATAACCATGGAACTGTTCAGATAACCAGGTTACAACCCGTAAACCAAACAAGGACCGGGGTTGTAACCCTTCGTCTGAACAGAACTTGGAATTCTCACCATTTATCGGTAAAATAAATACAGGCATTCAGGTCATATAGCAATCTGGAGCAGGATCAGGACAAGACTAGACTGGTTAAACTCCATCCAATCATTCACGGCCAAGCAAGAATTACGGCTTGATACTTTAACTAACTAGGGTTATCACAGGCCTAATTACTAGTAAAATGCAGTGAGATTATTCCACAGCCACAAGCCATGCAGACCATCCAGGTTACCCAGGTCGAAATTAGGGGTTGAATTCAGGTGGGTACACTGTCCAGGAAACGCATGTACCCTTAAGTAGCTTGAAAGGTGCAACACATGACAGTGTGCTGGAAATGTGCCCTACTCGACGGCAGGCTACAGATCCCAGGCGCGCCCAGGTAACGGGATTGCCTGTAGCTGGGAAATCTCTTCATGACTAATATGTTAATCTAGTTATTAACCTTAGTCCATTTCAATAGGTACTCCTGACCGTGGTACTCAGGAGCTCCCTTCCTAGACATGATGCAAGACAGGACTGGTTTATTTGTACAAGCACAATCGCCCACGGTGTCCATGTTATTATACAGGTCATGTCATATCAGGTAGCCGTCGCAACAGCTTATCAGATATATCATGTCAGGTTTATCATGTCAAGTGTTCTTGTCAGGAGTGCGCCACGGCGGGCCACTATCAGGTCATGTCAGGTTTTCTGTCAAGAGTGCACCACTACGGGTCACTATCGTGTCATGCTCAGGTATCATTTCCAAACATATTAAACAAATCCATGATTATCAAGTTCATGACAAAAGGCGTAAGGATATAAAATGGTCGTAAAATATCTAATAAAATATCAATATTCAGGGCTATAGAACAGCCATACGGCTAAGTCATATGCGGTCAGGAAAGGGTAGACTCATGCGGCCCAATTAGAAGAGCGCATGCGGCCAGGGTCACTGGATCCCATGTGGCTAAGACAAGGGGGCGCATGCGGTCAGGAAGATAGGAAACTCATGCGGCTGGGGGAATGGGTCTCATGCGGCTAGCTGGCCAATCAGGTACATGCGGCCGGGGGAGGGGGGAGGGGAGGAAGTGTGGTTCCATGCGGCTCGAGAAAAAGCAACCCATGCGGCTGCGGGAAGCAATGCCTATGCGGCTAGGAGCAAGTGTACGTATGCGGCTCGCGAGTGTTGAGTTCATGCGGCTCAGGGTGAAGTCCTCATGCGGCTAGCGGGAATGGCGCATGCGGCTGCAGAGTTCAGAACTTATGCGGCTGGGAATTGAGCGAGTTATGCGGCTAAGTGAGTCCGACTCTCATGCGGCTCAAGAACTTCCAGTCATGCGGCTGGATAGAACACTTGCCGCACGAATATTCATGCGGTCAAGTCAAGCACTGTTCATCTTCTCCAAAATTTCGGAGAAGAAGAATACCATGAGAGCCAAGTCCTCAAGCTCCATAACTCCATCATCCGGAGCCTAAATCCGAACTTCCATACGTCAAAATGGGGTAGAACAAAATTCTCTACAACAGGGAACCATCAAAACTCGAAAATAACAAGATTTAGTAGATCAAAACCCAAAAAATCCGAAAATAATGCAAACTTAGATCTACAAGAATCTAGCCATGGAAATTAGAAAAGCCAAGTACTAAAGTGTTTTATAATGTAGTAAAGAAGAGAATGGAGCAATAAAATCAGAGTTCCTCCATGAAGCAAGTTGCACTTGCCTAGACCTCTCTCTTCTCTCTCTGGTAGGTAAGAAAGTAATGGGAAAGAAGAAGATGATTAATGAAGAGAGAGAATAGAGAGAATGGATTAATAAATACAATGGTGGTGGTGGGTAGGGGTTCACATTGGTTCATATTGAACCAAAGAAAACCGAGCCTAAGCCGAACCAGGCCAACCCGGGCCAAGAATAAACCAAGCCAAGCCATGAAGAAAACTAAACAAGAAATCATGCAATACAGAATAAAGTACGTATACATATCCCAAAATACGTAATACGAACACAGGCATTACAGAAGCTTCGACGCATCATTAGGGTCTAAACTCATGCGCCTCAGCAGGAAAGCTTCGACGCATCATCAGGGTCTAAACCCATGCGCGTCAGCAGGAATGCTTCGACGCATCATCAGGGTATAAACCCATGCGCGTCAGCAGGGAAGCTTCGGCACTTCATCAGGGTCTAAACCCATGCGCGTCAGCAGGAAAGCTTCGGCGCATCATCAGGGTTTAAACCCATGCGCATCAGCAGTGAAGCTTCAGCACATCATCAGGACTCAAGGTCCATGCGCGTCAGCGTATGTGAGTTCTAAAAACGGCCTACTCGAGTACAGAAAGGTACGGTAAAGAGCGACGAAACCCACCAATCACCGCCGGACGAACGTCGACGGGCATCCTGGGGACATCATCCACAGCAGCCTCCACAGGCTCTTTTCCTTTGCCTCGTCCCATGCCAGCACCACCGCGAGGAGTTTTGGAGGCCATTTCATGAAAGAAAAATTTAGGGTTTTTCGAAAGAAGAACTCTAGAGAAGAAGAAAGCAAAGTGGAGAAGAACCCTCTCTCTCCATCAAACGCCTATTTATAGGCTTAGGCATACACGAAAATCGATGAGGAGTGACATCAGCCGCCGCTTGGGGTTCTGCAAAATAATAGCTGCAAATAATCCAAAAAGATCATCATTAATATTTTGTTGATTACTTTGAAGCGTTATCATTTAACTGAGAGGAGCATGCGCCCCATCACTGATACGCGGAATAATCATGTGCCCGAACAGTCATGCGCCCCGTTGAGGACACCACCATGCTTCTTATTCAAAGTATTCCAAAACTTGATAAAAAGTTTTAAAAACTTTGAAGGGGGTCTTGTAGAAGCATAGAATTTCAGGACCGGAAATCCTATGCGCCTAACATTACGTACGCCAGGGAGCTCAGATGAAGTACTTGGCACAGCAAACAGCAAAAGCAAAGACATTAAAAGATGATTTTTATTTTCATATAAGAGTCTATTACATGTCTAAAAAAGGCTTTACAAAGAACAATTTCTACAAAGAAGAGACCCTAAGTCTACAGCTAGGTGCAGCAACCGCCATGCGCTCTCAGTCAGGCGCATCACTTCAGCGTCTTAGTCAGGCACATCTCCTCAGAGTCTCAGTTATGCGCACCATGAAGTCTCAGCATATTCGTTCCACTTCGACCCGATCGAGTGCTTCGACTAATGAAGCATTTATTGAGCAGAACATGGGTGGACGATCAACCCCACCCTAGCGGAAGGAAGAGCTCTCCAAAGCCCAAGGAAGAGGAGAGCACCGCAATCGATCCGCGACAAAAGGAGGCTTCCAACACAACCAGAATGGGCAACAGCCACTCTAGCAGGAGAAGGAGCTCTTCAAATCCCAAGGAAGATGATCGGGGCAGCACAATTCTGATCTGCAGCTCTTCCAGCATAACGGAGACGAGGCTCGAGCATCCAGATCTTTGGCTGCAACAGGCACCTTCCGCCTGCCTCAGAAGCCCTCGACTCCGACTTTTGGATGTAACAGTCACCTTCAAGTGCATGAATGAAGACAAGTCGTCGCATCTTCACCCTCGAGAACATCTCGTCAATAGAATGTGCTCGAGCAAACATGTTCATTTCGGGAGGACGTGAGAGAACGAGAAGCAAACTCTCTCCTTGCCACTATTTATAGGCCGGACAAATCAAATCCATGCGCCAAGTGGCAGGCTCTCCGAATCCCGTGCAATGAATTTGCATTTATGGTGATGAACCTGACGCTTCGAATTCGGCCAAGTCAAAAACGGCTATTTAAAGCACTCGAAGAACGCAACAGTCGGACCAATAAAAGCACATCATGCAAAAGGATGCGCCGGTCAGACACCGCACATCGTACAGACGCGCACGTCGGTTCCAAAGCGCCCCGAATGGATACGCCCAACAAAGTACAGATGCATGCGTCCTAATCAACATGGAACCCAGGCGCCTATTTCGGCTCGTCACCCATCAAGCAATTAATGCTCAAGTGACATAGTTGGTAGCACGTCCCCCGAGGACTGGACGGTTAGCAGCTTTTTCAGAAGACGAAGCGTCGCTGACGTCAGCATCATCATTACTTTCCTTCGGCGGTTACAAGCCACGTGGCCGCCCAACCATTTCGCATGCGCCCCCGCAGCCATGTGCCCAAATTTCTGCATGCGCCTCAAAAGTCATGTGCCTCAGACTTTTCTCTGATCCCTAAAGACAGAGGTCAAGTCACTATTGAAGTCCCGTATGCGCCTCAAAAACCATGCACCCAGACTGGTTCGTGACTCCTAAAGGTTACAAGCCAAAGTCTACTCATGCGCCCAATTCTAGGCGCATCCTGTCAGATTACTTTCCACCAAATCCGAGATCTTTGAGCAAGGGACATGTGCCACGTGTCCTTTGACTCGATTCAGCCTATGAAGGGGTGCTAATCATCCAAGATCTCAGCAACAGAAAGATCCTCTCTCCTGTTACGTGTCAGCCTACAAAAGCAGCATGAAGGATTCAACCCATAAATGATGGCGCATCATCCATGCGCCTCCCGCAGCTTCAACCACTTGGCGTCCCCACGTACAGGCGCATCCTACATATGTGTGCATGAGTAGCCTGCCTGCAAGCTATAAATGGAAGGATCATCTCCTTCCTACACACACACAGAGACACCTACGGACAGAGACCTATATACACAGTGAGAGATGCAGATACAGACACTCAACATCTCCTTCCTTTCCATAAGCTCCAGCACCCAGAGCAACTCAGATCTTCAGAGAACCGAGAACCGTCGTCAGATCGTCAATGGAGTCAACGCATTACCACTCGCTCCATCGACACAGGGACCCAGATAAACAAAAGTGTTCTCCTAGGACTACGTCTAAGTCCTACATTGTAACACTGTTCTGTTTGTAATTGAAATTTGCAATCAAAAGATTTTAATGGCAAACATGTATATGGGCCCAACGACATGAGACGGCGATTCAAATTATGGGAGGATATAGTCCAAGTTTCAGCAGAGATAGGCGAGAGCATGCATCTATTGCTATGTGGTGGCTTTAACTCAATTCTCACCACCTCAGAAAAGATTGGCGAGCGGCCAGTTCCTGATTCTATACTTGCTGACTTTCAAAATTGTCTCTTAGGATCTGGTCTGAGTTGTGTCAACATAATTAGGCACTTATGGTCATGGAACAATCGATCGACTACAAGCCGAGTAGTATGTCAACTCGATCGAGCCATATGTAATAATAAATGGCTTGACATTTTTACCTTAGTACTCTCGGAAGGTCTACATAGCGGTACTAGTGATCATACTCCTATCCTCATTAGATTGGTTGCCTCCACGATTCCTAAGCGACGGCCGTTCCGCTTTTGCAACTTCTTGACAGAGGAGCAAGGGTACCATGAAGTCGTCGATCGAATTCTCGATACGAATATCCAAGGTAACGCTCAGTTCAGCCTCACTCAAAAGTTGAAACGAGTCAAGGCCATGCTCCGCTACTGGAACAATATGAAGCCGCGAACGACTCTTTCTGAAAAGGAAAGAGAACTACACGGGCTACAAGAAGCATTACAGAAGACACCGACAGACCCTACTAATATAGAGGAAGAAATTATAGTTCAGGCGGAGGTCAGGAGGCTTCTACAGATTGAAAAAATTCAACTCCAACAACAAGCCAAGTGTGCTTGGCTTAAAGACGGAGATCGGTGCTCCAAATTTTTTTATGCTACAATCCGAGCTCGCCAACATAACAACTCCATGTCTGCACTAATTGGCGACGATGGGAAAGCTATTCGTGATGAACATACTATACAGCAAGCGGCCGTTCAGTATTACTATGGCCTGTACAATCAGGTAAATTACTGTGATGAATTTCCTAACCTCATCTTTAAGCGTCTTGTTACGGAGAAAGGAAACAGAATCCTCCGTAAACAAGTCACTACGCAGGAACTAGAAGCAATTATAAACAAGTCCGACCTTAATAAAATGCCAGGACCAGATGAATTCAACGCAAAGTTCTATAAGCAACACTGGGGACAAATCAAGTGGCAGGTATACCAGGTCGTTCACGAATTCCTTCAAACTGGAAAGCTTTTGAAGGAAGTGAATCACACTTTTCTTACCTTAATTTCGAAGAAAGAAGGTGCTATGGAGTGGGAAGACTTCAGGCCGATAGCATGTTGCAATTTTTTGTACAAAATCATCACACAACTGATGTGTAGTAGAATGCAAGATATCATGACGGGTCTCATCTTGCTCAATCAATCCGCCTTCGTCAAGGGGAGATCCATAGCTGAAAACTGTCTACTTGCTGATGAACTTGTGAGAGAGTTCAATAAACCAGGTGGAAATAAAAGCTGCATCAAACTTGATCTCCGCAAAGCTTATGATATGGTTAATAGAAAATTCGTCTACGCAGCTATGAGAAGTATGGGGTTCGACAAATGGTGGGTGGACCGGGTCGAGGAATTTATATGCACACCGACCTTCTCCATCATCATCAACGGCCAACCAACTGGGTATTTCGGGAGCAATAGGGGTCTCCGTCAGGGTGATCCACTATCGCCATATTTATTTACGATAGTGATGGAGTAGTTCACCTGCTTAATAGACATGGCAATCCACAGGAAGCACATCACACCTCTCTACCGACAAGTTAACCCAATTATATCCCATCTTATATACGCAGACGACCTCTTAGTATTCATGGTCCCGACTGATAGAGGAGTGCAGAGGCTTATCAAAATCTTCGAGAAATTTGGCCGAGTAACATGATGGGAGCTCAATAAGAATAAATCCCATGCCTACTTCAACAAAAATTGCTCTCAACCAATCTATTGGGCTAATAAATTGGGAGTAGAGAGGGGAAAACTTCCAATCCGATACCTGGGGCTCCCATTGTCGGTTAATTATACAAAAGACATTGACTGTGCAAGACTGGTCCGATACGTCAATAGCAAACTGGAGGGATGGCAATGTCATGCCCCAGAACCAGAATACTGGCAAGTAGGGACGGACCAAGCCAGCTACGTATACCAAAGTACTCCAGTACTCCGAAACAACGTATAAGCTGTATAGATGGGGGTCACTGCTACAAACCAACAGTCAATCCTAGGTCACATGATCCTAGATATCTCAGTCTCAGACAAGAAGTAAAGTACAAGAATATGATCATCATGCATATAAGACAGTAAAGTGTCCCAAACCATAATATATAGATGATCATGAAGCTAGTAATACAAAATGAAGAACTAGCAAGACTAAGTAATACATGATCAGCTCTAGCTGTAGTCTAGAAATATAACATCATGTCTAAGCCTGTAGGCCAAATGTCAAGTCCAAAACACGAGCTAAACACGTGCTCGGTGGCTAAACACCTAAAAGAATATGTACAAAAAAGAGTGGGTAAGAGAAAGAACACCCACTCAAGTCCCCTGGTGCTCCGGGTGGTCACCATCAAGAGAAAGGTCCGGAAGATCCTCGGGCTCCTCAACTAGATCTGGTCAATGCAAAATCAGTGGGGTCAGACCCCCAATAGCAAGTACCACAAAGGAAGCCAAACTATCAACTAAAACCAGCATGTAATTCATAGCAACGGATAGAGACAGAAATAAGTAAAAGCAAATCGAGACTCGTGCGCTACCAATACACTTATCCCGAGAATATGAAAGACAATGAGTAAAGCAACATGTAGCATAAGGTAAAGGACATGTGACAGAATGTAAACTGTGTACATGTAAGGAAAAGGAAGCATATGAACATGAAAGATAAACTAGACATGTGAGCATGTTAAGTAGTCGGGACATGTGAGCATGTTAGATAACTGGAACATGTAAGATAACTGGAACATGTGAGCATGTGGTGAAGTCGAGCATGTAGTAGGAAGAACAGCATGTAAGGAATGACAAGAAGCTAAGTACTACAATAAGATAAACTGGAGCAAGACTAGACTAGACAAGAATGGACTCCATCCATCAATCACGGCCAAGCAATGATTACGGCTTGATACTTTAGCTAACTAGGGTTGTCACAATCCTAATTACTAACAAATGCAAGTCTGAGAATTCCAAGTCCAGAACCTGCCTGCTACTACCTGAATGATCCAAGCAAAAAGAAAAGAAGTATAGCAGACACACTGCAGTAAGATACATGTGTCCTAAAGAGGTGTCCCACTCGACGGTGTGCTGGAAGAGTGCTCATCATGACAGATAGCTCCAAATCCCAAGTATATATATATATAGGGCCAAGATCAAAGGGGCAACAGGTAACTGCGAAATTCTCAATGATCTAAGTAATCAAGCTAGTTGTTTAGTCCTTAACATTTTCTTGTTGGATTCCGGGTGTGGCATTCCACAGAATCCATCCTAGACATGAGACATGCAAGGCTGGACAAGACAAGCAAGATTGTGCACTACAACAAGCCACAACAAGACATGACAATATCAAGGCAAGAGTGCGCTACGACAAGCCACTATCAAGGAGCTAGACATGTACTAGAATCAAGAGTGCGCCATGACAGGCCACTATCATGTAAACAAGGAAGGACATGTATCATGAGTGCGCCACGATGGGCCACTATCTAGTAAGCAAGAAAGACATGGCAACAATTATCATAGCTTGTAAGAAAGAATCTATCAAAAGACATATCATGGCATGTGGGAAACAATAATTAAAGTTAAGTACATTTCATAGAAAATGATTGAACGTGTGCTAGTATCAAGTCTATATAGGATTTACAATCATTCTCTAACTAAGCAAGATTATCTTATCGTGTTAAGAAATCATTATAGTCGAAAAAAATATCAAAAACGGACAAAAACAGGCAAAAACGGGCAAAAACAGACTAAAACAGCATAAAACGGCATACCGACAGTATACTGCTGCATACCGGCGGTATACCGGCCTAAAGACAGAAGGTTTCTGGGGCAAAAACCGGTATACCGGCGGTATACTGCGGCATACTGGCCGTATACCATTTTTTCAAACAGCAACAAAATCCAGATTTTTGCTAAAACTTGTTTCGGCCATAAAAACTTCGTTTTAAATCGAAATTCGGACTTTCAAAAGTCAAAATTTCATAGAATTGAATTTCCTACAACATGGAACTATTAGATTTCATAAATTCAAAGATTTGATAGATCAATATCTCAAAATACTCCAAAACAGGGGTTCTCGGAACACCGAAACGAGTCCCGATTGCCACCAAACTCAAAATCCATGTATACTAGCTAGGTAAGGACCTCATATATGTATATGTGACCAAGATACATGATGGTAACACTAGTATCAGTCTTGATACCAAGTTTTCTACTAAGTCCATATTGGGTTTTAACAGAAAATTAAAACCTTGCTTAGACAAGTTTTGGAAACATGCATATATACGAGAATCATAAGGAAAATATATTTAACAAAATGAGTTTAGGAAAAATTCTAAGTATTTACTACCAAGGAAAATAAAATGACAACAAAAATATTTTTGTTCAAGATTTGGTAAGATGTACTTGCCTAGGTTAAGCTCCAAGCCAAATCTTCTACTCCACCACCAAGAGGGGTACGAACCACACTCTAGGCCTCAAGGCCAAGTTCTTGGCAAGCTCCAACTGGGAGAGAAGGGAAGAAAAAATAAAAGAAAGTGAAGAGAATGAAAAGAGAGAGGAGAGAGAAAGTGAAATGGTATATATAGAAGGAAGAATTAATCTTAGCCGTTGGATCATGATCCGTGTGAAACTCTAGGTCAATCATGGCCATTCAAACAAAACCAATTGTCCATTGGATAATAGAGTGCATCTGCACTATTCACGAAAATATCTAAACACTATTCATCAAAATATCCAAAACACTATTCACGAAAATATCAGAAACACTATTCATGAAAATATCAGAAATCGAAAATATCTAAAGTGTAGAAAATATGTCCGGGCGGTATGCCGTCGGTATACTCCGGTATACCGGCGGTATGCCAATCAAGGAGAAAACCTATAGTTTTGGGAAAAATTTAAAGCATTCCGGAAACCAAGAAAATACGAAATACAGTACAAAATACGTATCCGTATATAAATTCCAATACTATGAGACGAGTCTCACAACTCTCCACAACTTAAAAATAAATTTCGTCCTCAGAATTTCCTAAATCTGGTCAAGCATGAAAACCAAACCAAAGAGCTGAAAAGTCATGTCAATCAAAACAAAGCATGGCATGTTGGTAAGATAAAGACAACAGTAATATAAGTAAATGCATAAGCAGTAACACAACCACAATCAAGAAGGGCTGGAGGCATATGAATAAATATGTCTCCTGAGTCAGTTGAGTAGGAGCAGGCCTACGCTGACTCCACAACTTAGATAAAAGTCAATTCTCAAAATAAGCCGGTACCAATGACTTAGTCTAAGACATGACTCTACCAGGACATATCTTCGTAGTCGAGATATATTATAAATATCATGTATCTCGAGTGTCACGTCCCAGTACCGGAATACTGAGACGGACTAGGCCAGCTACACCGTATGAGGTATATAAACGTCATACGGCGATCGTGGCTGTCGAGAGACTAGGGGGTGCATGCTACAATCAGGTCTCATATGGTCCCACAGAGCATCTATGTCTCAATCAATCAAAACAAGAAGCAGTAAATTATGATCATATAAGACAAAGCAGTAAGGCGTCCCCGACGCTTCATCAGAATGATTCATGAGTCTAGCTATACAAAATGATGAGCTAGTTCCGAGAGTCAATAGTACATAACTATAGTCAGCTGCAGTCTGATTTAATTACAATTATGTAAAAGGAAACTAAGGTCCAGAACTGCCGGCTAAACAGGTACCGGTGGCTAAACGCCAAGTATAAAATAGAAAATATCAGAGTAGTGAAGAAGAAACCCACTCATGGTCCCTGGCGCCCATACTCCTGGTGTGCACCATTGTTCAGGTAAAAGGCTGGATCCTCTGGAGCTGCTACGAGATCTGGCCAAACAAAACCAGCGGGGTCAGGCCCCGAATAGCAAGTACCACAAAGGAGCACAAAAGAGTGAGATAAATCCAATGAGTTAAATAAGACCTGATTCATGAGTTATAGGCTTATACCATATCATCGAGACAATACGACACCCTTACAACCAAACAAGGACAAACGGTGCCAATATAGTACCGAGATAAGATATATCCTATAACCATGGGCAGGTAAAAGGGCTTCTGATCGCGACTTCGGTCCATAGCCTATCGCAGCACAATAGCCCAACCCAACAACCAAACAAGGACATGGGTTGGACCACGCACCACGATAGTCCATGTTCCTCGGTAGCTAACAGAAGAAAACATATCACAAACAAGTCAGCTTACAATCGGCCAATCAATCCTACGGCTTTCTATGATTTGTCTGGATTATCCCAGTAATACAATATATGTAGGAATCCTCAGATCGTATCGCATTCCAGCAGGGCTAGCCAAACCATTATATACAAGCAAGCACGAAATGCACCGGTCCCTCGAAAGGCTACCGCGCTAGAATAAGCAGTAACGGTTCCAGCTCTCCTATAGGAAGAGCTGGCTCGGCAGTCACAAATCAGATACTGCAGTCCACTAGTACGGATGACTATACAGTATCCGAGGCAGCCAACCCGACGCGCCAGGACGGGATCCAGGGCGGCTGGTGACGTACGATCTCGAGATTCTGTTCCCTCCCAATGCTTCTACCAATTTAAGTTGCTTAGATTAACCCTATCTCGATATTGGAATTACATGTCGTGGTCACATGGTCATCCTCCTATATGTCGTACCATAGTACGTGTACCCTAAGTATGAATCCACATCGGCTCAATCTAGATCCATGCTTAGTGTAATGCATCAAACAACAATCATTTTACCACGACACTATTACCGACCAATTACCATGACTGTGCTGGAAGGTACACATGTATTGACATATAACACGAAGGATCACTTAGCATGTAGAGTCACACCTCAGTACACTCATTAAATGGCACCGCAGTGTATACTAATATTGTATCTCAATACACACTTAGAATAGGTACCAGCACGTATACAGGTAATCAGGTCAGGAACACGGTCAAGTCAAGAAGTCATGCAGACCCCTCGTGACATAAAAGTCACATGTGAATTATGGTTAAAGTGAGACATGAAGGTCCTTGAAGCCAAGACAAAGATCTACAACTTTCATATTGGAAGTTAGGAGAAATTTTGGCCACAATTCAGCCAAATAGGACTTAAAATAGCCAAAAATAGCCAAAATAGGCACTATGCGGCACTATTCAGCACAATGCGGCACTATACAGCATCCTCATGCGGCTCGGTACTATGCAGCACTATGCAGTATCCTCATGCGGCTCGGCACTATGCGGCACTATGCAGAATCCTTATACGGCTCGGCACTATGCGGCATCCTCATGCGGCTCGGCACTATGCGGTACTATGCAGCATCCTTATGCGGCTCGGTACTATGCGGCACTATACAGCATCCTCATGCGGTTCGGCACTATGCAGCATCCTCATGCGGCTCGGTACTATGCAGCATCCTTATGCGGCTCGGCACTATGCGGCACTATGCAGCATCCTCATGCGGCTCGGCACTATGCAGCATCCTCATGCAGCTCGGCACTATGCAGCATCCTTATGCGGCTCGGCACTATACGGCACTATGCAGAATCCTAATGCGGCTCGGCACTATGCGGCATCCTCATGCGGCTCGGCACTATGCAGCACTATGCAGCATCCTCATGCGGCTCGGCACTATGCAGCACTATGCAGCATCCTTATGCGGCTCGGCACTATGCGGCATCCTCCTGCGGCTCGGCACTATGCATGCGGTACTATTCATCGTCCCTGCCAAAACCAGGAATGATGACATAGAAAATATCCAAATATTGTTTTGGCCATAACTTCCTCAAAATAAGTCGAAATCCAACTTTTCAAAGGTCAAAATTATGTAGAATCAAATTTCCTACAACCTATGACCATTAGTTTTCGAAAATAACCAAGTTTGATAGATCAAAACCATGTAAATACATAAAACCCTAGTTTTGGAAACTTAGATCTACACCAAACTAGCAATTAAAATCAAAAACTCCAAGAACTAAACTTGTAGAGAATGAAGAGAAGAACAATATAGACAAATAATATCAAAGGAAAAATCTAAAATGAAAAATGCACAAATCTCCACTTTTGAGCAAGTTGTACTTGCCTAAGGATGGTGGTTGAGGAAAATAAATAAATGAAAGAGTGAATGAGGAGAGAGAGTGTGGAAGAGAATATATATAGGGGTTGGGTTGACTCAAAGAAACCCTAAGCTTAAGCATGCTCTTAACCATGTGACTAATGACATGTTAATTGCTACATAATACAACTAATTAAATAAAATCCTAACCACAATACGGTTCAGAAATCTTATCATCGAAACAGTGAACCACGCCTACAACCAGACAAGGACAAGGGGTGGCGCACTAATCCGCGACGAGATACTGTCCCATGCCATGGTTAGTTACAAATACATGATACATACATTCAAGATACAGGTGCCAGATACCATTTACTTAAAAAATCAAAAATTTACGTATTTCGGAAACGGCGAGTGACATCGAGATACGAAAACAGAAGAGTGAGACAAGAAACTCGCCAAATATGCGTAACCCAAAGAAATAAATAAGTCTGGAAGAAGAATAGGATAATACCTACCACATGACCATCCTCGGCCAAAACTTGCTCTAACATACTAAACTCTGTCTGGCCATGCCTCGGAACTGCTGCTCTAACCGGCTGCTGGCCCTGCTGCCTCTGGGCCTGGACTTGCACATACTGCTGAGGTCTCTGCTGTTGGAATGTCCGAGACTGCGCTGGTAAATGCCTCTGAGTCTGCTGATGCTGAACCGGTACCTGAGCATTATACTGCTGGACTACCGGGGTTGTCGATGGAATTGGATGTACTGAGGAAGAACTAGCCCTCCGTGGACAAGATCCCATCATATGGTCTGAAGCTCCACAGACCAAACACAACCCATGTGCCCTACGGCACTCAAAAAGAACGTGCCCAGGCTTTCCGCAATGAGAACATCCAATAGATGAAGACGACCTCTGCTGCTGAGGTTGCATCTGAGATGACTACTGAAAGAAAGCTGCTGGAACTGCTCCTCTAGATGATCCAATCTCCAATGTCCTAACTGATGGTGCTGGTGCTGACGACTGGGTAGAAGATCCCCTCTGAATGTGAGACCTCTTCTAACCTCCGACTCTATCAACGATCCTCTGTGAGGTGTATTCATGCCTCCTCGCAGCCCTCATCACTGCATCAAAAGTCTGGAACTCATGCTGTTCAACTGCCAGTATGATCTCCAGATGAAGTCCCTGCTGGAACCTCCTCGCTCGGTCCAACTCGATCGCCACTAAGGAAGGGGCAAACCGACTGAGTCTGCTAAACTCTGCCGCATAGCCGTCGACGGTCCTGCTCATCTACCGCAAGCCAATGAACCTCTATTGCAGATCATAACGCGATACCGCATCAAAATAGCGAGTCTGAAACCTCTCGCTAAAATCTGCCCAAGCTATCGGTGCCACAAGAGACACTTCATGAGCCGTCCACCAGTCACGGGCCAAATCCAAGAGCTGCAACCTGACAACTGCCACACGCTTCCTAGCCGGAATCCCTGCCGCCTCCAGAATGGCCTCAGTATCCTGAAGCCACACATCAGACGCAATAGCATCCTCTGTACCATAGAAGTACGGGAGATGGAGACGCCTGAAGCTGCTCGCAGAATTATAGATCTGAGCAGCCGTCTGGACAGAGTGGGTAAGAACATCGCTCTGGCGCTGCTGCGATGCCATAAAACCACTCAAAACATCCACCAGTGCTCGAACAACACCCTCTGGCTGCTCTGGCTGAACTGGTACTGCTGGCTGAATAGGAAGAACTGGCGACTCTGCCCTTCGGTCCACTTTGCTCCCGAATGCTGAGGATGCTCCTCCCGAACTAGAAGAACTGGCGGAAGCTGACTCGCCATAGCTGGGATACGGATAATCTGATCGGAAGGACCAGGAACAGTACCCCTGAAAGTTTAAGGACACAAGGATCAAGTCGAGAGAACAGGAAGGATCAACGATCAAAGCAGATATCAGGTCAAATATCAAAGGTAGAGAGTAATACGAAGGATATAAATGGAGAAGAAATTGTGACTGAGATAACTACCAGCAACCCCCATATATCTGATAAATCAGACCTGCATGGGCCACCACTAAAACCTATGTCACGCCCCAAAACCAGAATACTGGCAAGTAGGGACGGACCAGGCCAGCTACGTATACCAAAGTACTCCAGTACTCCGAAACAACGTATAAGCTGTATAGATGGGGGTCACTGCTACAAACCAACAGTCAATCCTAGGTCACATGATCCTAGATATCTCAGTCTCAGACAAGAAGTAAAGTACAAGAATATGATCATCATGCATATAAGACAGTAAAGCGTCCCAAACCATAATATATAGATGATCATGAAGCTAGTAATACAAAATAAAGAACTAGCAAGACTAAGTAATACATGATCAGCTCTAGTTGCAGTCTAGAAATATAACATCATGTCTAAGCCCGTAGGCCAAATGTCAAGTCCAAAATACGAGCTAAACACGTGCTCGGTGGCTAAACGCCTAAAAGAATATGTACAGAAAAGAGTGGGTAAGAGAAAGAACATCCACTCAAGTCGTCTGGTGCTCCGGGTGGTCACCATCGAGAGGAAGGTCTGGAAGATCCTCGGGCTCCTCAACTAGATCTGGTCAATACAAAACCAGTGGGGTCAGACCCCCAATAGCAAGTACCACAAAGGAAGCCAAACTATGAACTAAAACCAGCATACAATTCATAGCAACGGATAGAGACAGAAATAAGTAAAAGCAAATCGAGACTCGTGCGCTACCAATGCACTTATCCCGAGAATATAAAAGACAATGAGTAAAGCAACATGTAGCATAAGGTAAAGGACATGTGACAGAATGTAAACTGTGTACATGTAAGGAAAAGGAAGCATATGAACATGAAAGATAAACTAGACATGTGAGCATGTTAAGTAGTCGGGACATGTGAGCATGTTAGATAACTGGAACATGTAAGATAACTGGAACATGTGAGCATGTGGTGAAGTCGAGCATGTAGTAGGAAGAATAGCATGTAAGGAATGACAGAAAGCTAAGTACTACAATAAGATAAACTGGAGCAAGACTAGACTAGACAAGAATGGACTCCATCCATCAATCACGGCCAAGCAATAATTACGGCTTGATACTTTAGCTAACTAGGGTTGTCACAATCCTAATTACTAACAAATGCAAGTCTGAGAATTCCAAGTCCAGAACCTGCCTGCTACTACCTGAATAATCCAAGCAAAAAGAAAAGAAGTATAGCAGACACACTACAGTAAGATACATGTGTCCTAAAGAGGTGTCCCACTCGACGGTGTGCTGGAAGAGTGCTCATCATGACAGATAGCTCCAAATCCCAAGTATATATATATATAGGGCCAAGATCAAAGGGGCAACAGGTAACTGCGAAATTCTCAATGATCTAAGTAATCAAGGTAGTTGTTTAGTCCTTAACATTTTTCTTATTGGATTCCGGGTGTGGCATTCCGCAGAATCCATCCTAGACATGAGACATACAAGACTGGACAAGACAAGGAAGATTGTGCACTACAACAAGCCACAACAAGACATGACAATATCAAGGCAAGAGTGCGCTACGACGAGCCACTATCAAGGAGCTAGACATGTACTAGAATCAAGAGTGCGCCATGACAGGCCACTATCATGTAAACAAGGAAGGACATATATCATGAGTGCGCCACGACGGGCCACTATCTAGTAAGCAAGAAAGACATGGCAACAATTATCATAGCTTGTAAGAAAGAATCTATCAAAAGACATATCATGGCATGTGGGAAACAATAATTAAAGTTAAGTACATTTCATAAAAAATGATTGAACGTGTGCTAGTATCAAGTCTATATAGGATGTACAATCATTCTCTAACTAAGCAAGATTATCTTATCATGTTAAGAAATCATTATAGTCGAAGAAAATATCAAAAACAGACAAAAACGGACAAAAATGGGCAAAAACGGACTAAAACAGCATAAAACGGCATACCTGCGGTATACTGCGGCATACCGACGGTATACCGGCCTAAAGACAGAAGGTTTCTGGGGCAAAAACCGGCATACCGGCGGTATACTGCGGCATACCGACGGTATACCGTTTTTCCAAACAGCAACAAAATCCAGATTTTTGCTAAAACTTGTTTCGGCCATAAAAACTTCGTTTTAAATCGAAATTCGGACTTTCAAAAGTCAAAATTATATAGAATTGAATTTCCTACAACATGGAACTATTAGATTTCACAAATTCAAAGATTTGATAAGTCAATATCTCAAAATACTCCAAAACAGGGGTTCTCGGAATACCGAAACGAGTTCCGATTGCCACCAAACTCAAAATCCATGTATACTAGCTAGGTAAGGACCTCATATATGTATATGTGACCAAGATACATGATGGTAACACTAGTATCAGTCTTGATACCAAGTTTTCTACTAAGTCTATATTGGGTTTTAACAGAAAATCAAAACCTTGCTTAGACAAGTTTTGGAAACATGCATATATACGAGAATCATAAGGAAAATATATTTAACAAAATGAGTTTAGGAAAAATTCTAAGTATTTACTATCAAGGAAAATAAAATGACAACAAAAACATTTTTGTTCAAGATTTGGCAAGATGTACTTGCCTAGGTTAAGCTCCAAGCCTAATCTTCTACTCCACCACCAAGAGGGGTACGAACCACACTCTAGGCCTTAAAGCCAAGCTCTTGGCAAGCTCCAAGGGGGAGAGAAAGGGAGAAGAAATAAAAGAAAGTGAAGAGAATGAAAAGAGAGAGGAGAGAGAAAGTAAAATGGTATATATAGAAGGGAGAATTAATCTTAGCCGTTGGATCATGATCCGTGTGAAAGTCTAGGTCAATCATGGCCATTCAAACAAAACCAATTGTCCATTGGATAATAGAGTGCATCTACACTATTCACGAAAATATCTAAGCACTATTCATCAAAATATCCAAAATACTATTCACGAAAATATCAGAAACACTATTCATGAAAATATCAGAAACCAAAAATATCTAAAGTGTAGAAAACATGTCCGGGCGGTATGCCGTCGGTATACTCCGGTATACCGACGGTATGCCAATCAAGGAGAAAACCTATAGTTTTGGGAAAAATTTAAAGCATTCCGAAAACCAAGAAAATACGAAATACAGTATAAAATACGTATCCGTATATAAATACCAATACTGTGAGACGAGTCTCACAGGCAATCACAACTCCTATCATTCGAAGGGCGAGTTGAGTTGGTCCGCTCTATTATACTGGCGATTACTGCATACTGGCTACAGGCCATCATCATTCCAATTAATACAATACGCAAAATTGAAAAACTTTGTGCCAATTTCGTGTGGAAGGGTGGCATGCATACAATAGCGTGGGAGGAGTTATGTCAAACTAAAGAAGAAGGAGGTATTGGACTAAGATCATTACAAACTCTACGTGAAGTAGCTGTATTAAAACTCGCGTGGCGATACCTGGAAGGTACATCTATGTGGGTTAAGTGGTCTGCTAATCGATATGATAAGGATAGAAACTTTTGGGTGATGATTATTGACAATAACATGTCAGTACGTTACCCTTAAAATGGTCCTGAAGCAGCGCACGTTGCTTAAAAGTAACCTACAGTGCACCATCTGCAATGGTGAATCAACAAGTATATGGAAGGACCCATGGATTAGGCATGAATCTTCGGTCGAGAGATGTAACACCCAGTTTTCCAGATGAGGATAATTTTGAAATTTTGTAATTATAATTATTATTTATTGATTATTATTTTATATTATGATTTTTGGTGATTTTTAATCATTTTTAAACTATTTAAAATTATGACTTGTGATTTTGATATTTTACTATTGTTTGGTTTTAATTTCGAGGAATTTGTCATCCCCAGTTTTCAGGAACAGGAATATTTTTGTCATTTTGTATTTTTGAAATATTTTTGAAATTTATTTTATTATTTATGATATTGTTTTGGGATTATTTGAGTCGGGTTCGAATTTCAGCTCAATCCGACTTGAAACGGGGACCCGGGGGTAGTTTGACTCTAGTGGGACCCACACACTAGTTAGGCATGGCCCACATGATATTAATTTTAGTCCACATGATAGAAATATTTTAGTTAGAGATTAGACTAATTATTATGGATAAGGTTAGTGTAATTAGAGACTTTAGAATGACTAATTTAGCCCCAATCAATTAGCCCTTTCCTAATACTCATAGAATAGGTTAGTGGGGGCATTTTGGTCCTTACCATAATAGGATAAATAGCCCCATATGGCCAGCCACTTTAGGAGAGGATAGGCTCAAGTTCATTTCATTATTCTCATCCACACTCTCTCTCTCTCTTGTTCTTCCCCAAATTTCTAGAGAGCAATCCCTAGCAATTTCTCCCTAAATCCTTCCATTTCTCCACCAAATCCTTCCATTTCGCCACCAAATCTTCTTCTTTCCTTCTCCATTCTAGCCAAGGAGGAAGCTACCCAAGTTTGGGAGGATTCGGAGCTCGTTCGTGTCCTTTTGGAATCTCTACGTGTCGGTGTCGCTCCGGGAAGATTTTTCTTCGATTCGATCTACCGGGAGGTATAAATCCCTTCTCCTTTTTATTTTCTCATGCATATAGATCTATTTTGAATCCATAGGAATGACCTCCATGGTTGTATCTCTATTTGTGTCCATTTCGTGTCCATTTGGAGGTCATAGGAGTGTCCTTTGTGTTGTGTTTGTGTCCATATGGAAAACCCCCAAATTTGGACACACTATGTGTTATTGTTATGTATGAATGAATTATTACATGTTTAATCTCATATTTTTGTATTGGAGATGTATTCTATAGTGTCTCATATATATATATTAGTGTAGAGAGTGAGTTCTTGATATATTATGTTATATACTTGTGTTCTTTTGTCTCAAACTACCCAAATCCGTCATGATTTTTATCCACGTTTTTAATTTCAGCCATAACTTAGAAATGTCATAACTTCTAGCTCAAAGCTCGGTTTAATCTTTCATTTTTTTTAAAAGAAGCGTATTGAAGTTAGCTTCCCAAAAACATGTATTAATAGGCCTAATTCTTTCTGTAACTTTTTGGAGAATGATTTGAGTGTCAGCTGTACGAAAGATAAATGCGTTCTCGGTGTTTTCGCAATTTTGGGAGTTTCCGGCAACGAAAACGCGATCCGTTTGAAGTTTCGGAGAGCTAACACATAGATCTATAACATACTTTAATCCTAGATTTTAATTCATGTTGAGATGGTACATTATTGATTATTAGTAGGAATTACTATTTGGCATATGTATTTTGTGCACCCTTATGTGTAATATAATGTTCTATTTGATTTTAACCCATGTTAATGTATATACATTATGTAATTAAAAAGAGAATGCAAGCATGAATAAATGTTTAAATAAATGATGTATGAGGTGTAAGTATCCTATCTAATGTAAGCATGTATAAGTATGGCTTGTAATGAATATGTAGGTTCCATAGTATGTAATGTATGGTGCATATAGTAGTGCAAGAGAATAAATGAATGATGAATGAATGCAAGCATGAATGTAATATAATAATAGATGTAATGTATGCAATATACAAGTTAATGAGATGTAATGTTCTATGTTAACACAAATCCTATATTACCTCATGTACCCCCTTACACTATGTTGACACTATCACACTTGACACATTGTTCACTTACACTTTGACACTCTTTCATATGTATACACTATGTATGCCCATTTAACCCTCACTTGCCCCTTTGTCATGTTCACATACACACACATAGCCTCTTAAATAAGTATTTATGAATATAGTTATCTTAGCTATGTATGTATATTATATATATGTTAGCATATTGTGTTGTAATATATAAGTTTATATAACCATTTGAAATGCCATGATTATAGACCTAATGTTAATACCAATATATGCATGTGTATATATGTGTAGACATATATAGCTTAAAGTAATAGATTACCTAGTGTATATCTAATGTGAATTCTTGCCTAGTTGAGTATTGAATAATTGCATGCTATATAGAGTTGGGTGTATGTTGGCTTGTATAGCCTTGTATTGATGTGTGCTTGCTAGGATAGTCTTGGTTAGGCCTAGTAAGACTTGCTGGGTTAGGACATGACCTAGTTTGACTAGTGCAGTTGACCAGAGTTGACCAAGGGTTGACTTTGGCCTAGTTTGACCTAGATTCATGTAGAATGTATTGTAGTACTTTATATTACCCTTCTGGATATGTTGTGACTTGTGCTGTTCTAATTAGGAGCCAGACACCTCTCATCAGACAGTATATTTACTTTGGATATTCAGACATCAGGCGAATACATTCTCTGATAGTTCTTTCATTTACTTGTCAATTACTGTACTTCAGTTCTAGATAGTTTTATGTGATTCTTACAACACGTATGGATATTTATGGATTCATGTATGCGACACACATACTATTTGTCTGGCCTCTATTTCTGGAACCACTACTGGCATCACCTTCTGGAACCACTACTGGCATCACCTACTGGAATCACTACTGGAACCACCTACTGGAATCACTCTGGAATCTTTTGGTGGTATCATTATGTTTGGCTGGACTCATCTCGATTCTCGTATCGTTTTCTGGATTCACTTGTACTTATGGGCGAGGAAATATTGGAATAGGTATGTGAACATACCCAAATACTGGAACCACTCCCTTGGAATTATACTGGAACGATAGCCATCCCACACTTGGCCGAGTGTGCGGTGCGCCGTATTACCTACAGCCGTTCACATGTCGATCCCGATATTTTAAAACACACTGTTAGAGTATAGGCTGGACTCACCCTGGAACCTTTGATCACCAACTGGACTCACCTTATACCGGACTCATCTTGTACTGGAACCACCTGGTATCAGATTCATGTTGTCTGGATTTACTTGGATTTTGCACTTGTTTATATTTATAATCTGGACTTATTATGTTACTTTAGTTCAGCTAGATTTATTTTACAGTCTTCATTGCCATTATTCTTCTCTTGTTTTAGTTACTTACTTTTCTTGTATCTTATATGTTCTCCATACCATCACCTGTATATAAACTGCCATATTCATCAATAAAACTGTCTATAACTGCTTTATAGTTCTCTGTCATTTAATTTGAATTTTTTGATGAGTTGTACTCGTTCCTGTCCTGACTGGACCTGTTGATAAATTTTACAGATAGCCTGGAGGTTGCCTGCTAGCCTAGAGGAGACACAGTAGAGGTTGTATAGTTAGTTATTTCAGTTGTATTGAGTTGTATTTATTCTATAGATTACTGTATTGAGCTTTGAGATGTATTTCTGGGTTTATGTATCTTAGACACTTAGACTTCTATCTCCTGTATCTCTTTTAGATTTCATGTTTTATCTATCCTCATCATGCTCTACCTTAGATGTGATTGAGTCTGTATCTGCTATGTCACCCCCATTCGGGGAGTATAAACTGTTTAGTCTTATACTGTTAGATGCATTGAGACCTAGGACAGCGTTCTACCGCCGACACTGCGGCGTAGGCTGGGCGTTGTTACGTTTTCGTGCCCTAACTCTAGGGTGTGGGTCGTGACACATTTTTAGTGGTGGCCCAAGCAGGTCGAGTTTATGCAGTGGTATTCGAACTAGAGTATCACTACAGCCTGCAGTAGGATTAGGATTATTTTTGGGGTACTCAATCACATTAGGAAAAACTCTTAATCAGATTCCTTTTATCCAATTGCTGCTTATTGATTTCCCTTGAATATAAACTGTCCTTCCTTGATTTTTTCGCTTCATTCTCAATAATTGCTTTTTGGTTTGACCCATCTTCATGATGGTTATGAAGACGATTTTATCGCTCTGGTTCGGGGGATACTATCGAGAGGCTGGCCAGCTCTCGTCCTGTTCATCAGGGCCTCGAGACCGCAGCTCTTGTTGTGCCGACTCAGGTTGGCGTTTCTGCTATATTGGAGGTGCACCTCTATCTGTACAGAGATTTTCTTCCGTCATTTCTGATTTCTCTCAGCAGCGGTGATTCATACAGCATCAGCAGCAGACCAGGGAAAACTAGCAGGGCGAGCTATCGTCAGGACAGTCAAGGATGCGCAGACCATTGGAGATCTTGCTGCAAGTTCCGTTCTTCTCAATTCCATTCCTGCAATTATCTTTTATAATTACCTTGAAATCCGATCCCATCTGTTCCTTGTTGATTGATTAATTTTGTCATGTTACTCTTTTGTTGTGTTTGTTTTTTTTCTTCTGAGAAAATCATATGGGCTAGGTCGCCTAAATCATGGAATCTAGAATCCTCGATAGTCGTGTTAATTGGCATAATGAGGATATGTAGTCAGATTTTGGATGTATTCTCGGGTATGGGAATTTAAGGTTTTCGTCGTCGCATGCGACAGTGCGAAAATTTTAAATACCATGAACCTAGAGGTACGTACCTTAGTCAAGGACTCTGTGATTATCGTAGCCTTGCTCACTAGCATGATGAAGACTCTGGACAACATGATTTTGGACAGACGCATATGATTAACAGATTGTATCTTGAGAAGGTTTAAACATCATATCCTTTTGATTGTTATAAATGACTTAGGAGTAGGGATATTTAGTTTTGTAGAGCTTATTCATAGGTAGTTCCTTCATAGTATAATGGTATGATGACTTGTAGAGTGTCTGTACCCTAGAGGTAATAGTTAGCATTGTTGTTAGAATAGTAATCCATTGCAGATAATTCTCCTGTTATCTATAATACCAACCAGTTACACATAGGATGTTAGTATGCCTTACATCCTTGATGATTATTACTACTTTCCCTACCTTTTCCAGTGAGGCACCCATGACCAGAGCCTGCCTTTGAGTATAGTTGTAGTTTCACCTAAGATCGAGAGGTCTATTTGCATAGATAGATTGCAGATGATATTGGCATATGGGATATAGGTTAGTTGGTATCTATAGGCCATTGTTGTATAGGGTTATAAACATGTTGTTTAGCCTATACTTGGTTCAGTTTTCCATTTTAGTTAAGTTCCCTTCGTGTTGAGTTCCTTTGTGTTGATCACCTTTATAGGCAGTGTGCAGACCCTTCACTAGATACCATGTCCCCTTGATTCAGACCATTCATCCTTAGCCTAGTTCTAAGCATTGTTTCAGACCCTTATAAGTTTAGTCTGCCTTAACCCTTGGTTGATCAGTCATGTATATATATAGATGATATACTTAGGATATATGTGATGGGTTGTTGTTCTTGAGCATATATATATGTGGTATTTGGTATTCATGTGCTTAGCTTGTAGGTATTTAGTTATAGGTGACTTGATAGGATTGGGAAGTTAAGAGCTAGTCTATTATAGAGTTTCTCTTTTGCTAAATTCTAGTTGCCAACACCTAGATAGCTAGCATAGGTAAAACCCTAAGAAGTTGACCAGTTGATGACCAAGTACTTGGATGTTGAGAAATTGACTAGTGATTGACCATTGACTATGTTTGACATAGAAGGGGGTGCGATCATCTTAATTTCGAGGACAAAATTTTTATAAGGTGGGTAGGATTGTAACACCCAGTTTTCCAGATGAGGGTAATTTTGAAATTTTGTAATTATAATTATTATTTATTGATTATTATTTCATATTATGATTTTTGGTGATTTTTAATCATTTTTAAACTATTTAAAATTATGACTTGTGATTTTGACATTTTACTATTGTTTGGTTTTAATTTCAAGGAATTTGTCATCCCCAGTTTTCAGGAACAGGGATATTTTTGTCATTTTGTATTTTTGAAATTTATTTTATTATTTATGATATTGTTTTGGGATTATTTGAGTCGGGTTCGAATTTCAGCTCAATCCGACTTGAAACGGGGACCCGGGGGTAGTTTGACTCTAGTGGGACCCACACACTAGTTAGGCATGGCCCACATGATATTAATTTTAGTCCACATGATAGAAATATTTTATTTAGAGATTAGACTAATTATTATGGATAAGGTTAGTGTGATTAGAGACTTTAGAATGACTAATTTAGCCCCAACCAATTAGCCCTTTCCTAATACTCATAGAATAGGTTAGTGGGGGCATTTTGGTCCTTACTATAATAGGATAAATAGCCCCATATGGCCAGCCACTTTGGGAGAGGATAGGCTCAAGTTCATTTCATTATTCTCATCCACACTCTCTCTCTTGTTCTTCCCTAAATTTCTAGAGAGCAATCCCTAGCAATTTCTCCCCAAATCCTTCCATTTCTCCACCAAATCCTTCCATTACGCCACCAAATCTTCTTCTTTCCTTCTCCATTCTAGCCAAGGAGGAATCTACCCAAGTTTGGGAGGATTCGGAGCTCGTTCGTGTCCTTTTGGAATCTCTACGTGTCGGTGTCGCTCCGGGAAGGTTTTTCTTCGATTCGATCTACCGGGAGGTATAAATCCCTTCTCATTTTCATTTCCTCATACATATAGATCTATTTTGAACCCATAGGAATGACCCCCATGGTTGTATCTCCATTTGTGTCCATTTCGTGTCCATTTGGAGGTCATAGGAGTGTCCTTTGTGTTGTGTTTGTGTCCATGTGGAAAAACCCCAAATTTTGACACACTATGTGTTGTTGTTATGTATGAATGAATTATTACATGTTTAATCTCATATTTTTGTATTAGAGATGTGTTCTATAGTGTCTCATATATATATATTAGTGTAGAGAGTGAGTTCTTGATATATTATGTTATATACTTGTGTTCTTTTGTCTCAAACTACCCAAATCCGTCATGATTTTTATCCACGTTTTTAATTTCAGCCATAACTTAGAAATGTCATAACTTCTAGATCAAAGCTCGGTTTAATCTTTCGTTTTTTTAAAAGAAGCGTATTGAAGTTAGCTTTCCAAAAACATGTATTAATAGGCCTAATTCTTTCTGTAACTTTCTGGAGAATGATTTGAGTGTCAGTTGTACGAAAGACAAATGCGTTCTCGGTGTTTTCGCGATTTCGGGAGTTTCCGGAAACGAAAACGCGATCCGTTTGAAGTTTCGGAGAGCTAACACATAGATCTATAACATACTTTAATCCTAGATTTTAATTCATGCTGAGATGGTACAGTATTGATTATTAGTAGGTGTTACTATTCGGCATATGCATTTTGTGCACCCTTGTGTGTAATATAATGTTCTATTTGATTTTAACCCATGTTAATGTATATACATTATGTAATTAAATAGAGAATGCAAGCATGAATAAATGTTTAAATAAATGATGTATGAGGTGTAAGTATCATATCTAATGTAAGCATGTATAAGTATGGCTTGTAATGAATATGTAGGTTCCATAGTATGTAATGTATGGTGCATATAGTAGTGCAAAAGAATAAATGAATGATGAATGAATGCAAGCATGAATGTAATGTAATAATAGATGTAATGTATGCAATATACAAGTTAATGAGATATAATATTCTATGTTAACACAAATCCTATATTACCTCATGTACCCCCTTACACTATGTTGACACTATCACACTTGATACATTGTTCACTTACACTTTGACACTCTTTTATATGTATACACTATGTATGCCCATTTAACCCTCACTTGCCCCTTTGTCATGTTCACATACACACACATAGCCTCTTAAATAAGTATTTATGAATATAGTTATCTTAGCTATGTATGTATATTATATATATGTTAGCATATTGTGTTGTAATATATAAGTTTATATAACCATTTGAAATGCCATGATTATAGACCTAATGTTAATACCAATATATGCATGTGTATATATGTGTAGACATATATAGCTTAAAGTAATAGATTACCTAGTGTATATCCAATGTGAATTCTTGCCTAGTTGAGTATTGAATAATTGTATGCTATATAGAGTTGGGTGTATGTTGGCTTGTATAGCCTTGTATTGATGTGTGCTTGCTAGGATAGTCTTGGTTAGGCCTAGTAAGACTTGCTGGGTTAGGACATGACCTAGTTTGACCTAGTTTGACTAGTGCAGTTGACCAGAGTTGACCAAGGGTTGACTTTGGCCTAGTTTGACCTAGATTCATGTAGAATGCATTGTAGTACTTTATATTACCCTTCTGGACATGTTGTGACTTGTGCTGTTCTAATTAGGAGCCAGACACCTCTCATCAGACAGTATATTTACTTTGGACATTCAGACATCAGGCGAGTACATTCTCTGATAGTTCTTTCATTTACTTGTCAATTACTGTACTTCAGTTCTAGATAGTTTTATGTGATTCTTACAACACGTATGGATATTTATGGATTCATGTATGCGACACACATACTATTTGTCTGGCCTCTATTTCTGGAACCACTACTGGCATCACCTTCTGGAACCACTACTGGCATCACCTACTGGAATCACTACTGGAACCACCTACTGGAATCACTCTGGAATCTTTTGGTGGTATCATTATGTTTGGCTGGACTCATCTCGATTCTCGTGTCGTTTTCTGGATTCACTTGTACTTGTGGACGGGGAAATATTGGAATAGGCATGTGAACATACCCAAATACTGGAACCACTCCCTTGGAATTATACTGGAACGATAGCCATCCCACACTTGGTCGAGTGTACGGTGCACCGTATTACCTACAGCCGTTCACATGTCGATCCCGATATTTTAAAACACACTGTTAGAGTATAGGCTGGACTCACCCTGGAACCTTTGATCACCAACTGGACTCACCTTATACCGGACTCATCTTGTACTGGAACCACCTAGTATCAGATTCATGTTGTCTGGATTTACTTGGGTTTTACACTTGTTTACATTTACATTCTGGACTTATTATGTTACTTCAGTTCAGCTAGATTTATTTTACAGTCTTCATTGCCATCATTCTTCTCTTGTTTTAGTTACTTACTTTTCTTGTATCTTATATGTTCTCCATACCATCACCTGTATATAAACTGCCATATTCATCAATAAAACTGTCTATAACTGCTTTATAGTTCTCTGTCATTTAATTGGAATTTCTTGATGAGTTGTACTCGTTCCTGTCCTGACTGGACCTGTTGATAAATTTTACAGATAGCCTGGAGGTTGCCTGCTAGCCTAGAGGAGACATAGTAGAGGTTGTATAGTTAGTTATTTCAGTTGTATTGAGTTTTATTTATTCTATGGATTACTGTATTGAGCTTTGAGATGTATTTCTGGGTTTATGTATCTTAGACACTTAGACTTCTATCTCCTGTATCTCTTTTAGATTTCATGTTTTATCTATCCTTATCATGCTCTACCTTAGATGTGATTGAGTCTGTATCTGCTATGTCACCCCCATTCGGGAAGTATAAATTGTTTAGTCTTATACTGTTAGATGTATTGAGACCTAGGACAGCGTTCTACCGTCGATACTGCGGCGTAGGCTGGGCGTTGTTACGTTCTTGTGCCCTAACTCTAGGGTGTGGGTCGTGACAAGAGACTAGGTTGGGATACATTTGAGCTTATCGGTAGCAACGATTCAGTAGCAACGCTCATGAGAGACGACGAAAGGCATATTACAAACTTGCATCTTCGACAATGGCTGCAGGAAGATATTGAGTGAATCCCGATGGACAGGGATGGAGATGCCGACTATTGGGTCTGGGAAGGATCGTCTTCTCGTAAGTTTCTGCATAAATTAGTTTATGAGATACTGCGCACTACTAAAATTTGCTCAATTGACAACATAAATTTAGCGACGTTTGCAAAACGTCATTAAATTGCGGACATTAGCGACGTATAACTGAAACGTCGCTAACCGTCACAGCGATGTGACAACGACGTATATTAGTTACGTGAGCTAGTCGTCGCGAAACGTCGCTACGACGTCGCTAGTAGCGACTAATTTAGCGACGTTAGTAAGAACGTCGCTAAATTCTAACTAAATTAAATTTCTTCCGTCTCCCCTCCCGATTTATTTCCCCCATCCATTTTACTCTCTCACTCTCTCCCTCCGGCGCTCTCGCTCTCACTCACTCTCTCCGGCGCTCTCACTCTCTCCGGCGACTCTCCTCCGGTACGTGACTCCCTCTTTCTCTCTATTTGTTGTTGGTGGTTTGGGGGGTGATGGTGGCTCGGAGGGAGGGACAGGGGGGTACGGGTGGTTGGAGGTGAGGAATGGTTGGGAGGTGGCTGGGGGGGTGGGGCAGGGGGTTGAGGGCGGCTGGGGGTGAGGAGGGGGACTGGGGGAAGGGGAGGGTTAAGGTTCGGGTTGGGGGTGGGTGTGTGGGGGGAGGGGAGGGGCGGGGGGGCTGGAGAGGGGAGGGGGGATGGTGGGGGAGGGGCTGGGGATGGGGTTCGGGTTAGGGTTAGGGGTGGTGTAGGGGTTGGGGGGGCTGGAGAGGAAAGGGGGCTG
Source organism: Iris pallida (assembly GCA_029216955.1). Taxonomy (NCBI): domain Eukaryota; kingdom Viridiplantae; phylum Streptophyta; class Magnoliopsida; order Asparagales; family Iridaceae; genus Iris; species Iris pallida. Next base: position 1,689,548 of record JANAVB010032220.1, on the reverse strand, counting down.
GTGGGGGAGGGGTTAGGGATAAAGTTCGGATTAGGGTTAGGGGTGGTATAGGGGGGGTGTAGTGCCCCGCTCTGCGAAGGCACTAGATAGACAGAAAGATCGGATTGCTGGCTCTGCAGCACAAGACGATTAATCTGGGTGAGTGGACGAAGTCTCATTTGCTGATTCGCTTACGCCTTAAGAATCTGAGTTTTTGATTGAATACTATTGTTAATAACAAGATGGTAAATCATTGATTATGCTTTAAGAGAATTCACATGTTGCCTTGCTAAGAAATAAATGTTGCCTTGATAAAGAGAACCTTGTCATGCTAATAACAAGACGGTAACCAGTATGTATGCTTGTAAGAGATTTATCATGTTGCCATGCTAAAAAAAAGGAAAGAGAGAACCTGTATGCTAAAGAAAGAATAATTTGCATGCTAATAAGAAATGCTATGATGCCTATCTTTGTATGTCTAACACAGAGGGCATACATATGAAAATGGGTGTCGGTATGTCTATCGTAGAGGGCATCCATGTGAAAATGGGTGTCGGTATGTTTATCGTAGAGGGCCCCATATAAAAATGGGGGCCGGTATGTTATCTGGGGGCTTCGGCTCTGTTATCTGTTATCTGGGGGCTTCGGCTCTGTTATCTGTTATCTGGGGACTTCGGCTCTGTTATCTGTTATTTGGGGGCTTCGGCTCTATTATCTGGAAGCTCGACTCTGTTATCTGACGAACTTAAATGAATAATTGCTAAAAGATCAAATGTGCCTAAAGAGTTTGGATCATATAGAAAACTGTTGGTTTTATCATGTTTATGCTAATCCTTGTCTTGTGCAGGGATGGACTGTCGGCTATGGTAAGAATCACTTAAAAGTGATACATATATACTGCTTAAGTATTGACATGAATTGCTTGCAGAGATTTTTCATGAAATGCTATGTTCCACTAAAGAAAAAGGATAATGTATCATGCTTGTTATTGTCCCTAACAGTTGCTTGAATAGAGAAATGAATATGCTCATGAAACACGATGCACACTGTACAAGAAATGAATAGTCTTCGTGCTTGAAATCAAAAGAGTCCCTTATATGCTTGAAATGAAATGAAACAAATGTTGACTTTTCAAAGATGTGTTTTCAAAAAAACGAGATGTAAACTGACTCTGTATGCATGAAATGTACATAGGTAAAAAGTAGCAAGATCACATCACAAGAAACGTTTTCTCACTAATTGAACAGTGATCGTTTCAGACAAATGTAGCTCTTTGTTCACAATCACCAGTATGCTGATATACTGACCCACCATCAGTCTGCATGCAGGTGCACTATACATCGAAAAGGATAGTCTGAAGCGATAGCCCGAGCCTCATCCTCAGGAGCCAGAAATCAGAAGAGATGCCAAGAGATGACATCAGTTGTAAGAGTTGGTTTTGTATATAAAGGGATATAATGTATGGGAACGGGATCATTGTAATCTGTAAAGTTCTGAGAGAATGTATATTGTATCAGAGAGAATCGAGAGCTTGTAATCTGTTCAAATGAAATCAATAAAGAGAATTGTTTCTTGTTACCATCGTGTTCCATGCTTGTATTCTGAAATATGTCCGTTGATGCTTCAATTATCTGCGATACGTTTCGCTGCGTATTGTCAACCTTGTCTATCTTGTCTTGTTCCAGATCTTGGCCTTGTGCAAGCACAACTTAGGCTTGCACGGCATCACGCCTTAGCGAGGACGAACGGTCTCACAGAGTCCGAAGCGAGGACGAAAGGACTCTGCGGGATCGGAGCGTGACATAATGGTATCAGAGCAACACGATCCTCTGGCCAATTGATTCGATTGAATTCAAAGATGTTCTCCTGATCGAAGTTTCCTTCCCTGCTTGATATCATCAATGAGATGAACGTTCCATACAATAAGTCCATAAATATTTTTATGATGCCGGCATATATTTTATCGATTTGATTGATTGAGATTTGAAATGCTTGATTGAACAAGAGTTTTGATATGACCTGAATCGTGATTTTATGGATTGATAATGGCGAAGGATGAGGACTATCGCTGCTAAGGCTATCATAAGTTTCTCCTTAAGTTTCGAGGACAAAACTTCTTTTCGGTGGGTAATTATGTAGTGCCCCGCTCCGCGAAGGCACTAGATAGACAGAAAGATCGGATTGCTGGCTCTGCAACACAAGACGATTAATCTGGATGAGTGGACGAAGTCTCATTTGCTGATTCGCTTACGCCTTAAGAATCTGAGTTTTTGATTGAATACTATTGTTAATAACAAGATGATAAATCATTGAGTATGCTTTAAGAGAATTCACATGTTGCCTTGCTAAGAAATGAATGTTGCCTTGATAAAGAGAACCTTGTCATGCTAATAACAAGACGGTAACCAGTATGTATGCTTGTAAGAGATTTATCATGTTGCCATGCTAAGAAAAAGGAAAGAGAGAACCTGTATGCTAAAGAAAGAATAATTTGCATGCTAATAAGAAATGCTATGATGCCTGTCTTTGTATGTCTAACACAGAGGGCATCCATGTGAAAATGGGTGTCGGTATGTCTATCGCAGAGGGCATCCATGTGAAAATGGGTGTCGGTATGTTTATCGTAGAGGGCCCCATGTGTAAATGGGTGCCGGTATGTTATCTGGGGGCTTCGGCTCTGTTATCTGTTATCTGGGGGCTTCGGCTATGTTATCTATTATCTGGAGGCTTCGGCTCTGTTATCTGTTATTTGGGGGCTTCGGCTCTATTATCTGGAAGCTCGACTCTGTTATCTGACGGACTTAAATAAATAATTGCTAAAAGATCAAATGTGCCTAAAGAGTTTCGATCATATAGAAAAATGTTGGTTTTATCATCTTTATGCTAATCCTTGTCTTGTGCAGGGATGGACGGTCGGCTATGGTAAGAATCACTTAAAAGTGATACATATGTACTGCTTAAGTCTTGACATGAATTGCTTGCAGAGATTTTTCTATGCCATGAAATGCTATGTTCCACTAAAGAAAAAGGATAATGTATCATGCTTGTTATTGTCCCTAACAGTTGCTTGAATAGAGAAATGAATATGCTCATGAAACACGCCGCGCACTGTACAAGAAATGAATAGTCTTCGTGCTTGAAATCAAAAGAGTCCCTTATATGCTTGAAATGAAATGAAATAAATGTTGACTTTTCAAAGATGTGTTTTCAAAAAAAAAAGATGTAAACTGACTCTGTATGCATGAAATGTACATAGGTAAAAAGTAGCAAGATCGCATCACAAGAAACGTTTTCTCACTAATTGAACAGTGATCGTTTCAGACAAATGTAGCTCTTTGTTCACAATCACCAGTATGCTGATATACTGACCCACCATCAGTCTGCATGCAGGTGCACTATGCATCGAAAAGGATAGTCCGAAGCGATAGCCCGAGCCTTATCCTCAGGAGCCAAAAATCAGAAGAGATGCCAAGAGATGACATCTGTTGTAAGAGTTGGTTTTGTATATAAAGGGATGTAATGTATGGGAACGGGATCATTGTAATCTGTAAAGTTCTGAGAGAATGTATATTGTATCAGAGAGAATCGAGAGCTTGTAATCTGTTCAAATAAAATCAATAAAGAGATTTGTTTCTTGTTACCATCGTGTTCCATGCTTGTATTCTGAAATATGTCCGTTGATGCTTCAATTATCTGCGATACGTTCCGCTGCGTATTGTCAACCTTGTCTATCTTGTCTTGTTCCAGGTCTTGGCCTTGTGCAAGCGCAACTTAGGCTTGTACGGCATCACGCCTTAGCGAGGACGAACGGTCTCACAGAGTCCGAAGCAAGGACGAAAGGACTCTGCGGGATCGGGGCGTAACATAATGGTATCAGAGCAACACGATCCTCTGGCCAATTGATTCGATTGAATTCAAAGATATTCTCCTGATCGAAGTTTCCTTGCCTGCTTGATATCATCAATGAGATGAACGTTCCATACAATAAGTCCATAAATATTTTTATGATGCCGGCATATGTTTTATCGATTTGATTGATTGAGATTTGAAATGCTTGATTGAACAAGAGTTTTGATATGACCTGAATCGTGATTTCATGGATTAATGATGGCGAAGGATGAGGACTATCGCTGCTAAGGCTATCGTAAGTTTCTTCTTAAGTTTCGAGGACGAAACTTCTTTTCGGTGGGTAATTATGTAGTGTTCCGCTCCGCGAAGGCACTAGATAGACAGAAAGATCGGATTGCTGGCTCTGCAACACAAGACGATTAATCTGGATGAGTGGACGAAGTCTCATTTGCTGATTCGCTTACGCCTTAAGAATCTGAGTTTTTGATTGAATACTATTGTTAATAACAAGATGGTAAATCATTGAGTATGCTTTAAGAGAATTCACATGTTGCCTTGCTAAGAAATGAATGTTGCCTTGATAAAGAGAACCTTGTCATGCTAATAACAAGACGGTAACCAGTATGTATGCTTGTAAGAGATTTATCATGTTGCCATGCTAAGAAAAAGGAAAGAGAGAACCTGTATGCTAAAGAAAGAATAATTTGCATGCTAATAAGAAATGCTATGATGCCTGTCTTTGTATGTCTAACACAGAGGGCATCCATGTGAAAATGGGTGTCGGTATGTCTATCACAGAGGGCATCCATGTGAAAATGGGTGTCGGTATGTTTATCGCAGAGGGTCCCATATGAAAATGGGTGCCGGTATGTTATCTGGGGGCTTCGGCTCTGTTATCTGTTATCTGGGGGCTTCGGCTCTGTTATCTGTTATCTGGGAGCTTCGGCTCTGTTATCTGTTATTTGGGGGCTTCGGCTCTATTATCTGGAAGCTCGACTCTGTTATCTGACGGACTTAAATGAATAATTGCTAAAAGATCAAATGTGCCTAAAGAGTTTGGATCATATAGAAAAATGTTGGTTTTATCATGTTTATGCTAATCCTTGTCTTGTGCAGGGATGGACGGTCGGCTATGGTAAGAATCACTTAAAAGTGATACATATGTACTGCTTAAGTCTTGACATGAATTGCTTGCAGAGATTTTTCTATGCCATGAAATGCTATGTTCCACTAAAGAAAAAGGATAATGTATCATGCTTGTTATTGTCCCTAACAGTTGCTTGAATAGAGAAATGAATATGCTCATGAAACACGCTGCACACTGTACAAGAAATGAATAGTCTTCGTGCTTGAAATCAAAAGAGTCCCTTATATGCTTGAAATGAAATGAAACAAATATTGGCTTTTCAAAGATGTGTTTTCAAAAAAAAAGATGTAAACTGACTCTGTATGCATGAAATGTACATAGGTAAAAAGTAGCAAGATCACATCACAAGAAACGTTTTCTCACTAATTGAACAGTGATCGTTTCAGACAAATGTAGCTCTTTGTTCACAATCACCAGTATGCTGATATACTGACCCACCATCAGTCTGCATGCAGGTGCACTATGCATCAAAAAGGATAGTCCGAAGCGATAGCCCGAGTCTCATCCTCAGGAGCCAGAAATCAGAAGAGATGCCAAGAGATGACATCTATTGTAAGAGTTGGTTTTGTATATAAAGGGATGTAATGTATGGGAACGGGATCATTGTAATCTGTAAAGTTCTGAGAGAATGTATATTGTATCAGAGAGAATCGAGAGCTTGTAATCTGTTCAAATAAAATCAATAAAGAGAATTGTTTCTTGTTACCATCGTGTTCCATGCTTGTATTTTGAAATATGTCCGCTGATGCTTCAATTATCTGCGATACGTTCCGCTGCGTATTGTCAACCTTGTCTATCTTGTCTTTTCCAGGTCTTGGCCTTGTGCAAGCGCAACTTAGGCTTGCACGACATCACGCCTTAGCGAGGACGAACGGTCTCACAGAGTCCGAAGCGAGGACGAAAGGACTCTGCGGGATCGGGGCGTGACAGGGGGGGAGGGGTACGGGAGGGCTGGGTCAGGGCACCGATAGTGCCGAAAAATGTGATAATTTAGTAATAATTATTTATTTTCTGACACCGAAAAATCTGATACTCCAATTCGAAACCACGTACCGTTAGTGCCGATATTTGTAACACATAGTTTTGTTGGTTGGTTAATGCCGTCGTCTATTTTCTTTGATCCCGATACTCATAGGAATGGTCCCAAGTCACGGCCGTACGTCGGGTTAGGACCTTCTTGCTGCTCGTGGGGTTGGGGGGTCTGCTGCTCGGGGTGGGGCCCCTATAGGGCTCGCAGTATATATGTATGTATGTAGCACAAATCTGATTAGACATAACCTTGACGTCATGCATATTGAGAAGAACGTGTTTGATAACATAATTAATACTGTAATAGACGTCAAGGGAAAGACAAAAGATAATCAGAAGGCTAGATTGAACTTAGTCAAAATATGCAGATGCCCTACATTGCACATGATAGACAACGGAAAGGAAAAGCTTTTGCGGCCTAAGGAAATCTACTCGCTGGACAAGGAGGACAAAGTGAGACTTTGTAGATGGATCCAGGACTTGAAATTTTTGGACGGTTACGTCTCCAATCTAAGAAGATGTGTCGACATAAAGGAGTGTAAACTGACCGGAGTGAAGAGCCACGATTGCCACGTATTCATGAAGAGGTTAATTCCTGTTGCATTTTGGGAATTATTACCGCCGATAGTCTGGGATCCATTAACAGAGCTTAGCATATTCTTCAGAGATCTTTGTTCTTGTAAGTTGCTCGTCGATCGTTTAGAGAAGCAAGAGAAGGACATTGTGGTAACACTTTGCAAACTTGAGAGAGTTTTTCCTCCTGTATTCTTCGACTCAATGGAGCATTTGCCGATTCATTTTATCCATGAGGCTCTTGTTGCTAGACCTGTCGGTTATCATTGGATGTACCCATTCGAGCGACAGTTGAACACCTCAAGAGAAAGGTAAAAAATAAGGCACGGGTGGAGGGTTCTATTTGTGAAGCATGTGTCCTTGAGGAGATTTCAAACTTCTGTTCCATGTATTTTCAGCCTCATATTGTTACAAACAGAACAAGGGCTCCCAGAAATGACGACGGCTATGGAGTTGGTTTTGAGGCAAAGCTGAAAGTATTTACTGCCTACAGAAAATCATCTGGTAAAATACAAAAAAGATATCTAAATGACGACGAGGTTAGTGCTGCAATGTTATATGTATTGCTCAACTACGATGAGGAAGAAGTGGACAAGCTAGAGGGGTAAGTAAAATTATTTCGCGTGCTTCGTTGCTTCTCAATATAACTAATATACCTACGCTTCGTTGCTTTTCAGCATGTTTAAGGATGAGGTAACGTCCAACAATCCGTACGCAACCGATGAGGAAGTAGAACAATAAATGAGACTTCATTTTCCTTTTTGGTTGAGAGCATATGTACGAATATCTTCACAATTTACTTTTTCTGTACATTTATACTTGCACATAATAATTAAGTTAGCATCGTTTATATGGTATTTAGGTTGATCGTCCGGAGGCAATCCTTGAGAATGGGTATATTAAAACTCTAGCCAAGGGATCAATTTATCAAGTGAAAACCTGGCCAAGCTACTGCTTAAATGGCTTCAGATTCAAGTCAACAAATGCTCGAATAAGAGACGACTTCTTGGATTTGGATTCTACGAAGAATAGCTGTTTGTGCATAAAATCTTCAAACTATAAAGACGTCGACCCAGGCAATGACTTCTTTGACGTCTTACGGGAGATTGTGGAACTGACATACAATTATGCTATAGAACCTTGTAAGATCGTCTTGTTCAGATGTGACTGGTTCGATCCGATCCAAGGTCGAGGTTGGAGAGTTGACAAATATGGTCTTGTTGACATAAATTATCGCCGTCGATATCAAGCTTATGAACTGTTTGTTCTAGCAAGCCAGGCTCAGCTAGTTTACTTTACCAGCTATCCAAAACGAGGAGCCGAGAGATCATATTGGTGGGCAGTCTGTAAGACTAAAGCTCGGAATACCTTTGATGTCGACGAGATAGCTTATCAGGAAGATGAACTACCTCTTATTACAAATATTGTCGATGTGGACTCAACGGAAGTTCCTCATGACATGTTTCATCAATTGGAAGAGGTAGAAGTATCAGAAGAGGAAGAGGAAGTTGATAGAAGTTAAGAGGAAGAGGAACAAGATGAATTTTCATAAGATGATTGAATATGTTTAATTTTCAGATGTAGTATGGTTTACTTTTGTTTTAGCGACATTAATAAGCGACGTTTTCAGATGTAGTATGGTTTACTTTTGTTTTTTCAGATGTAGTATGGTTTACTTAGCGACGTTTTCAGATGTAGTATGGTTTACTTTTGTTTTTTTCAAATATAGTATGGTGTACTTCTGTATTTTTTCAGATATGGCTCGACATGGATCCTTTGGTTCCGGTGTTGGTGGGAGTCGACAAGGCCGACCGTCTCCATCTACCACTCCTCCTACTGACTCCTCATCCCCTCGTACTCCAGTATACACTAGCGGTCTAGTCGCCGACAGTATCTCCATACCCGACTCAAGCAGTTCGAGGCTAGGGCCTTCTTCTTCTACGCAGCCAGTACCGTCGAGTATTCCAGAGGTCGACCCCACTACTGAGGAGCAGGACGAGGCCGAGGCCCACGTCGAGGTCGAGGGCGATGGCGAGGCCCACGCCGAGGGCGAGGACGAGGCCGAGGGGCAGGCTGCGGGCAGGGGCAGGCTGCAGCTCCCATTTGAGACAGATCCTCCGTGTCGCCCGGAGGGGGATCTGAGGTTGGAGATTTGGGCCTATACTCGGACCAGACGGTAAGTAAAATTGTTGCATTTAATTTGTTTAAATTTATTATAAACTTGTTTAATAAATTTTAATTTCTATTTTACATGTATTATCCCTCCTCCGTACACCGGTCGCTGGGTACATTCCTGCGACAGAACTACGGGGGGCCCTGGATCAACTGGAGGGATGTCCCGGCCGACAAAAAGGCCTTCTGGTTTGAGCACTTTTCGGTACGTAAAAGTTTATTTCCTTTTAACATTTAGTATGTTATGTTATAACTTACATACTTCTATAATTTTTTCAGCGGACTTACTTTTTCCCTCCCCACCGCGCCGTTGCTGTCGAGGCTATTTTTTTCAGCGTCGCCAGCAAGCTCATTAGGGACGCGATCCTCGACCAAAAGGATCATGAGCGCCGGGGATAGCCTATTCGGGGTTGGATCTCTACCGCTGACTGGGCGGTAATGAAGAGGAGATTCGAGGAGGAAGCCTACAAGGAGAAGTCCGATAAGTCTAAAAGAGCGCGACAGGCGGGGTCGCAGTGGTGTGGTGGATCACGGTCCATCATGGATTTCTTCACCCATATGGTATCTCGCCGTATACCCATAATTAATACTTTATAGTAATATATTTCTTTCAACTTAACTGACAAATCATATAATAATTTTGTAACAGGTTGAATCGGGAGAAGACCCGAATATGGTGACCTTGTTCCTTGCCACCCACACGAAGGGGGAGCGGTTCGTAGACGACAAGGCCCGGGACACCTACGTAAGTTTTACTTAATGCTAGTTCATTAATATTAATTTTTAGTTACGTAGAAAATTCATATAGATGTTATTTCTAGGCCGAGTTTTTTGAAGTTTTACTTAATGCTAGTTTATTAATATTAATTTTTAGCGACCACGTGAGAATTCATATAGATGTTATTTCTAGGCCGAGTTTTTGAGGCTTAGGGAGGCCCGGCCGACACGGTCAGAGGGAGCTGGTGCTAGCACTTTCCAGCAGCCCCCGGCCACCGCAGCTCAGTCAGATAATGAGCTGTGGATGAGGGCCGTTGGTGGCATGCATAGGGGTACGTACTATAGTACGGGCTCCTATGCTGCCTTCATTGCGTCACAGGCCTCTACGACCGCCACTAGTGTGCCCGGCCCCGCACAAACGGAGGAGTCGCTCCGCCACCAGCAGAGTGTCGATGCGCAGATCGCAGCTCTGCGTGACGAGATGCCGTAGAGGATGGTGGCACCGCATACAGATGATTCTGCGCTCATCTCACGCTTTGAGAGGCTTGAGGAGACTACTGAGGCACTGCGACAGAAGACCCGCGCTACGCAGAAGGCTATGCAGCGGTTGGTCGAGCAGATACAGCAGTTCCATGAGATGGCTACGGAGCGACCGTCTGCTGGTACGCCGGGAGCATCGTCTACATCCGACGGTGCATGGGAGGACGTGCTCGTCCACCTGTTGTCACCGGAGGAGTATCAGACGATCCTAGCGTTACGACGACAGTCATCTAGTGGCGCTCCTCCTCCAGCTCCAGCACCGGGTCCTGCTCCAGCTCCAGGCGATCAGTAGTTTCGTTTTTGCATTTTCGAACTGTACTATATTTTTTACTCTGTACGTATTTGGGGATATTTACTTTGTTCGTTGATGATATTGACTTTGTACGTATTTTAGGATATTGACTTTGTTCGTTGATGATATTATATATTGACTTTGTTCGTTGCGGATAGTATTTTTTCTTTATATTTTTGTATATTCTGGAATGTATTGTGCGTGCCGGTGTTGAGTGTTCAACCGAGGGGGTCGACGAACCCAGGGATTGGATTCTGTATTTTGGCTCAGGCTCCAGCTCCATTTGCATTCTGGATTATATTTTTTTAAAAAACTTAGCGATGTTTTTAGCGACGTTAATAGTCGTCGCTAAATATTTGCGACATTTTTAGCGACGTTAATATTCGTCGCTAAATATTTGCGAAGTTAATAAATGTCGCTAAAAGCGTCGCTAAAATGCTGACGTGGCAACACGTGACACCAAATCTGATGTCAGCACGTCGTCGCCAAAACGTCGCAAAAGTGTCGCTAAACGGCGACCACAAATTAACGTCACAATTTGCGTCGCTAATTAGCGTCCACGTAAAAATGTCGCAAATAACTTCGCTAATTAGCGACGTTATAAACGTCGCTAACCAACGTCGCCATAGCGACGTTTTGCGACGTTTTTCCGATTAGCGACACGTTTTTTTTTCGTCGTTTCCAGAGCGTCGTGGAAACGTCGCTAATGTCGTTTAGCGACGTTTTTGCTGAGATTAGCAACATTTTGGAACGTCGCTAATCTGACAAATTTTTGTAGTGGCGGGTAAAGCGGCCGATAGTAGAGTGGCACAATCTAGTGTGGACAAAGGGTGTGGCTTCAAAGATGCGGCTATGCATGTACAAAGCCATTCGAGATAGACTACTAACCAAAGAGCGGCTCAACAAGTTCAACATCCAGATTCCAAATAACACTTGTACGTTCTGTGGCAACAACGCTGAGACACGGGACCATCTCTTCTTCTAGTGCAGATTCACTAATCAAATCTGGCAACACCTCATGCGACAGTTTACCACTACAAACATAAATCGACAATGACTTCCCCAAGTCATTGATGAGGTTCAGGCATTTGCAACCAAGGGAGGAAGGATGCACAGACGTGCCAAGTTCAGACTATTGGCCGCAGTGTGGCACGTTTGGCGTGATCGAAATCGCAGAATATTCGAAGGGAAGGCGACGACACTAACGGGAATACTGAATAGTATTGAGATGGACATTATTTATATGGAAGCTAAGTAGCAAGAGTAACGTAGTGAGGAGACATATGAGGAGATTGTAAAATCACTGTAACTGTAGCCTATTTTTCTATCAATGAAGTACCTTTTTTCAATATATATATATATATATATATATATATATATATATATATATATATGATTTTGTGCGTGCGCGTGCGAGTGTGTCCGCGCGCGCCTTAACTTCACAATGTTTAAATATCAATATAATTATCAAGATACCCACTAAACTGATCTCTGTTCGTTCACTGAGAAATCCCTTCTTTTCTTTTATCTTTTTCATAACCCCCAAGTATAACGGACGTACTGTTACAAGCAATTTTCTCCAATATACATTTTTATTAATTGCAAACGTCTCTAAAGGTTTCATGCTACAGTCGCTCAAGAGTTCATGGTACAGTGACTAGTAAGAATATATACAGGGGCGGTGGACTAGCTAATAGCATTATTATAAAGTTCTAAAAATTTATACCAAACATTCGATATAATTTTTCTTGGAAATTTGATGACTCAAAATCTGTTATAACTAACACAATTGTCTTGTAAATTCGATGATTCTACGGCTTTTGCTCGGTAGTATTTCGCAATTGCCAATTTGGGAAAGACAAATGCATATAGAATAACGCCGAGCAGTTCGGTATTAAATTCGATGATTCAAAATCTGCCATAGATTAACAAAGTATTGACAGAATGTTGTCCAAGTTGTAAATAACAACAGATACATGAAATAAGAAGAGTAAAGAAAAAAAACTAAATGGAAAGGAGCACATAATTTAAAATTAAAAACATGAAAGGAACATCAAGATATTCTCTATATCCTTTCATAAACTTCACAAGTCACGAAGGCAACAAAAAAGAAAAACTGAATCTTGCTACAATATAAAGCATGTTAACCAAATATCAAGTATGCATATGTTTGCTTGTATACCAGTTGACCATATTATACCAAAGTAATTTTCTAGCAATCTTTCAATAAATAAAAAAATTCCTTGCAAATTTACAATATTTTGCACTGGGCTACAGCCGAGTGCACCTATCATGTGGCTCCGCCCCTGAATATATAGTATAACATTTTGGTGAGAATTAACATTAATATTATTTTAATATAATTTTACGAATCTAAAGACTATTTAATATTATGTTAAAGTTTCTACCACAAAACAGAAGAAATATGTATGTAAGGTTAATAATATTATTATTCTAATACATACATATATACCGTAATGGAAGATTGTTTCATGGTAATGCCTAACATATACCATAATAAACACATTTGTTTTCTCTTTGTCGGTCATTAAATTTACAACTTACTATTCCTAATGTGTTATAGCTTAATGTTAATGAAATGAAAGTCTTAGTCTTAGTTTTGAAGAACAAGTTGACTATATATAGATATTTATGTAGTACTACGTAGAAAACCTTTGGAGAGAGAGATTCCTTTCTCGGGCCGCTACTCACGGCATGGCACCATTCCACGTGATGGATCGATGCTTCTTCCTTTTCTTTTTCCTTCTTCAAGCATGCAATCAACTACTTCTTCCACAACCAAATTGTACGTTCAAACTATATATAATTAATATATATATAAGATGCAATATTAATACAAGTACACTTGTTATTGTATAATAAATAAATAAATAAATAATCAGCGAGGACAATATTTATCTATATATGTTCCTTCAAGGCGCGCTACGTACTTGGCAACGAATAATTTGAACAATCGGATCGGGATGCCGGCCATGAAAATTTCAGATTTTCTAAACTTCCTTCAAAAGCAAGCAAAGCAAGCCATCTATATTCCTCTCTAGCTCCACATGAGTCCTATCATTGTCCAAATATAATTTTTTTATTAAATTCTCAGAAGCAGGTTCTGAGAGTACTTGTATTCCTAGGATCTGAAGGAAACTATAAAATTAATTTTAAGCTTCATGTTTGTACTGCAGCTAGATAGATACCGATCAATTTTTCGGATCGCTTCTGTGGATACCAATCCGAATGAATAGATATATAAGTATATAAGTTATCTTAAAATATATGTATACCCAGAGCCCGTACGGAGAGTTGGATTGTCCTAACCAGAACTAATTTTGATGGAATAAAAACAAAATATACAAATAATCTTTGGTAAAATCAAGATTACATTAGTATTGTTAGCTTGAAGTATACCATAAAATTTTGATTACAGCAATAGATGTAAAAGTATGTAGGAAGAATTTGAGATAATAAGATGAGTACTTGACCTTGATATCTCTAGTAGCAAATGCAGAAGACAAACATATCAAACAACCGATTCCTCCTTTAATTGGTGTTGTAAAGAGAATTTATCAGAAGTATCCATCCAAGATAATAACTAATATAAATAAATATATATTCAAGCTAGACTTTTACTTTAGAACTTTAAATTCCAGAGCATAAACCATATGATACGCTATTCCAATAGGGAAGGACCCAAAACTTGAAAGAAGAGTACAAAATAAGTACACAGTATGTACAAAAAGTTCCAAAAGCAAAATTTCCATCTGTCATTCTCACACCAATGTTCTCAGTGGAATTTGATGTCTAAAGGTTCGATTTTGTTAGTTGAACTGGGAGTACAGTTTGATTGTCCACTGTCAATGGTAAAACATTATATGAGCTGAAATCGCATTAAAAAAGTAGCAAATTAGTACATTTCTTTCATTCTCTTCCACGAGGCCATGAACAACCAACAGATCACAGCTCCAGAGCTGGAAGAAGGCTTCAAAACCAAGAAAATAGAGCTAACCAAAGTATATATTTTGACGACATAGACGTTAACAAAATTGAATGTTTAGAACAAGAGAAGAAGAAATTAACCAAATTGGGCTACAAAACCATAAGAACTAAGAATCAACCAACCCCGAAATTAGGTAAAAAAGAATAAAGGAACTTAAATTGTAGATTTTGACGAGATGGGCACTAACAAAATCCAATTTTTTAGGACATGGTACAAGAAGTTTCAGACATTGGTCACAAATATTATTAAGGAAAACTTGGATCGGATCAACTGCTTCTAAAAATAAAACAGGTTACCAAATAGAGAAATCAACAGAAGGGGCACCCAATCAGATCTTTAGAGCATAGGAAACAGCAAGTACCTAAAAATAAAGAAAAATAAAGAACAAAATTAATTATTCGTCATCAAGAAAGCAAGAACCTTTAGAATTTCCTCATCAAAAGATCGACATTTTTACTGATACTTTGTTCTTTGGTGTATATGGACCTTGAGGGTTGCCCTAAGCAGAGGAGGTTGCCCAAACCCAAGATCTTGCTCGGCTTACTCCTGGCCTGATAATACTATTAAACAGTAATACCGCCATGCAACACTCTTTTCATGACTTAATTTATAAAGTAATTATTTTTAAACTAAATCGACGCTCTTCTCAACTTGATTCACTGGTGTAATGATCAGAACATCCAGTACAGTGAAATCGAAACTTCGTCCGAACTCCTCACCAACATCATTGCAAATAAATCCAAACCTCCATGGGCTCTCAGATACAAGACCCGCAACATTCAACAATTGATAGGTGTTGATATATATAGTGTTATTGGGCTTTAGTCCCACATTGGCTAGAATGATAGGAGAGGAGGCTAGCCTCTCCTATATATATGTTGTTATTCCATTCACAATAAAATAACTTCAAGTCTCAACATGGTATCAGAGCCTAAAATTGCTTAGAATACCGTCAGAGACCCCTCCTCCACACAAACCCTAAACCCTAATCTCATCCTCTTTTCCTTCTTCCACGCCGCCGCTGCCGCCCGCTGCCGCTGCAGCTGCTGCCGCTGCCACCACAGCTGCAGCGCCGCCCCGCTGCTGCTGCTGCTGCAGCTGCCGCGCCGCCACCGCCGCTGCCGCGCTGCTGCCGTTGCTGTGCCGCTGTTGCGGCTGCAACTGCTGCTGCTGCTGCCGTGGTTGCCTCCGAGCACACCACTTTTAGGGCACCTACGCTGTAGGTCAGCCTGAATTAGGGCACCTACGCTGTAGGTCAACCTGAAAGTTGCTGTACCGCTTTTGCGGCTGCAAGATTCATTGTACCGCTATTGCGGGTACAAGATTCACGCTCGTTCTTGAGATCAATCTCAAGGAGATGCCTATAATCCCTAGATCCGATGAAATCAGACATATTCGGATTTAGGAGAGGACGGCGAGGACGAGCGTGAGTCGTGGAGCAAGTGTGAAGTGATCGAGAAGAAGCATCGATGGAGGAGATTCTCAAGAAGCTGAATGCTGACGATGTGGCGACATTGCTGAAGTTGATAAAGGTGTCGGCTGGTGAAAGCACGACACGAGCACCGCCAAAGTTGGAACTACCCTCCATCGATCTGAAGTTGGATGGACCAGCCACCTATTTGAGTTGGTCACGGCGGGTGAGAAGAACCCTTGCAGGTAAGAACCTGGAGGGATTCTTGACAGGCGAGAAGACAGAGCCGGAAGAGGGCTCGACAGGACGCGACGAGTGGAAATCCACTCATATGGTGATTTATATCTGGCTTCTCAACTCCTTAGTCCAGTCTATTGCTTCCACAGTAGATGGCATTGAGATGGTGAAAGACGTATGGGAGAAATTGAGAAGAACCTATGATGGCATAGGTAACAATCTACGGATCTTCCAGATAAAAGGGGAGATCGACGACACCGTACAAGGCGAGAAGACGGTGCAGGAGTACGCTACGGAGTTGGAACGTCTCTGGCTGGATTATGATCACCATTCCAAACGGGCAAGCTGCGGGGACCCAAAGTGCAAGGAGAGACAGGTGTGTCTGCAGGAGAGGACGATGAAATTCCTTAAGGGACTGACTGCAGCATTCACACAGAGGACAGCCTTACTCCTCGCCCAGCCAGAGATCCCTAGTCTCGAGGAGGCTATCTCAGCCATGATTCAGGAGGAGACGCGGATCAGATTACAGACAGGGACAGGCGCATCATCGACAGGTGCTTTACCCGAAGTGAAGTCAGCACTAGCAGCTACCGGTTCGGGGGATACAGGATCCAAGGGAGAGCTCTGGCAACAGAATCGGCAGTGCTACAACTGTGGGGAGATGGGCCACCATCGATATGCTTGTACCAAACCACCTAAGGAGGGAGACTCAGGTGGTGGACGTGGACGAGGATATGCTGGACGTGGACGTGGTCGAGGAGGCCGACGAGGTGGTCGAGGAGGCTATCGGGCAAACCTGCTGGTGGCAGATGGGAATGGAGGAGCTGGCGGCGCCTTTACTGAGGAGGATCAGGCGCTACTGGACCTGCTGGAGAGAAAGCAAAAAGCGTCAATCGAAGGAGACAGGAGAAGTGGAGCAGAGGAGGCATCCACTCCATTCTTCAGAGGCAACGCCGCTATGTATGCCCATCCATCAGAAGGTACTGACGAGTCTCACGCTCTTGCATCTATGTCTTCCCTTAAAATGTCAGACTGGATTATCGACTCAGGAGCATCTCGGCATGTGACCGGAAATGCTAGTAAGTTTTCCTCGTACACTCACCTAGCATCGACAGACACCATTCAGACTGCGGATGGTACTTTCCAACCAGTGGTCGGTAAGGGTACTGTTAATTGTACGGGTTCAGTAAGGTTATCCAATGTTTTGCATGCTCCATCCTTCCCAGTCAGTCTCTTGTCTATTAGTTCTATAATTCTCCAACTAAAATGCATTGTTTCTTTTGATATTCCTAAGGTGATCTTCCAGGAGAAAGGGACGGGACGAAGACTTGGGACTGGCACTTGGCATGATGGACTGTGGTACCTAGATCAAGACGGACTGGACTCAGCATTGGTGTCTATGGCAGAGAAGGCTGGAATGGAGGAGCTGCAGCAGAGGACTGAAGACACTTTGATACTTCATCATAGGAGGATGGGGCATTCTTCCTTTGATACTCTAAATAAGTTGTATCCAGATATGTATGCAAAATCAAATAAAAGAAAATTAGTATGTGATGCATGTGAGTTCGGAAAACTTACTAGGAGTTCATATGTTGGAAATGGTCATAAGAGTTCTTCAGTCTTTGAGGTAGTTCATTCTGATGTTTGGGGCCCATGTGCTACTAACACTATGAATGGGTATAAGTATTTTGTTTCGTTTATCGATTGTGCATCTCGTGTCACCTGGCTGTATTTGATGAAGAACAAAAGTGATGTATTTGCTTGTTTTCGGGACTTTCATAAATATGTCCAGACTCAGTATAATGCAGTGGTGAAGATACTGAGATCTGACAATGGGACGGAGTATACCAATAGGACACTTGCAGAGTACTTGTCAGCACATGGAATACAGCATCAGACCTCTTGTGCATATACACCAGCACAAAATGGAGTAGCAGAAAGGAAGAACCGACATCTTCTGGAGACCGCAAGAAGTATGATGATCGACATGAATGTCCCACAACACCTATGGGGATATGCGGTGTTGACAGCAGCTCAACTTATAAACAGGATGCCTTCAAAAGTCCTGGGATGGAAGTCTCCATGTGAAGTATTACAAGGTAATAATAGTGGAATACTTCCACTAAAGGTGTTTGGATGTGTGTGTTTTGTGAAGGACAACAGACCATTCGTTGGAAAACTTGACCCTAGAGCAGTCAAGTGCATCTTCGTGGGCTACTCAGCAACTCAGAAGGGGTATGTATGCTGGAGTCCAGTAGAGAAGAAGAAATTTGTTAGTATGGACGTCCACTTCCGGGAGCATGAGCCATATTACCGCCAGGATGGAACTTCGTATAACACGTCTCATACTACAAGTATAAGGCGAGAGGGGGAGATAGAGAACTTGGAGAATCTGGTGGTAACCGATTTAGAAGTTTGGCATAGAGACACGATTGAAGAGGAACATGAAGGTGAAGCGGAACAGAGGGAGGAGACGAGAAGTGTTACACCTACGGCTCAGGGGGAGTTACTGACCTACAACAGGAGAAACAACAAGCAGACTACAGGACCAGTACCTACAGTGTCAGTGCCAAGTCCCTTGCCTGCGCCTGTCCCAACTCCTGAGACACCTATACCACCATCCTCCTCATCTACACCACCACCCTCCTCATCTACACCACCACCCTCCTCAGGTGATATCGTTCCTCCGATGTCTCCCATACCACTACCTACACGAAGGACTACTCGCAGCAATACGGGAAATCCTCCGGACAGATATGGTTGGGATCTTGCTAAGTTTGTTTCTTATGATCATATATCTTCTTCTCATGGAACATTTATAGCATCTTTGGATAGTATTACTGTACCTAACAATTGGCAGGTTGCCAAGAACGATCCAAAGTGGAAAGCGGCAATGCACGAGGAGTTGGAAGCTCTTGAGAAGAATCACACTTGGGAGCTGGTGAGACTGCCAGAAGGGAAAAGAGCAGTTGGATGTAAATGGGTTTTTACTGTGAAACAGAACCCAGATGGACAGGTTGAGCGCTATAAAGCTCGACTGGTGGCAAAAGGATACAGTCAGACGTACGGCATCGACTATGACGAGACCTTTGCACCAGTGGCGAAGATGAGCACTGTCAGGACCTTGATCTCCCTGGCAGCCAATGGAGGGTGGAAGCTACACCAACTGGATGTGAAGAATGCATTTCTTCATGGAGATCTAGTAGAGGAGGTGTACATGGAGATACCACCAGGATTCGGCACAAAACAGACAGAAGGCAAGGTCTGCAGACTGAAGAAGTCTCTCTATGGACTGAAGCAGTCTCCTCGGGCATGGTTTGACAGGTTCAGGAGAGCAATGATAGGGATGGGATATCAGCAGATCAATGCTGATCACACTGTCTTCTTCAGACGGAGTGGAGGCCATATCACCATGCTTGCAGTATATGTAGATGATATGATTATCACAGGCAATGATGAGCAGGAGATCGCCCAACTCAAAGTAAAACTTGGCAAGGAGTTCGAGGTGAAAGATCTTGGCCCTCTTCGATACTTCCTTGGGATTGAGATTGCTCGAGATAATAAGGGAATCGTTCTTTCTCAAAGGAAGTACGCACTGGACCTGCTTACGGAAACAGGGATGATGGGATGTAAACCAGCTACAACACCGATAGACCAGAAGTTTAAACTGGATGCTGAAGCTGGAGAACCAGTTGACCGGGATAGATATCAGAGATTGGTGGGCAAGTTAATCTACTTAAGCCACACTCGACCTGATATCAGCTTTGCGGTAAGTGTAGTAAGCCGCTACATGCATGACCCCCGGAAGGGTCACATGGACGCAGTGTACCAGATTCTGAGGTACTTGAAGGGAGCCCCCGGGAAGGGACTGATCTTCAGAAGAAATAATCATGTAGGCATTGAGGGCTATTGTGATTCTGACTGGGCTAGCTGTGCTGACGACAGGAGATCCACATCGGGATACTGCATATTTGTAGGAGGCAACTTGGTCTCTTGGAGGAGTAAGAAGCAGTCAGTAGTGGCCAGATCAACAGCTGAAGCAGAGTATAGAGCTATGGCCTTGGGAGTCACAGAACTGTTGTGGTTGAAGAATATGCTGACGGAGCTAAAGCTGGACCAGGGAGCAAAGATGAAGCTATGGTGTGACAACCAGTCAGCTATTAATATTGCCAACAATCCAGTGCAGCATGACAGGACCAAACATATTGAGATTGACAGATTCTTCATCAAAGAAAAACTGGATAAAGGAGAACTAGAGCTGGGCTATGTTCCAACCAAAGATCAGGTAGCAGACGGACTGACAAAGGGGCTTAGTTCTATCAACATGATGAGAGGATGTGACAAGATGGGCTTAGTGAATATCTTTCGCCCACCTTGAGGGGGAGTGTTGATATATATAGTGTTATTGGGCTTTAGTCCCACATTGGCTAGAATGATAGGAGAGGAGGCTAGCCTCTCCTATATATATGTTGTTATTCCATTCACAATAAAATAACTTCAAGTCTCAACAATAGGATTGAACACCACCTTCGCCCATATCCCTCCTTCTGCTAATGGCGTGACCAAAGCTCTGGCGTCTCTGGCACATGATTCAAGAAACAATCGGATCTTCGTCAACACCAGCGATCTACCACCTGAGGCCAGCAACGCCCTGCTTAAGGACCTATTGGGTCATTAGGGGCCTTTTGTTTAGATCCTTCTTTTCATTTTGTTTACCCCTGAGAAATCCAGGGTGGATAGTTTATTTCTCTCTGTTACCCCCGGAATCCCCGGAGAGGAAAGTTTTACTTTTGGCCAGGCCTATGGCCTGGTTCATATACTTTTGTAGGTCGTCGGGCTATCTCCCGGCGCCATCTTTGAGCTAAGGCTCTTCTATTAAATAAAGTCGTCTGATCTTAAAAAAAAAAAAAAACTAACTAAATCAGTTATATTCAAAATATATATTTCTATTTGAACATATTTAATTTAATCAATTAATGACTTAAAATCTATATGAAATTCTCTTTTGTGTCTTTATATTCGAATCCTTGTCCATGTTTCTTTTTATAAATATTTGAGCCAGGCCTAGATTTCTTTTTTCTTTTTATATTGTTCATGATTTAGATTTCGCGTATCCGTTTTGATTATTAAAAAATAAAAACTCATTTAAACTAAATATTCTCAACTATTTAAAGTTTTTCAACATGATACCCTATACTTTAATATTATAGCAATAAATACCCTCAACTATTGAACATTTTTTAAGTTGATACCCTCCGCCAGTCAAGAATTACTTTTTTCGTCCGAACAAAAAAGTTACATTTTTTTACCAAATTATCCCTAATTACTTATAGATAACCCTCATTTGTGAGATTCATTACTAATATCTATAAATAAAGCCCTTTTTTGGACCAATTCATAATTCATTTCCCAAATTTCTTTCCATGTGACACTGACCCTTCTCTTACATTTTTTTTTCTTTGTAATCTATTTCTTCTCTACGAAATTTATTCGTAGTTTCTTTCTAATCTATTTACTTTCTACATATTCTCGCATCTACTCTCAATTCCTATCTACAGATTTTAGTTTTACCATGTCAGTAATTTCGAGACAGTCCAACAATGCGTACTCTTCAAAAAAGGTCAAAGAAGAATGGAGAAGTTATTTCCAAATTGAGACACAATCTCACAACATGCGTGGAGACAAAATGCTGGACGTCGATTTTGAGGATGTGGTAACTACAAATCTAACGAAAGATGCAAAAAAAAAATTTAGTGGAAAAAAATGAAGAATGAAATATCTGGTTGAAGTTCGAAAATTTATCCTCCAATTACAGGGATCTTCTCTCATGCAGAAGAAGTTGTTCGTCTTCCCTAGTTCCAGAGTCTAGAAGTGTCTTGAGCACCTTGACCTGGAACATAACCTGCAAGAATAGTTTACAGTTTCAATTTGCAGTAAAAATATATAAATCAGGAAACCAGACAATTCCTCCACTGAACCTCATTTATTTAATATTCAAAAAGGAGTATTTCTGTCCGTATACTGCCTAGTACATGATCGGTATTGGTTTGGATTGCTTATAGTGCCTGCTTCTGCGTTCTGCTTTTCTACACTGAACCTCAAGTCAGGTATTCTATGTCAATTGCCTAATTCGTGAATTACAATATTGGACAACATTTCTCCTACTCACTAGGCTTTTAAGAATCATGAGATGAGAAAAATATTCTGGAATGATCGTGAAGTAGCTACGAAATACTTTCTTTATACTGAACAGTATTCCTTGCACAACCAATACTAATGCTTCTAGGACCAAAATTGAGACCTGCGTTAGACTTGGGCATGTATCTTATTGCCTTGGCATAAAACTTCCTTACCAAATTTATTTCAAATCCCTATAAGACCATTGAAGTGTAAGGTTCACCTCACAAAAACTGTCAGGATTGTTTTCTCAAAATAATAGTTTTCCTATAAGACACAATTCCTTAAAAGCCTCTTTTCATAACTAGATCATTTTCGTTTATTGATTTTCTAAATTTTTCTGTAGTCTTAAAGTCTTGTTTACCAAGGAGTCTTCTGACCACCACCTAAGATTTTAGCCTCAAATATACTCTCTACCAATCACTTATAGCTTTCTAAGAGTTGTATGCAACTCTTTAGTCGTCCATCGTTTAACTTACGAATCAACTATCAGCCGAGCTTATCTACCCTCCTATTCATAATCGTAATATTTACTCCTCTTGGAATTTCTTAAATAGTGGTTCATCTTCTCTATCGTCAATGCTATATTAGTCAACTACTTGTTCACTTGAGTTTCTTGAGTCTAAGTACTCACATTCGTCCTTGACAAACTTAGATTCAATTATAAACAATAAGGGCTCCCTAACATAGTACTTACTAAAAGAAGCTTGAAATCATTTGAACTTACCAATTTCAATGTTTTGGGGCCTTCTCTTAGTATATCGATGAGTTTCTTGGGGTATACTATTATTATTGTTGATTATACGTGGTACACTTGGTTATATCCATTGACGACCTACTAAGACCTAAAGGAAGGAAGAAAAGGAAAGCAAATAAAGATGACATCTAAATAAGGGAGGAGAAAGTAATAATACCAATATCTCTCAGTCTCTCCCCATGCCTGTTCATGCCACATAACTGCACAACTGATGTCAATCTCCCAATTTGTAAAACCAGGATTGCTAAAGTTTGCAAATTGATAACTGGAATTCTGGAATTTGGTGGAGTTATGCTATGGATTACGATTAGAAGACCTAAGATAATATTTTAAGCTAATGTTTGAAATAAGGATATGACTAGCGTGAATATTTTGTGGAGAATGGGAGTTTCTAATGGACTATTAGGCAGAAGAGTGCCTGTTTTCTGGATTCCAGAAATAGCAGCAGCAGCAGCAAGGTTTGTGGAAGGAGGTGAATTGAAAATCCATAATATTGTGATGGCTATTGTTACTTAACATGTCAATGTTGGTTTGCACATTAAGAATTTACATTAATATTTAGTTAGAATAGTAAAAATAGGGACGATACAGCACCTTCTTATCAGAGCCAAATTCAATGATATCAGATGGGTGGAACCGAACTGGGAAATTTGGAGGCAATCGGCACCTCCTTCCTTCATTGCTGCAGATAAATGAAAAGTGAATTTTTTTTTCTTAATGAAGATAATATCTGAATATACGGAGAGAAAATAAATGTCAGCCTAACTTCTGAATACTTACTCTGTGAGCCATGTACCATGATCGCTATGCAAATCAGTCAAGTAGAATGCGTCGTCTTTGCAGCTGATATGAGCATGGGTATTCGCTACCTTAATGTAGAAAATATGTCAGCCAATGACAAGAAATACCTCAATCATATGTTTGATTCCAAGGGCAGTTTGGTTGCCTTTAAAGAAAATATCATCCAACATTTGTTCTATGTAACATTCATTGCTGTAGGCTGTGTTTGCAAATCCAGTGATTGGTTAACTGCAAGTAACCTTATTATATTTATAAACTTCAGTGCTAGATACCTACAATTTGGATACTGGCTTGCATATTTTACTTCTGTGAATAGTTGTTGTGTTGCCAAGACTTCTATAACATGTAAGAGATAAATAAATAAATATACAAATAAGAAAAAAAAAGGCATCCCTGTGCCATCAGGCTCACGCTAATGTAGGGTCCTGGAAGGGTCCGTTGTACGCAGCCTTACCCCCATATATATGAAGAGGATGTTACCACGATTTAAACCCGCATCCTCCAGGATACAAGCAATAACCCTAACCGTCACGCTCTTATAACATGTAAGAGATGGAAGGGGGAAAATGTTGCAACTAAAGTAGCTACATGCTAGACAATGATAATGATAGCTGCATTTATTCCTCTCCTTATATCAGAAGCTGTTGTAAAGTGGTGTTTCAGTCATCCTTGCTGAATAGTATAGCATTTGGAAGGACCTTGCAACGTTTTTTTCCCCTTCTGTAACTGGATGTACATACAGCAAACAGAACAGAAGTACCTCAAATACTGGAACATTTGTTGTATAACTACTTACAGCTGAACATAACACCTGAAGAGATTTGGGTAGAAATGAAATTGGCATGTTGATTTCATTAAGGCAAATGGGTCTCAAGAAGCTTCAGTATCTTATAAGAAAAAAGAATATGGTATCCTCACAATAACAATTCATTTTTAAATATAAAAATGTAAAGGTAACAACTTTTTTTTAAGACCGGGAAGGTAAATATTTGCACGAGTTCTTATACTCTTTATTGCTGCAAGCACAATCCTTATGGTAGTCGAGTAGAAAATTCACTATATATTCTCTGTTGAATGCAACTTGGGGTCTGAATGCCTCTAAATATGTTTATATGAACCATCAGGATAGGACTCAAATAGATAATAACTGTACCCCTTCGGTATTGCAATCCCTAATTGTGAAATTTTTGTTTGCCAAACCCAACTAGTCCTGAACATTTTACTAGGAAAACAAACACAATCTTTTTGGGAATCCTGGACTCAGAAAGTGCACAGTGGTATGTGGCTATGTGCTATGTAAATTTAAGCTTGAAACACGCCTATGTCTATATATGCAAGGGCTAGTTGCATCTCGATCTAATATGACCTTGTGTAGATACGTGAAACTTGCCAGCCTGTTGCCAGAACTGGTAAGATCTAATGGAAGAAGTTATTCTATACTCTATAGAATCTAAACTTATTCTAGTATAAACAATTTGTACTAGAAGATTCGACGTTTCTAGATATAGAAGTATAAAATAAAATCTACATAATGCTGGATGAACTCCAGGTGCATTGTTTCTCGTCTTACATAATCTTATATATAGTGAACCAGCTTAACAAGAGAGGGAAAAAAGTTGAGAAAATGGAGAGCCATAATAGCTTGAATTTTCCTCCTAACCTGAGGAAAAGGCAATTCTATTAGCATTCCAGGCAATTCAGCATGTGAAGAACTCCTGCAATACATTAACCACAAGAGACAGTTAGTTCATTGTTTAGCTATGAACAAAGAGGAGGATACATGAAGGCCTATAGAATTACCCAAAAATGGAAGGTCTTTGGTCGTCTTTAGCCAGTTTAATGGGTCGTAAATCTCCATTTGCTTTACTAACTCTAGGTATAAGATACCATCTATTAACAAATGGGAATAACTTTAGTAAGCAAACAACAATTCGCATAATAAAACAAAGGCTTAATTTCAACTTGATACCCTCAACTATTCCACTTTTTCAACTTGATACCCTAAATTTAAAACTTGACAACTTGATAATTGTACAACTTAATACCCTACCAGTGTTAACAAAAAGTACTGGATGACAAAAATACTCCCATTCTCCCCCCCCCCCCCGGTGGGTGGGGGGGGGGGGGGGGGGGGGGGGGGGGGGGGGGGGGGGAGTAGCGGGGCTGATGGAGTGTACAAAGTGGAAAATATTCAATAGTTGATGGTATCAACTTGTCGAGTAAAAAAGTTTAGGGTATTAAGTTGAAAAAATGGAATAGTTGAGGGTATCAAGTTGAAATTTAGCCCAAACAAATAACCATGACAACTCTAAGAATAGTTCAAGAAAACTCTTGTACTCTCCACTAAGAGCACGCTCCATGGCATCATCATCTTCAAACCATCGTTGTAACATGTCACTAGCCTTCATAGTGTACACTAGTTAGTTCTGATATCATTTTATTTCAAGAAAAAAACCTATACTGCAACAGAAATAATTTCCGAGTTAAAAGTTGCTTTGAAGCTTATACCTTGTCCGTAAGTCTGCAGCTTAGGGACCTCCCTTCAAGTTTTGAACTGGCACAAGACAAAGATATGAAAGTTAAATTTTGACAGTTCAATGACGCAACTTAAATTACAGAAACTGTTTCTTCATAAAATCTAAGTATTTAATTTAAAAGCATAAACTAACTGAATTTCTGTCCATGCCAACCCCTTGATTAGAGATATCTGCATATAGAGTATAAATCAAGTTGAGGAAAGCCATTTATTTGTAGTGATCTGAAACCTAATTAGTTGCTTAGGGGAAAAGATTAAATCTCTTTACTAATATTAATAAATACAACTAGACAACTATAAGACCAGCCATGCTTTATGGATCAAAGTCTTGGGCAATCAAGAAACAACATATCCAAAAAAATAAATGTAGCTGAAATGAGAATGCTAAAATGTGTTAGGATATCTTGAACCTAATTAAATCTTCATGTCCCCAGGTCGGTTCAGCTACACCAGCAAAAGGACCCTTCCGAAGCGAGAGTCAAACTACTATTGTGATAATCAAAGTTCCATATGCTTGGCAAAGGATCAGGTCTATCACGATTGGACCAAACACATTAATGTTACATATCACTTCATTCCTACCTAGAAAATGATCAATGAAAGAAGATAAGCACAAAATACAATCGAATCGACCTGCTTACCAAGTTGGTTCCTATTCACAAGCTCATATATTGCATGGACTTGCTTACTATTGCTAGGTGGAGATAGTCCCTCGTGGGGCATTTGGCAATAGCATATTCATGCAGCCTCTTTCACACTGATAGGATTCAATCCAAGTTGGAGATTTGTTGGGATGTCTTGAATCCAAATTAAATTATTTGGTCCTCAAGTCGGTTCAACTACACCACCAGACCAAAAATTTTTATTGTATATTGTATTTTGTGAACCCGAAATTAATTGAGGGTCTTTTTGGAAAATTTCTCTATTTCTTATCCTCACTAGTTTAGGGTTTTGGGGGGGCTTATAAATCATGTGATCATCTTGTATATAGAATCAATCATCTGAAAATAGTAGAAGAGAACAATTTCTTGTTGTCGTGGTTTTTTCCGATTAGGGTTTCCACGTAAAATTTTGTGTCTCGTCTATTTTGTTTTTGCTCTTTTGATATATTGGATGAGCTGCAATACATTAAAAGATAGAATAAAAAATGATTGTATTCGTGAAAAGTTAGAGGTGGTTCCAATTAAGCATAATATGAGAGAAAATTGTCTTAGATGATTTGGACATTAACGCATACCAATAGATGTTCTAATAAGGAGGCATGATAAAATAGTAGTTAAAGGAGCAACTAGGACCGAGGCAGGCCTGAACGAACATGGATTGAAGTTTTAAATAAGGGTATAGTATTTGTTAGTGTTACAAATAACATGGCCCTTAACAGAGTTGAATGAGAAGATGTTCCAAACATTGACCTCAAATTTTTGGAATAAAGGGCTTTTTGTTGTTGTTGTAACTAGATAGATAGCTAGAAGACATTTTTTTTCTCTCCCTCTTTAAAAAAAATCTACTTAATAGGATTTAAATACAAAAAGAGAGAAATGCAAGTTTTTCCACCGGCCTAAACAATTTTAAAATAAGCATCCCTTCTTTATTCTTAATTTAGGCTGAAAAGAGTAGAGACAAGAAGGTAATACTTCTATTCATAGTCATGCTTTTTTAGTTTGGATAAATATTTGGTTACTAATTGTTGGAATATTTAGTATGTTGGATGTCATATTTAGTAGATTGGAATATCCTGTGACATATTTGGTATGCCAGAATATGCCACAGGGTATTTACAGTATATTCCATCATTGTAATAATGACTGTAAGGCTATATAAAGCCAAGAAGACTATCAATAAGATATCAAAAAATTATAACAAGATATCAGAGCCAAAATTTCACAAACCCTAACCCTAACCGCCGCCAACCGACCCCCTTCCAAACCCTAACCCTACCCCCCCCCCCCCCTCTCTCTTCCCGCCCCCGCCCTTACCCCGCGCGCACGGCCAGAGAACCCCGCGGCCCCGCCCCGCCCCGCGGCTACTGCGGCTTGTCACGGACTTAGTGTTTTTGCTAGCACTTTCTCCCGTGCGATGCACTATCTTCCTCCTCGAAGACTCGTGCAAGCTTTTCCAACACGACTTAGCTAAATCGCTAAAGAAAATAAGAAGAGTGGAGCAAAGATAGGACTCGTAAGGATTTCTTTATTGTTTGGAGAATGCTTACAAGTTTTTAGGTGGTGAGAAACAAATGAGGCCTCCTCCTTTTATAATGGCTCATATAGCTTTACATGGAAACATCTGGAAGGAATATTCCAGAGTTTATTCTTCCTACCATAACTGGAACGACATATTCCAGGATTATTCTCTATGGACATAAAAGAAAACTTTACGGACCATCCAGAAGCATCTTGGGCCACCTAGAATGATCTTGAGCCTTCCAGAGAAATCAGCCATCTTCTGGAGAGTTCCGCCATCTTCTGGAATGTTTTAGAAGCTTCCCGCATAACCTTGGTCCGTGGAAAGGTTATGCAACTTGGCCTCGGACGGGACGCAACATTTGGGACGTTATATTCTCTCCCACCTAAGGCGTTGACGCCCTCGTCAACCATGCTCGCTGAGAGACGTCTGGACCTCGGTCTCGAACTGATGCAGCGTATCAGCACGTTCCCAGCAAAACTCGCCGTGCGGCATGCCCTTCCATTGGATGAGGTACTCCACATACGGGAACACGTCTCGCCGACGAATGGTCCTCTTGTCCGGCACGCCTTCTACCTCCTTCTCGAAGGACGTAGTCATGGTCGCCGTCGGTCGCTTCGAGACTCCTCGTTGGGGATCCTCCAAGTCTTCATGGTACGGCTTCAAGCAACTGGCATAAAAGACTGGATGAATCTTCAGCTTGGCGGGAAGCTCGAGCTTGTAGGCCACCTTGCCTACTTTCTTAAGCACAGGGAAGGGGCCTTCGTACTTTCGAATCAGTCATTTGTGTATTTTTCGGAACACTTTGAACTGTTGCGGTTGTAGCTTCACCATCACCATGTCCCCCTCCTTGTACTCCACCGGCCTTCGCCTCGCGTCGACCCATTTTTTCATCTTCCTCGCGGCCTTCTCTAGAAATGCCTTGGCAATGTCCGCCTTTGCCTTGAAGTCTGAAGTGAATTGGTTGGCCGCGGGGCTTCTACTCGAGGACCCCGCACTCAGCGTGTGCGGGACAAGTGGCTGTCGACCCATCACCAGCTCGAATGGGCTGCTATGCGACGACTCGCTCCGTTGAAGATTATAGCAGAACTGAGCGACGTCGAGGTGATGCACCCAATCTCTCTGGTTGGCCCTCACAAAGTGCCGCAAGTACTCCTCGAGTAGCGAATTGACCCGCTTCGTCTGTCCGTCCGTCTGCGGGTGGAAGCTGGTCGAGAAGTGTAAGTCCGTCCCGAGGATTTTGAACACTTCCGTCCAGAACTTTCCCGTGAAGCGGGGATCCCGATCGCTGACTATGTTCATTGGGATGTCCCAAAACTTCACCACGTGGCTGATGAACAGTCGCGCGGCCTCCTCTGCTGTGCAGTCCGTTGAAGCAGCAATGAAGGTCACGTACTTTGAGAACCGGTCCACCACCACGAGAATAAACCCAAGCGCCCCCACTTTCGGCAGGACGGAGATGAAGTCCATTGATATACTCTCCCACGGCCTGTTCGGCACGGAAAGAGGCTCCAGTAAGCCCCCGAGCTTCTGATGGTCCACCTTGTCTTGTTGGCACACAAGACAAGTGCGCACATAGTCCTCCACATCCTCGCACATGCGAGGCCAGTTGTAGGCGGCCTCCAGCAGCGCCAAGGTCTGCTTTTGCCCCGGGTATCCAACCCACTTGGTATCATGGCACTCCTTTAGCAGCTGTCTCCGCAAGCCACTCCACTTGGGCATGACCACCCTGTCGCCCATGGCACAGAGAAGTCCGTCTTTCAGCCAGAACCTTCTCGTTTTGCCCTACTTGATAAGCTTCACTATAGCCTGTGTCAGCGGATCCTCCATGATACCCACTCGAACATGGTCCAGAATGTTCCCTTTGAGCAAGCACACTGATGCGAGCTCGGCCTTCCTGCTAAGCGCATCGGCAACCTGATTTTCCTTGCCGGGTTTGTACCGCAACTCCATGTCGAACTCGGATAGAAAATCTTGCCATCTCGCCTGCTTCGGAGACAGCTTCTTCTTGGACTGGAAGTAGCTTGTAGCAACATTATCCGTCATGATCACGAACTTGGTGCCGAGAATGTAGTGCCGCCATGTCCTCAAGCTATGCACGACCGCTGTCATCTCCTTCTCTTGCACCGTGTAGCGCCGCTCGGTATCATTCAACTTGCGGCTCTCGAACACGATGGGGTGTCCTTCCCGTACCAACACCCCACCGATGGCAAAGTCGGACGCGTTCGTATGTACTTCGAAAGCCTTGGAGTAGTCCGGTAAAGATAGGACTGGCTCCTCCGTCACAGCCTGCTTCAGTGCCTCGAATGCCTCCTCGCATCGGGGCGTCCAGCTCCATGTCCGATCCTTCCACAGCAGATCGGTCAGGGGCGCTGCGATGGCGGAATATCCTCAGAAGAACCGCCGGTAGTAGTTCGCCAAGCCAAGGAACGATCACAACTCCGTCGGTCTGGTGGGAGCCTCCCACTCCCGTATGGACTGGACCTTCGCGCTGTCCATCCATATCTTGTCATGTCCGACCCAGTGCCCCAAGAACGACACCTCTTCTTGTGCAAATGTGCACTTCTCCCGTTTGACGAAGAGTTCGTTCTTTCTTAGCACTCGGAAGACAGTCTTCAAATGCTCAATGTGCTCCTCCATCGTGTTTGAGTACACGACGATATCGTCGAGATAGACCACTACGAACCGATCCAGGTAGGGATGAAAGAGCTTGTTCACCAAAGTACAAAAAGTTGCAGGAGCATTTGTTAGACCAAAAGGCATAACCATAAACTCATATGCGCCATACCTCGTGACGCATGCCGTCTTAGCCTCTCGCCCTCCGCAATGCGAACTTGATAATATCCCGAGCGCAGATCAAGTTTGGAGAAGTATCTTGCGCCTCCCAATTGGTCGAACAAGTCCACCACTAACGGGATGGGATATTTATTCTTGACGGTCACCTTATTTAGTGCACGATAGTCGATGCACAAATAAAGGCTTCCATCCTTCTTCTGGAAGAGCACTGGTGCACCGTACGGGGCCTTTGACGGTCTGATGAAGCCCGCATCCAGCAGCTCCTTGAGTTGCCTCTTCAACTTGTCTAGCTCGGGCGGAGCCATGCGATATGGAGCCATGGCGGGCGGCTTCGTGCCTGGCTCCAACTCGATGGCGTAGTCTACCTCCCTCCGCGGAGGTAGCCTCTTTGGCAACTCCTTCGGCATGACGTCCCCGAACTCCACAAGGACGTCATCGATCTCAGGCGGAAGAACCCCTGCACTGGTGCCTCCTCCGTCTTGAGCACCGCAAGGTAGGTCATCTCTCCGTGTCGCATCCCCTTCTTGAGTTGTAAGGCGGAGAGTGCCTTCCCCTTCGTAAGCTCGTCTCGTGCAACTGTCACCATGCACGGGAAGCTCTCCTCCATGATTCCGACGACTCCCAGATGCGGCATTGGGACCGCCTTTGCCGAAGTGAGGAAGTCCATCCCAAGGATTATGTTGAAGTCATCCAGTGGCGCGACCGTGAGACTGGTGACACCCGTCCAGTCTCCCAATTGGATCTTCACGCCTTTGGCCACCCCCTGCACAGGGGGCGCCGCTGAGTTGACCGCCTTCATCTTGCTTGAGTCTTTTTCAAGCACCAGACCCAAGCGCTGGACCTCCGCGTCCGAGATGAAGTTATGGGTTACCACTATGTCGACTATCGCCCTTGTGTTGTGGCCATTGATTTTTACATCCACATACATCAGCTCTCGATCCGGGACTTTGGTCACGACCGCCTTGCTCTTGAAAGCATTCAGTAGGCGCATGGCAACCATGTGAGCCCCCATCTTAGGCTCCTCGT
The DNA here is from genome assembly GCA_029216955.1 of Iris pallida. Taxonomy (NCBI): domain Eukaryota; kingdom Viridiplantae; phylum Streptophyta; class Magnoliopsida; order Asparagales; family Iridaceae; genus Iris; species Iris pallida. Next base: position 1,657,319 of record JANAVB010032220.1, on the reverse strand, counting down.
CCTCGGCCTCCCCGTCTTGGACCGCGTTCACCCTCTTGCCTTTGTTGGTGCAGTCGCGTGCGAAGTGATTTCTACCACACACGAAGCACTCGATCTTCCGCTCCGTCGGAGGCTTCACAGGATGCTTGTCCTTCGACGAGGCTCCCTTTCCGTTGTTCTTTTTGTCTCTCCCACCATTGAACTTGGTGGTGGTCTTTGCCTTGGACTTGGGAATATCGTTCCGCCGATACTCCATCATCTTCTCGGCCGCTACAACGACCGTATTCAGATCTGTCACGCGTTGCCTCTGCAACTCTTGCGCCGTCCACGGTTGCAGACCGTCTAGGAATAAGAACATGCGATTTTCTTCGCCCATACTGGAAATGGAAAGCATCAGGCGGATGAACTCCGCCACATACTCCTTGATGGACCCAGTGTGTTTGAGTTGTCGCAAGCTCCGCCTCGCGACGTACTCCACGTTCTCCAGGTAAAATTGAGACTTGATCTCCTTGAGATCTTCCCAAGTCTCGATCGAGCAGAGTCCCTTTTTCTATCTCGATGCACCTGCGTCGCCACCACAGCATAGCATCATCAGAGAAAAATAGGGACGTCGTGTTTACCTTGTCGGTCTCATCTTCGATGCGAACCGCCTTTAGGTACCGCTCGACATTCCAGATGAAGTTATCCACCTCCTTCGCGTCTCGCACGCCGTTGAAGGATTTGGGTTCTGGATACTTCACCTTTTGGGCTGCCTCCCTCGTCGGAGACGCACCATCAGCAATGGCCTTCTTGAGGATCGCCGCCTTGGTTTTCAACTACTCGCGCAGTTCAGCAATCTCCACCTTAGTAGCCTTTTGTTCCTCCTCGAACTCGGCTTGCATCTCACGGAGTTGCTCCCGAAACTGCGTCATCGCCGTAGCAATGTCAGTCTCCAACCCATGGGCGAACTCATCGTGAGTCGATTGGTTCTGCTCCACTTCATGCTCGACGGCCATCACGCCCTTCTCCAGCATCTCCACGCGGGACGCCAACTCGCCAAGGGCTCGTTCCATCGATGGCTCTTTGTTCTTACCCTTCCTCGAGGGCTTCGCCTTCTCCTTAGGCGATGCGGGTTGCTCCTCGTGGTGGACGATCTCGGACGAAGACATGACGACGATCGAACCTTTGCTCTGATACCACTTGTCACGGACTTAGTGTTTTTGCTAGCACTTCGTCCCGTGCGGCGCACTATCTTCCTCCTCGAAGACTTGTGCAAGCCTTCCCACCTAGAAAATTTAGGGGACTTACAATAACTATAGTTTATTAGTCTATTCAAGATAAGATCTCTAACTCTATTCTCTTGTCCTTATTTATGACAACCCACGGAAGATATGAAACCATAAGCAATCCCTAGACCTAATGTTATACTCTTATAAGTATATTGTAAATATCCTTACTGACTTAGCTAAATCGCTAAGGAAAATAAGAAGAGTGGAGCAAAGATAGGACTCGTAAGGATTTCTTTATTGCTTGGAGAACGCTTACAAGTTTTTAGGTGGTGAGGAACAAATAAGGCCTCTCCCTTTTATAATGGCTCATAGAGCTTTACATGGAAACTTCTGAAAGGAATATTCCAGAGTTTATTCTTCCTACCATAGCTGGAACGGCATATTCCAGGATTATTCTCTAGGGACAAAAGAAAACTTCACGGGCTATCCAGAAGCACCTTGGGCCATCTAGAATGATCTTGGGCCTTCCAGAGAAATCCGCCATCTTATGGAGAGTTCCGCCATCTTCTGAAATGTTCTAGAAGCTTCCCGCATAACCTTGATCCGTGGAAAGGTTATGCAACTTGGCCTCGGACGGGGCGCAACATTTGGGACGTTATAGGCTGTTGCTGTTGCGGTGTTGTTGCACGTGCGCCGGACGCCTCCCACTCCCAAGGCGCGCACGGCTCCTGCGGCTGTTGCCGACACTGAAGCACGCGACGACACTCGTATCACTGCTGTTCGACTTGTTCCGAAAGTTGACACCAAAGGCCTAGATCTGATGGAAATACATGTTCGGATCTAGAAGCGGACGACGAGGACAAGCGTGACGTGATCATCGAAGAGGAGGATCGATGGAGGCGATCATTAAAAAGCTGGACTATGCGGAGGTTGCGACGTTGATGAAGTCGATGAAGATGTCGGCTGGTGAGAGCACGACACGAACGTCGACAATGCTAGAGCTTCCCTCCATCGATTTGAAGCTGAATGGACCATCTACCTATCTAAGTTGGTCACGCGGGTAAGACGAACCCTCGCAGGAAAGAACTTGGAGGGGTTCCTGTCGGGCGAGAAGACAAAACCGAACGAGGGCTCGGCGGAACATGACGAGTGGAAGTCCACTCATATGGTGATCTACATCTGGCTTCTCAACTCCTTAGTCTAGTCTATTGCCGCCACAGTCGACGGCATTGAGATGGTGAAAGATGTGTGGGAGAAGTTGAGGCGGACCTATGATGGTGTGGAAAACAACTTACGAGTCTTCCAGATCAAGGAGGAGATCGACGACACCGTACAGGGAGAGAGGACGGTGCAGGAGTATGCCACAGAGTTGGAGCGTTTGTGGCTGGAATACGACCACACCTCAGATCAGACAAGCTGCGGGGACCCAAAATATAAAGAGAGACAGCTATGTCTACAGGAGAGGACGATGAAATTCCTCAAAGGACTGACTGCAGCATTTGCTCAGAGTACGGCCCTACTTCTCACCCAACTGAAGATCCCCACTCTTGAGGAGGCTATCTCAGCCATGATCCAGAAGGAGACACGCATCAGACTACAGACGGGGACAGATGGTCCTCCCGAAGCAAAGTTAGCACTGACGGCCACCAGCTCGGGCCACATAGGGCTTAAGGGAGAGGCATGGCAGTACAACCGGCAGTGCTACAACTGCAGGGAGATGGGCCACCATCGGTATGCTTGCACCAAACCACCTAAAAAGGAAAATTCAGGTGGTGGACGGGGACAATTCGGTAGACGAGGACATTTTGGAGGGCGTGACCGTAGTCGTAGGGGTCGACAAGGCGGTCGAGGAGGCTATCGGACAAACCTGCTTGTAGCAGAAGGAGATGGAGAAGCTGGTGGCACCTTTACCGAGGAGGATCAGGCACTGGTGGACATGCTGGAGGTGCTCAGGAGAAGCAGCGAACATCCAATGATGGAGACAGGAGGGGCGCAACGGAGGAGGCGTCCACCTCATTCTTCGGTGGTGTATGCCCATCCATCAAAATGTACTGATGACTCACTTGCTCTTGCATCCATTGCTTCCCTTAAATCGTCATATTGGATTATCGACTCGGAGACATCTCGACATGTGACGGAGAATGCTAGTGAGTTCTCCTCGTACACTCACCTAGCATCAGCAGACAGCATTCAGACAGTTGATGGCACTTTCCAGCCAGTGGTCGGTAATGGTACTGTTAATTGTACATGTTCAGTAAAATTATCCAATATCTTACATACTCCATCCTTTCTAGTCAGTCTCTTGTCCATTAGTTCTATAATCCTTCAACTTAAATGCTTTGTTTCTTTTGATATCCCTAAGGTGATCTTCCAGGAGAAAGGGACGGGATGAAGACTTGGGACTGGCACTTGGCATAAGGGACTGTGGTACCTGGATAGAGAAGGACTGGACAGCACTAATGTCTATGACAGAGAAGGCTGGTATGGAAGGACTGCAGATGATGGCCGAGGATACTTTGCTACTCCATCATAGGAAGTTGGAATATTCCTCCTTTGACACTTTAAGTAAATTGTTTCGCGATATTTATGAAAAAGTGTCAAATAAAGAGAAACTAGTATGTGATGCATGTGAGTTAGGCAAACTTACTAGGAGTTCCTATATTGGTACGGGTCATAGGAGCTCTTCTGTTTTTGAGGTAATACAATCTGATGTTTGGGGTCCATGTGCTACTAATACTATGAATGGTTATAAGTACTTTGTTTCCTTCATTGATTGTGCTTCTCGTGTCACCCGGTTGTACTTGATAAAAAATAAGAGTGATGTACCTACTTATTTTTAAGATTTTCACAAACATGTCCAAACTCGGTATAGGGCAATTGTGAAGGCACTGAGGTCTGATAATGGAAGAAGTATACAAATAGAATACTTGCAGAATACTTGTCAGCACACGGGATACAGCATCAGACCACTTGTGCATACACACCTGCACAAAATGGCATAGCAGAAAGAAAGAACAAACATTTTCTGGATGTCGCAAGAAGCATGATGATTGACATGAATGTCCCATAGAGTCTGTGGGGACATGCAGTATTGACAGCAGCTCAACTAATCAACAAAATGCCTTCGAAGGTCCTGGGATGGATGTCCCCATGTGAAATATTGCAAGGCAATAATAGTGGAATACTCCCATTGAAGGTGTTTGGGTGTGTATGCTTTGTGAAGGACAACAGGCCGTCAGTTGGGAAGCTTGATCCTAGAGCAGTCGAGTGCATCTTCGTGGGCTACTCGACGACTCAGAAGGGGTACGTGTGCTGGAGTTCAGTGGAAAAGAAGAAGTTTGTAAGTATGGATGTCCACTTCCGGGAGCATGAACCATACTACCGTCAGGAGGAAACTTCAAATCACACGTCTAATACTGTTAGTATGAGGCGAGAGGGAGAGAATGAGAGCTCAGTAGTGACTGATTTAGGAGTTTGGTATGAAAGCACGGTCGAGGAGGAGCAGGAAGGTAAAGAGGAACAGGGGAAGAAGATGAGAGGTGTTAGGCCTACGGCTCAGGAGGAATTACTTACCTACAGCAGGAGAGAGAAGCAAACTTCAGGACCAGTACCTACAGTGCCAGTGCCAAGTCCCTTGCCTGCGTCCGTCTCGATTCCTGAGACACCTACACTACCACCACCCCCTTCAGGTGATATCATTCTCCCTACTCCTCCCACACCATTATAAGTACGAAGGACCACTCGCAGCAATGCGAAAAATCCTCTGGACAGATATGGTTGAGACCTTGCTCAGTTTGTTTCTTATGACCATATATCTTCTTCTCATGGAGCATTTATTGCATCTTTGGATAGTATTACTGTACCTAACAATTGGCGGATTGCCAAGAACGATCCAAAGTGAAAAACGACAATGCTCGAGGAGTTGGGAGCTCTTGAGAAGAACTACACTTGGGAGCTGGTGAGACTGCAAGAAGGGAAGAGCGCAGTCGGATACAAGTGGATCTTTACTGTGAAGCAGAACCCAGATGGACAGGTTGAGCGCTACAAAGCTCGACTGGTGGCAAAAGGATACAGTCAGACGTACGACATCGACTATGATGAGATCTTTGTACCAGTCGCAAAGATGAATACTGTCAGGACCCTGATTTTTTTGGCAGCAAATGGTGGATGGAAGCTACACCAACTGGATGTGAAGAATGCATTTCTTCATGGAGATCTGGTGGAGGAGGTATACATGGAGATACCACGAGGATTCGGCACCAACCAGACAGTGGACAAGGTTTGCAGGTTGAAGAAGTTCCTCTATGGACTAAAGCAATCTCCTCGGACATGGTTTGACAGATTCAGGAGGGCGATGATAGGGATAGAATATCAGCAGATCAATGCTGATCATACTGTATTCTTCAGACGGAGTGGAGGCCACATCACCATGCTTGCGGTGTATGTGGACGGCATGATTATCACATGAGATGATGAGCAGGAGATCATCCGACTCAAAGGAAAGCTTGGCAGAAAATTTGAGGTGAAGGACCTTGGTCTTCTTCGCTACTTCCTTGGGATAGAGATCGCTCGAGACGGAGAGGAGATTGTTCTTTCTCAGAAGAAGTATGCATTGGACCTTCTTACAGAGACGAGGATGTTGGGGTGCAAACCTGCAGCAACGCCAATAGACCAGAGGTTCAAGTTAAAGGTCGAGGCTGGAGACCCAATTGATCGAGACAGATACCAGAGACTGGTGGACAAGTTGATCTATCTGAGCAACACACGACCTGATATCTGCTTTGCAGTGAGTGTGATGAGCCGCTACATGCACGACCCACGGAAGGGTCATATGGATGCAGTATACCAGATTCTGAGGTACTTGAAGGGTGCCCCCGGGAAGGGACTGATATTCAAGAAGAACAATCACATGAGCATTGAAGGCTACTGTGATTCTGATTGGGCTAGCTGTGTCGATGACAGAAGGTCTACCTCAGGATATTGCATATTCGTAGGAGGCAACCTAGTCTCCTGGAGTAAGAAACAGTCTGTGGTAGACAGATCGACAGCAGAAGCAGAGTACAGAGCTATGACCCTAGGAGTTGCAGAACTGCTATGGTTAAAGAATATGCTGGTAGAACTGAAGCTGGATCAAGGAACCAAGATGAAGTTGTGGTGTAACAACCAATCAGCTATTAGTATCGCCAACAATCCAGTACAGCATGACAGGACCAAACACATCGAGATTAATAGGTTCTTTATCAAAGAGAAGCTGGATAGAGAATTGCCGGAGCTTGGTCACGTTCCGACCAGGGATCAGGTAGCAGACGAACTAACCAAGGGGCTTCCCTCTGTGAGTTTGATTAGAGGATGTGACAAGATGGACTTAGTGAATATTTTTCGCCCACCTTGAGGGAGAGTGTTGGAATATTTAGTATATCGGATGTCATATTTAGTAGATTGGATTATCCTGTGACATATTTGGTATGCCAGAATATATCACAGGATATCCACAGTATATTCCACCATTGTAATAATGACTGTAAGGCTATATAAAGCCAAGAAGGCTATCAATAACATATCAAAAAATTACAACACTAATGTCATCAATCACATTGTTCTAGCAATTGCTTTCTTAAAGGCTATTGCGAAAAAATCGGAGAGGGGGTCAACAGAGACCACGTTTTAGGCATACCTTAGGGAAGAATTGAGGAAGGAAAAGGAGACACTTAGGTATCTTTTACAAAACGGTAACAACCATCTCACAATAGGGAACATCTTTGTATTTGAAGATGGGAGAACAATGATATCTTTTCTGTTAGATCCTTATATTGGCAACTTAACTTTGGTGGACGGGGCCAAATATGCAAGCATAATTTGGTCAATCAAAGCTCGAACAATGATATCTTTTTCTGTTAGATCCTTATATTGGCAACTTAACTTTGGTGGACAGAGGGCTGTAGAAAATAATAGTTGTATATTTTATTGATGGACTACTTCACTACTTATAGGGAGTCTAGCTCCTCTACATACTACATATTCCGATGTGGGACTAAAAGTCCCTTATTGATTCTCAACACTCCCCCTCAAGATGGGCGATAGATATTGATCATCCCCATCTTGTTATATAGCTTCGACAGACTTAATGAACTAAGACCCTTAGTCAGACAGTCTGCAACTTGTTCTTCTGAGCGGACATGGTCAATCTTCAGTATCCCTTGTTCCAGCTTCTCCTTGATGAAGAATCGATCAATCTCGATGTGCTTTGTTCTGTCGTGCTGAACGGGATTGTTAGCTATACTTATTGCAGCTTGACTATCGCTCAGAAGACGTAATGGTGCTCCCTTGTCTAGCTTTAACTCTGACAGCAACGCTTTCACCCACAGCAATTCTGACACTCCCAGAGCCATTGCTCTGTATTCTACTTCAGCTGTCGACCGTGCTACCACAGACTGTTTCTTGCTTCTCCATGAGACCAGATTTCCTCCTACAAAAACACAGTATCCCGTGGTAGATCTTCTGTCGTCTATGCAGCTCGCCCAGTCTGCATCACAGTATCCCTCAACTTCTATGCGTCCATTCTTCTTGAACCGTAGCCCCTTTCCCGGCGTTCCTTTCAGATACCTCAAGATCTGAAATACTGCTTCCATATGACCCTTTCTTGGATCATGCATGTAGCGACTCACTACACTCACCGCAAATGAGATATCAGGGCGAGTGTGTCCCAGATAAATCAATCTCCCTACAAGTCGTTGATATCTTTCACGATCAACGGGCTCTCCTGCTTCTGCTCCCAACTTGTACTTCTGGTCAATTGGAGTGACCGCTGCTTTGCATCCCAGCATCCCTGTCTCCTTCAGCAGATCTAGTGTGTATTTTCTCTGTGAGAGAACAATTCCTTGTTCGCCTTCACACACCTCGATACCTAGAAAGTACCTCATCGCTCCTAAATCTTTCACTTCAAACTCCTTCGCGAGTTTTGACTTCAGTTTAGTGATCTCGACTTCATCATCACCTGTGATCACTATATCATCCACATATACAGCAAGTATAGTGGTGTGGCCTCTTGCATGCTGAAGGAAGACCGTATGATCTGCATTTGTTTGACGGTATCCCATGCCTGTAACAGCCTTTCTGAATCTGTCAAACCAGGCTCGAGGAGATTGCTTGAGCCCGTATAGTGACTTCTTCAGTTTACACACCTTTCCTTACGACGTCCCTCCGTTTGATTCTGTCGCATAGCACCCAGGCGGGAGCTCCATGTATATTTCTTCTTGCAGGTCCCCATGAAGAAAGGCATTCTTCACATCCAACTGGTACAGCTTCCACCCATAGTTCGCTGCAATGGAGAGCAGAGTTCTCACGGTGCTCATTTTTGCTACTGGGGCAAAAGTCTCATCATAGTCTATTCCATATGACTGTGTGAATCCTTTTGCAACCAACCTCGCCTTGTACCGCTCTACTTTTCCTTCTGGCGTCTCTTTCACTGTGTACACCCATTTGCATCCCACAACTTTTTTTTCTTTGGGTAATGGAACCAGCTCCCATGTCTTATTTTTCTCCAGTGCTCCAAGTTCTTCCATCATTGCAGCTTTCCACCTTGGATCTTTCTTTGCTTCCTGCCAACACTTGGGCAATGAAGTAGAGTCTAACGATGCAATGAAGGCTCGATAATTCGAAGAAATATTAGAATAAGACAAGAAGTTGGCAATGTCATGTTCGTAATCATCAAAACGAGCAGGAGCCTTATCCGCATTGATGCGAGAAGATCTCCTTAAGGGAGCAATAGGTGGTGGAGAGATCATACCATCCGAGTCGGAGAGATCCGCATCAGAATCCGAGTGATTCAGTGCGGGGGCAACATCTTCAGGAGTTGGAACAGGAGTAGACAAGGGACTTGGTACAGTAGGTACAGGGCATGGCATAGGCACAGTACTGGACTTCTGTTGTCTTCTTCTGTAGACTTGGAGCTCCTTTTCCCTTGTCTGTTGATCCCCCTGCGTAAAATATGGATCTTCTTCTTCATTTTCTGTATCTGAGTCACTGTGCTCTTCCCCTTTCGTCCAGTTTTCTACAACCGGACACGGAACCGATCCGATGACTACATTTGGGCTTATTATCTCCCCCTCACATCGAATAGGTGTGTCACCAAATGCGGAACCTTCATCCGAACCATAGTATGGTTCGAGTTCTCTGAAAGTAACGTCCATGCTGACAAACATCTTCCGCTCGACTGGACTCCAACAGGCATAACCCTTCTGAGTCGCCGTGTAACCGACAAAGACACATTTAACTGCCCGAGGATCCAGTTTGCCAACGTCTGGCCGATTATCCTGGACAAAGCATACACAACCAAAAACTTTGGGTGGAACAGTGTATGTAGTTGCTCCAGTAAGCAGCTCCAATGGTGTCTTCCAGTCCAATACCTGAGATGGCATTCTGTTGATGAGATAAGAGGCCGTCAATATAGCCTGCCCCCATAAGTGTTTCGGGACATTCATAGCCAGCATCATCGTCCGTGCAACTTCCAGCAAGTGTCTGTTCTTTCGTTCCGCCACACCATTTTGAGCCGGAGTATAAGCACATGAAGTTTGATGAAGTATTCCATGAGTGGAAAAATACTCAGCAACCCGCTTATTCGTATACTCCGTCCCATTGTCGGATCGGAAACACTTAATTTTAGCGCCATATTGTGTTTCCACTCGTCGATGAAAGTCCTGAAAGGCTTCAAGGACGTCACTTTTATTCTTCAGAAGGTAGACCCATGTCACACGGGTATAACAATCAATAAAGGTGACGAACCATCGAAAGCCGTTAATCCCGGTTGTAGGACAAGGGCCCCATACGTCTGAATGTATCATGTCAAAAGCAGCTGAACTCCTATTCCCTGTGCTCACATACGAGCTTCTGGTATGTTTTCCCAAAGCACATGCATTACAAAATAACTTCTCTTTATTAGCCCTTTGATATAAGGACGGATACATTCGACCAATAACCGGAAAAGATGAATGACCGACACGCTGGTGTTAGAGTAGCAAGTCGGCTTCAACACTGCGACAGGAAGCTTCTGGTGGTGCGTCTGCTACCAAGGATGCCAATGCTTTGTCCAGTCCAATCCTGTCTAAATACCACAGTCCCTTATGCCATGTGCCAGTCCCAAGTCGTCGTCCTGTCCCTTTCTCCTGAAAAGTCACCTGAGGAATGTCAAAGGAAACAGTACAGTTAAGATCAAGTATAATGGCACTAATGGATAGAAGATTGACAGAAAAAGATGGAGCATGAAGGACATTGGTTAGAGTGATGGAAGGGGTGCATGCGACAGTGCCTTTACCCATTACAGGGCTGGATGTACCATCAGCGGTCTGAATACTCTCCGGCAATGGTAGGGGAGTATATTCCCGAAACGCACCACGGGACCCCGTGACATGGCGAGATGCCCCAGAGTCCATAATCCATCCTGGCTGATGGATAGATGCAAGAGCACGTGCAGAATCATCGATGCTGGTTTGGGCAAAGCAAGTGAAGTGATCGTCCGAGGTTGAAGACGCCCCAGGACTGTCGGCCGAACCCAGCTTTGTGCCACGCAACCTCTCAAGGAACTCCCGCTCAAGCGGGGTTATTTCAGCCAGGTGATGCTCTCCCCCTTCTTCCGCCAGATTTGCTTTGTGGCCGCCCCTTCGACCAGCATATCCTCCTCTACCACCACGTCGGCCTCCACGACCCCGTCCTCGATCAGTAGACTGATTGCGCAAGGGTTTTGAACAAAATCGGATGTAATGTCCGGAGTCACCACAATTGTGACAAACACCACCCATAGATGGAGGTTGATAGAAGGCAGCAAGGGCAGACTTATCAACCGCGGCTGGCTCCCCCTGGGAGGAGCCCTTGTTGGGCATCAACTTCAATCGAGCTTCTTCCTGTGTCATAACAGCTATAGCTTCTTCCAAGGTCGGAAGCGTGGGTTGGGATAGGAGGATATTCCGTCGCTGCTCAAATACAGGGTGTAGTCCCTTCAGGAATTTCATCATACGCTGCCGGGAAATATACGCCAGGAACGTCTGAAAGTACTTTGCGAAGGTTGGTTCAACTTGTGCATCTTCCATCCCAAGAGGATCATAATGATCCAGATCAGACCAATACTTCTTCAACAGGGCCGCGTACTCAGAGATGGTACGGTCGTCTTGGACCACCCTATCGAGTTCATCTTGCAGTTGAAAGACTCGCATAGGGTTGCCGGAGCCGGAGTACATATCTTTGAGAGTTTGCCATATATCAGCAGCAGCCTCCATAGCCTCGACATTGCCCGACACCTGGTCGGTTAAAGAGGCAGTCAACCACCCAGCCACGACGTTGTTGACAATCTCCCACACAGCAAACTCCTTGGTGGAGTGATCGGCTGGCGCCTTGGCTTGGCCAGTGACAGCCAACCAAGCCACGTCCCTTCAGTGTCCGCATCGCCTGCCGCGACCACTTTAAATAGTTGAAAGTTCCTTCCAACTTCGTCTCCAGCTTCTCCAGCTTCCCCATTTTGTAAGGCGACGGATCCACATCAGTATGGATCACACGTGGGGTTACCTCGGCTAATCTCTTGGATAAGATATCATCAACCAAGGCCTTCATCTCTTCGGCCGTCAGTTTGCCACTAATCGAATCCATGGCGTCTTCAACTGTGAACTCAATTCGTCGTCTTTTCCGTCGTCGTCGGAGTCTGCACCTGACCCAACGTCGTCGTCTTCGTCGTCTTCGTCGTCGACGTCGTCTTCGTCGTCGACGTCGTCTTCTTCAACGCCAGAGACTTTACTAATGCGCTACTAACTTGGCCAGCACCGGCGCGCGCATGTAAAGTGAACACGTCAGGACACCAGAGAAGACATGATCAGTCTCTGCATAGATCCCGATATGAAGAAGGAATAACAAATAAAACATTTGTTAGTTCCAAACGGCGTAAGCACGGAACAGAGTTGGTACAAATAAAGATTTGACAGCCGTCTCTATTCGAAATACGTCGTTTTTTTTTCTTTTTTTTCTTTTTTCTTTTTGTTTTTTGTTAAAAGCTAGGGTTAGGGTTTGATGGGGCTGCTAGGTCTAGGGTTAGGGTTTCCATGACAAAAAGCTAGGGTTAGGGTTAGGGTTTGATGGTGCTGCTGCGGGATAGAGGGGTCGGCAGGGTGCTGCGGGAGAGGGGGGGTCGGGGGGGGGGGGGTCGGGAGGGGTTCTGCAGGGGGGGTCGGGGGGGGGGGGGGGGCGTTCTGGTCCGGGGGGGGGGGGGTCGGGGGGGTTCTGGTCAGGGGGGTCGCGGGGGGGGGGGGGGGGGGGGTTCTGCAGGGGGTGGTCGGGGGGGGTTCTGCGAGGAAGGGGGGGGGGTCGGCGAGTGGAGGTCGGGGGGGGGGGATTCTGCAGGGGGGTCGGGGGGGGGGGGTCGGGGGGGGGTTCTGCAGGGGGGTGTCGGGGGGTTCTGCGAGGAGGGGGGTCGGCGAGGGTGTGTCGGGAGAGGGGGCGCAGTGGGTGGAGGCCGGGGGGATCGGGGGGGGGGGGGGGGTTGTCGAAAAAAAAATTTTGTGGAGAGAGAGAGAGAGAGTGTTATGGCTTTGATACCATGTAGAAAATAATAGTTGTATATTTTATTGATGGACTGCTTCACTACTTATAGGGAGTCTAGCTCCTCTACATACTACATATTCCGATGTGGGACTAAAAGTCCCTTATTGATTCTCAACAAGGGCCAAATATGCGAGCATAATATGGGCAATCAAAGCTCTATTGAATGTACGAGCTTTTTATCTGGTTGACCTGTAAAATTGCCTTTCTAACCAGGGACAACCTAAGCAAGACAAAGTTGGTTGGCCAGACACCCATGAGCTATGTGACAAGTGACAACCACAAAGAGTCTGTTGATATTTTGTTCCTCAATTGTAAGATGGTTAAACCTATTGGGAATCTTTCAAATCTCAATTGGGGGTCAATGGGCATCCTGCTTCAATTTATTTTTTTTGGGGTTTGTGGAGCGCAAAGGTCTCGAGTAGGTGCCATTGGCATGTGATATTATAGTAACGTCTATTTATTGGGGTGTATGGTTGGAACGGAATAACAGACTTTTAATAACAAACATAAAAATATCCAACAACTTGGTTCTCACATTGTTTCTAATGTCAGACTATGGGTAGGGGAAGCTGCAGGAAGAGAAGACAGAGGTGCACAAAGTTGAGAGGTGAAACTCAGAACAAAACTGTTGGCTAGCTGTGACCAAGATTGATGACAACCTGGGACGTTTTCTGACACTTTGGCAAAGCATTTTTTTTTTTGTAAATGTACTTGAAGAAGACTGTTGGCTTGCTTGTAATCTTTCTTTCCAGGTTTCTGGAATATGTGTTGTCGTTGTTTTGTAACCGGGAACTTTTGGTTTCGTTTATATATTTTTACTCTTTAATGAAACACAGGGGGAGACTAGTCTCTCAACGCTTCTCTCTCAGAAAAAAAAAAAAAAGACCGCCCCCACTTTTCTTAGGGGTGTGACTATCAGATTTCGTTTAGAGGCTTGAGCTATCTCCCACCTCATCATTGTCTCCTTTATTATGCTATCATTAGGCTCTAAGCCCCAATCATCCATGGTGGTTTGGAAAAAATAAATCAATGATAATCATAGATCTAGAAGGAAACAATCCTAGAAAAGTCTTAGAAATTTGCAATTGAAACAAGATATTGATTAAAGCTCGACCTGGGGATGAAATGGAGTAATACCTGCAATTGAACTTGTCCCAAATCTTATCTTGGAAAACGTTCCTCCACTAGGAAGCCTTCATTCCAATATCTGGTGATTAATCCCGATTCAGTTTGAGGGTGGTATAATCGTAAATCAACAAGGGAAGGGCTAAGGGGAAGAGCGTGGTGGGGTAGCCTGGTTGTTTATTGTGCTTGAAGACACCTGATCTGCGGTTTTCCATCTATGTTCTAGGGTGAAAGTTTCAGAAAAACGGCTTAAAGCCAATCCCTTTCTCAGACTTGGGAATCCATTGAATTTAGATGATCAGGAAATTGAGCTTGAAGCAAGCAAGGAAGCAAGTATGGTGTTCTGGTTGCAGCTGCTAGGGGAAAGGCTTGTCAGGTTCTCACCAAATAGCAGAGAAGGAAGGGGATGGTCATACGCCACCTCAATACAAGAAGGGGAGGACTTGCTTGTTGTTTTTGTTGGGTAGGAGAACTGGGGAAGGAGTCAAAGGAGAGATCAGGAGGATTGCAGTTGCTGGAGAAGAAGAGGACATAAGAAAACAAAATTATTGTTTGGGGCCTCGGGCATCAGACCAGTAAAGAATTCATCCTAAAACTCATTTGTTCCTTCAATAACTCTCCACTAATTAAAAGGTCTCAATACATCTCATATATATAGCCATTTAGACCTTGTCATCATGCAAACAGGTTTGCAAATATAACAACCCGTAAACATGACTCGACCTGATAAAACTGTTATATATAGTGCTGTTGTATAGATTTCTATCCTTCTGTTCTTTATAATATATGCTTCTTTTAGTCCCACATTTACTAGAGTAGCAAGCTTCCTGTGTATCTTTCCCTATATATGGTTGGCCTAACATTGTATCAGAGCAAACCCACAAAAGACTCGCATCTTCTCTTCTTCTTTCTCTATAATCTATCCTTCTCACCTACTTACCCCTTTCGAGTCAATACCAATAGAAAATCCACTAAAGAAACCCAGTTCTCAATTACTTCCACTGAAAATGCCCACATCATCATCTTTATAAAACCTCTCTCAACAGCCATAGGAAGCACTCTAGCATCTTGTCCTACACTCTTTTGTGTTGTTTTCTCCTCCATTCCTACAACACCATCATCTTATTTCGTTCTCACCAGGTCTCTCTCCCTCCATGCCTCCACAGCCGTCATCACCTAGCCTTTCTACTTCACCAAACCTGCCACTCGCTGCAGCTCCCTCCTCTATATCCAGCAACCAGCTGTCACCATGGACTTCCTTTGTATTTGCTTCTGTCGGTAAATCCTTACCATTTAATATCACACCATTACAACCACAAGGTTAAATCCACACTATTCAATCTAACTTCACCATTAAACCGAAACCCCTACCAACCCACTCTTTACCAACCTGGTGCTGTCCAAACTCCAAAGCATCAATACTAGATACTTTCATGCTATTTCATTAGTAGATGTGGATTTCATTAATCAAACTAATTGTAATTTATCTTCAACAATATTAGAGGAATATAGTCAGGAAAAAAACTAATCTAAGTCTAGTTTATCTTAACAATATTATAGGTATATAGTCGAAAAACCAAAAAATATTGTAGTCTTGAAACCATTATTCTGAATGATGACTCTAACCAAGAGTTTACTTTGCAAAAGATTGACTAAATCTAATCAAATGTTGCTCGGGAATAGTTTTAGATGAAAAAGCCATCACAAGCTACGGTAATTGTTAAAGTCTCTGCCACTTGCACCAAAACTCTAGAGCGTTGATGAGGGTTAGGGTTAATATTAATATTATTCAACAATCCCTTGCAGTTCGAAGGCCGACTTTGTAGGCCGAGATCTAGATTCACGCGGCTGTATTTTTTTAAATCTGCTTGAAATTAATGTGTAGATTCGAACATGGGTTGCTGTGATACATGTTAAAAGTCTCTGCCACTTGCACAAAAACTCTAGAGCATTGGTGAGGGATGAAGATTAATATTATTCATCAGTAACAATTCAATAAATACTACGGCTGTGAAAGGCAAAAAATTGTACACTGTTAAACTTCATGAAGAAAAAATAGATAGCAATATTAAAGGAATGACCTGTTACCACCTAGGACCCAACTTAGCATTTTTGGCATTGCAATCTTGAGCAGAAGTCTCCCACCAACTCTCCCTGGATGCGGTATCCTCAAGTTGGTCAAAAACTACAAGAGAACTTTTCACTATCGTGAGAATGGTTTCAATGAAGGTACCAAAACTCTCCAAAGCTGAAAGCGAGATTCAACAATGATGTACTATCATATTTGGGTTACTTTAAAGTTGGTACCATACCGACAAGGGTCCAAGCCCTACGCCCAAATATGGCTTGTAAGCGGTAGCCATGACTGCAGCCATTCGTGCCATTCCATATATAAGGGCAACACGTAGTCTTCTCTCTTTCTCATAACTGTAACAGTATGAATCAGATGTTATTATGAACATAAATAACACTATGAAATCCTACTTCAGCCTCTCTTCATGCAAGCGAAAAAAGTCACATCCACCATCAACACGTCTTGTTCAAATGCACTAAAACAATGACAGCATAAACCTTCCAAAATCCAAATTCTGAAGTCAAGGAAGAACTTACCGCTTTAGAGAAGACATAATATCTATAGGAGTCCCTGTCTCAGAACTTTCTACAAAAGCTTTCTCAAGTTCAAGGGCTAGCTGATAGCTATCCTGTAAGCACATCATAGGCATCAGGTAAAGGAACAACCACTACGATAGAACAATGCTAGTGCACTATCCTTCATGAGACTCAAACTCATGCCAACTGTTCATATCAGGTTGGGTAGCTAAGAACAATTTTGATACTACAACAAAGTCAAGTACCCCAAAGGAGTACAACAAAATGGCTGGAGGAGATAATTTGAGTTACATTTGAGTCAGAGAAGCATCATACAACCAGCATGACGCTCTGAATCATTAACTGAAAAACTCACTTTCTTCTAGAATATATAATAAGAACCGAGTTCATTAACCTATTATAGACAGCAAAAACTGTAAATTGGCATACTATATTTTTTTATCATGCATAAAAGAGAGAACTTTACTCCAAGGAGTTAAAGTACAAAGAGAACTTTAAGTGTACCTCGATGGCCATGCAACCACCTTGACCCATATTTGGTTGCATAGCATGGACAGAATCCCCGAGCAAGGTCACCCGACCCTTTCCCCAATTAAATCTTGGTACACGGTCATATATGTCTCGACGAAGAACTGC
Source organism: Iris pallida (assembly GCA_029216955.1). NCBI lineage: Eukaryota > Viridiplantae > Streptophyta > Magnoliopsida > Asparagales > Iridaceae > Iris > Iris pallida. The sequence continues at coordinate 1,640,181 of JANAVB010032220.1, read as the reverse complement.
ATCCTCATCTGTCGCATGTATTAAGTCAATGACTTTATTGCACCAACCTTCAAATATGTTGAGCAACCTCTCTTTTTTGCCTGTCAAAGCATTCTATATTAAAGACTTAAATCCTAAGAAACAATGTTCCTCACCTCTTTAAGAAGAAATATGTAGCTGGATCATTACCATATCGAAAGTAATCGCTATCAGAACATGTGTCTTGTATCTTCTGTGAGGGCGTTTTGTGTGTTTGTGGAGATTAAAGGGGTATTCACTCACCGGCCCTTGCTTCTTGAACACGGCTTGCCTTTCCCATGCCAAAGGCTTCAGCCACAGGGATAATCCCCCTTTGGTGTGTGAGAACACTACTAAGTATATTGCATTTTATGTTTTTATAAACTAAGCACAAGAGAATAATTTTCCTTTCTCATATTTCTGGGCATATGATTTTGCAAAAAAACTTAATGATCTCTGAATCATGCCCTAGATAAATGAATAACGAACTAGGTTTGTTGGAAGGCAAGGCCACAAAAATCACAGTTTTTTTTTTTTTCCTTTTATCGTTGTAAACGATCACCTATTAAGATGAAGCATTCTAAGAAACCCTTCTCAAGGAGGATTGAAATTGATTCATGCAACATTAAAAGAACAAATCAACTCTACCACATGCAAAAAAACACAAGCATTCACTCTTTTGAGTTTTACAGGGGTATAGACATGAAAGAGGGAGAAGAGATGGCTAATCCTCTATATGGAGGACATACATGAGTTACTGACATTCATGAACAAGATGGAGCTAAGAAACTTATGGGGGGAATGTGTTACTAAATTTGACGAGCATCAACTCTTCAACCAAGATGGAACATTAAGAAGATATATGTCAGCAGCCACAATCAGATTCTTGTTAACTCCTACTGCAAGGTGACGAGGGTGAGGAGACACTGATGTGTTGGACATATCAAAAAGTTATTAGAGATTTCAATCTTAGAGGCACTACGATCATTGAAGGAGACAATGAACCATCACCATCTTTGGATGTTCCTTGGTGGTGCAATCACATGCATGATTTCTCAACATATGAGGTATAGGATGAAGAGGAAGAAAAACAAAAAGATTAATTTGATGAAGTAGGGAGTAGATCTATAGAAAGTGTAAAAGTAAATTGAAGAAAAGGAAATAAGAGAAGAATAGAGGAAAGAAAGGATCACCTCCTGTCACCAATCGGTCATTTGCGATTTCAGGGAGGAGTGAAGGAGAAAAGAAAATCGCCTTCCCTACCAATGAATCATGGGTGATTGGGTGAGCGGAAGGAAGCAAAGGCGTTCCATGTGATGATCAGCTGTGCAATCCAAGGTTGTAAAAGGAGCTAGTCGGGCAGGCACCGGGCGCCTAGCACCTAGGCGATCGAGGTTCAAAAAAAACCCCAACTGAAATTGCAGAAGAAAAGTCCATAAAACACAAAAACATACATAGTCGGGGATGGGGGGCCTAGGTGGGTGCCTAGGCGGGCATCGGGAGGGCACCAGGCAGCCGCCTAGGCCGAGTTTTAGAATAGTGGCATAATCACAACAGTAAATTTCAACAAGTTGAGAAGACAACTTGAGAGGTGATTCCCTACTTGATCGATTTGGCATGAGCCAACAAACATTGTTGGTGGACTGTTGAGAACTAATAAGGGATTTAGTCCCACATTGGAAAATGTAATATGAAGAGGAGCTAGACTCCCTATAAGTAGTAGAGTAGCCAATCACTAAAATATAGAACCATTATTCTTTACATGGTATCAGAGCCATAACCACACAAAAAAAGTTCCCCCCCCCCCTCTCTTGCCGACCCTAACCCCCCTCTTGCCGACCACCCCCCTGCCGACCACCCCCGCCGACGCCCCCTCCCCACCCCCTGTCGACCCCCCCCTGCCCCGCTCGACGCCCCCCCCCCCCCCCCCCCCCCCTGCCGACCCCACCCCCTGCCGAACCCCCCCTGCCCCACCCGACGCCCCCCCCTGCCGATCCCCACCCCCTGCCGACCCCCCTACGCCTGCTGCTGCCCCCCCCCCCCGTCGCCCCCCCCCCCTCTTCCGACCCACCTGCTGCTGTAACCCCCCCTTTTTTCCATAAAAAAAATAAAAAAATCCTACTTTGCGAGAGAGATTATGTGGACAGTTATTCGACGACGGATGGATGTCAAATGCTTTATTTGCACCTTCTGTTCCTAGATTATGCCCTCCGGAATTACAAATGCTTTATTTGTTTTCCGTTCTCGATCTGCAAATTAGGTTTTCCATGCGTGCGCTGGTGTTGGCCATGTTAACAGCGCATTCGTACAGTCTCTGTTGAAGACTTTACATACCGACGACGACGACGAAGCCGACGAAGACGACGACGACGACGAATCACCGTTGAAGACGCCATGAATTCGATCAGTGGTAAACTGACAGCAGATGAGATGAAGGCCTTGGTTGATGATATTTTATCAAAGAGATTCACCGAGGCGACCCCACGTATGATCCATACTGATGTGGATCCGTCACCCTACAAAATGGGAAAGCTGGACAAGCTGGAGACGAAGTTGGAAGGCACGTCCAATTACTTGAAATGGTCACGGCAGGCCATGCGGACGCTGAAGGGACGTGGCTTGGTTGGCTACGTCAATGGCCAAACCAAGGCGCCAGATGATCCCTCCTCAAAGGAGTTTGCTGTTTGGGAAATTGTTAACAATGTTGTGGCTGGATGGTTGACAGCCTCCTTGACCGACCAGGTGTCGGGCAATGTAGAGGCGATGGAGGCTGCTGCTGATATATGGCGGACTTTGAAGGATATGTACTCAGGCTCGGGCAATCCTATGCGGGTCTTCCAACTGCAGGATGAACTTGATAGGGTGGCCCTGGACGACCGCACCATCTCTGAGTATACAGCATTGTTGAAGAAGTTCTGGTCTGATCTGGATCACTATGATCCTCTTGGGATGGAAGATGCCCAAGTCGAACCCGTATTTGCGAAACATTTTCAAAAAATTTTGGCTTATATTTCGCGTCAACGGATGATGAAGTTCTTGAAGGATCTTAACCCTGTGTTTGAGAACAGAAGGAATGTACTCCTGGCACAGCCCATGCTTCCAACCTTAGAAGAAGCCATAGCTGCCATGGCACAAGAAGAGGCTCGCTTGAAGTTGATGCCCAACAAGGGCTCTTTCCAGGAGGAGCAAGCCACTGTTGACAAGTCTGCCCTTGCCGCCTTCAATCAGCCTCCCTCTGTGGCCGGTGTTTGCCACAACTGTGGTGACTCAGGACATTATATCAGATTTTGTCCAAAACTCCTGCACAGTCAGTCGAGTGATCGTGGACGGGGTCGCGGAGGACGTCGTGGTGGTAGAGACGGTTATGCTGGTAGAAGGAAAAATTATTTTGGAGGACACAAAGCTAATCTGGCGGAGGAAGGGGACGACAATCACCTGGCTGAGTTAACCCCTCTTGAGAAGGAGTTCCTCGCGAGGTTACGCGGCACAAAGCTGGGTTCAGACGGCAGTACTGGGGGTCATCTGCCTCGGGGGACCACATCACTTGCTTTGCCCAAATCGGCACAGGTATACCTGCGCGTGCTCTTGCAGCAGCTGTCCACCAACCAGGTTGGATTATGGACTCTGGGGCATCTCGCCATGTCACGGGATCCCGCGGTGAGTTCCAGGACTATACTCACCTACCGACGCCGGAGAGCATTCAGACTGCTGATGGTAACTCCAGCCCTGTCATGGGTAAAGGCACTGTCGCATGCACCCCTTCTCTCACTCTCACCAATGTCTTACATGCTCCGTCTTTTCCTGTCAATCTTCTTTCTATTAGTGCCATTATCCTTGATCTTAACTGTACTGTTTCCTTTGACATTCCTACGGTGACTTTCCAGGAGAAGGGGACAGGACGACGACTAGGGACTGGCACATGGCATAAGGGGCTGTGGTACTTGGACAGGACTGGACTGGACACAGCTTTGGCATCTCTGGTAGCAGACACACCACCGAAAAATTCACGGCGCAGTATAGAAGATGAATTGCTACTCCACCACCAGCGTGTCGGTCATTCTTCTTTTAAAATTATTAGTCGAATGTATCCGTCCTTATATCAAATGGCTAACACAGAGAAGTTATTTTGTCATGCTTGTGAGTTGGGTAAACATACCAGAAGCACGTATGTGAGTTCAGGTAGTAGAAGTTCGGCTGCTTTTGATATGATACATTCAGACGTATGGGGCCCTTGTCCTACAACCGGTATTAACGGTTTTCGATGGTTCGTCACTTTTATTGATTGTTATACTCGCGTGACATGGGTGTACCTTATGAAGAATAAAAGTGACGTCTTTGAGGCGTTTCGAGACTTTCATCGCCGGGTAGAAACTCAATATGGCACTAAAATTAAGTGCTTACGGTCTGACAATGGGACGGAGTATACAAATAGGAAGGTTGCTGAGTATTTATCCACTCATGGCATACTACACCAAACTTCCTATGCCTATACACCGGCACAAAATGGTGTGGCCGAACGGAAGAACAGACACCTGCTGGAGGTCGCACGGACGATGATGCTGGCTATGAATGTTTCGAAACACTTATGGGGGCAGGCAGTGTTAACGGCATCTTATCTCATCAACAGAATGCCATCTCAGGTATTGGACTGGAAGACACCGCTAGAGATGCTTACTGGTGCAACCACGTACACTGTTCCACCGAAAGTTTTTGGGTGTGTATGTTTTGTCCAAGATAATAGGCCAGGAGTTGGCAAACTGGATCCTAGAGCGGTTAAATGTGTCTTTGTCGGGTACACGGCTACTCAGAAGGGATACGCATGTTGGAGCCCAGTTGAGCGGAAGATGTTTGTAAGCATGGACGTTACATTCAGAGAACTGGAACCATATTATGGTTCGGATAACGGTTCGGCGTTTGGTGACACACCTAACATAGAGGGTGTTAGATGTGAGGGGGAGAAATTAAGCCCATCTGTGGTAGTCGGATCGGTCCCATGCCCGGTCGTAAAAAACTGGACGAAAGGGAGAGAAAGCAGTGACTCCAATACAGAAGGTGAAGAAGATACATATGTTAAACAAGAGGAGCAGCAGACAATGAAAAAGGAACAGGGGGAGCAGCAGACAATGGAAAAGGAACAGGGGGGGCAGCAGACAATGGAAAATGAGCTCCAAGTCTACAGAAGGAGACAGCAGAAGTCCAGTATTGTGCCTGTACCGTGTCCCGTGCCTACTGTACCAAGTCCTTCGTCTACTCCTGCTCCAACTCTTGAAGATGTTGCCCCCGCACAGAATCAATCTGATTCTGATGCGGATCTCTCTGACTCTGATGGTATGATCTCTCCACCACCTATTGCTCCCTTAAGGAGATCTTCTCGCATCAATGCGGGTAAGGCTCCTAGTCGTTTTGATGATTATGAACATGATATTGCCAACTACCTGTCTTATTCTAACATTTCTTCGAATTATCGAGCCTTCATTGCATCATTAGACTCTACTTCGTTGCCCAAAAGTTGGCAGGAAGCAAAGAAAGATCCAAGGTGGAAAGCTGCAATGATGGAAGAACTTGGGGCACTGGAAAAAAATAAGACGTGGGAGCTGGTTCAATTACCCAAAGGAAAGAAAACTGTTGGATGCAAATGGGTGTACACAGTAAAGGAGACGTCAGAAGGAAAGGTGGAACGATACAAGGCGAGGTTGGTTGCAAAGGGATACACACAATCATATGACATTGACTATGATGAGACGTTTTCTCCAGTAGCGAAAATGAGCACTGTAAGAACTCTGGTCTCCATTGCAGCAAACTATGGTGAAAGCTATACCAATTAGATGTGAAGAATGCCTTTATCCATGGGGACCTACAAGAAGAAGTGTACATGGAACTCCCGCCAGGGTACTATGCTACAGAATTTGACGGAGGGACGTCGCATGGAAAAGTGTGCAAACTAAAGAAGTCGCTATATGGGCTCAAGCAATCTCCTCGAGCCTGGTTTGACAGATTCAGAAAGGCTGTTACAGGCATGGGATACTATCAAGCAAATGCAGATCATACTGTCTTTCTTCAGCATGCAAGAGGCCACATCACTATACTTGCTGTATACGTGAATGATATAGTAATCACAGGTAATGATGAAGCCGAGATCGCTAAGCTGAAGTCAAAACTCGCGAAGGAGTTTGAAGTAAAGGATCTAGGAGCGATGAGGTACTTTCTAGGTATCGAGGTGTGTGAAGGCGAACAAGGAATTGTTCTCTCACAGAGAAAATACACACTAGATCTGCTGAAGGAGACAGGGATGCTGGGATGCAAAGCAGCAGTCACCCCAATTGACCAGAAGTGCAAGTTGGAAAAGAAGCAGGAGAACCAGTTGATCGTGAAAGATATCAACGACTTGTAGGGAGATTGATTTATCTGGGGCACACTCGCCCTGATATCTCATTTGCGGTGAGTGTAGTAAGTCGCTACATGCATGATCCAAGAACGGGTCATATGGATGCAGTGTTTCAGATCTTGAGATATCTAAAAGAGACGCCAGGGAAAGGGCTAAGGTTCAAGAAGAATGGATGTATAGAAGTTGAGGGATACTGCGATGCAGACTGGGCAAGCTGCATAGACGATAGAAGGTCTACCACGGGATATTGTGTCTTTGTAGGAGGAAACTTGGTCTCATGGAGAAGCAAGAAACAGTCTGTGGTAGCACGGTCTACAGCTGAAGCAGAATACAGAGCAATGGCTTTAGGAGTGTCGGAGTTGTTGTGGGTAAAAGCGTTGCTGACAGAGTTGAAGCTGGACAAGGGAGCACCGTTACGTCTTCTGAGCGATAGTCAAGCTGCAATAAGTATAGCTAACAATTCAGTGCAGCACGACAGAACAAAGCACATCGAGATCGATCGATTCTTCATCAAAGAGAAGCTGGAACAAGGGATACTGAAGATTGATCATGTTCGCTCAGAAGAACAATTGGCAGACTGCCTGACTAAGAGTCTTAGTTCATTAAGTCTGTCTAAGCTATGTAACAAGATGGGAATGATTAATATCTATCGCCCATCTTGAGGGGGAGTGTTGAGAACTAATAAGGGATTTAGTCCCACATTGGAAAATGTAATATGAAGAGGAGCTAGACTCCCTATAAGTAGTAGAGTAGCCAATCAATAAAATATAGAACCATTATTCTTTACATGGACCAATTATGGGGTCATGAGGAAGGAGCATCGTATAGGAAGACTCATGAGTGAATGAGTTTTTAGTTAGTCTAGAAGAATATGTCATGTTATCTTATGTTATTTATTCGTCAAATATTCTCTCTCCAGCAGATTAGGATTAACCACCATCCCTTACTTCCTTTGCAATGCCTTTTTTTCTAACCTCAAAAGATAGCAAATAAGACTAGTGACATGAAAAGGAACAATAGGGGTTATGTGAGCAAATAAAAAATCCCTATGATGATAAAGACAATCAAAGAGTCAACAACACAAGAAACAAAGAGCCTAGGTAGTGGTGGTCAAGTTGATGGCCAAAAGTCTGTAGAAGGCCATGATGTAGATGGAATGACGCCATAAATCTGGCATCAATGCAGTATCCAGTGTATCTTGGAGGCAGCGTTTGATGAAGTCAGCAGTGAATGATTAATTATTAAAAAAATGGATTCCTCAAAATAATAAAGACTCAATGAGGTTCCAACTAAGACATCCAAATACTGAGACATATCCTCTTAACACAGTAAATAAACATTTATTATTAAAAAAATATACCATTTGGAACATCAGTGCCACCAGCAGGTTCGTTGTGAAATGCATACCATTGCATTTTTCCTGCACCTACATCTACAGAAACAAAATATTGTTTGTGGCCTAGAAATATTTGGTACCTACAGAAGAGAATTATCAGGTATCAGACAAGCAAAAGTGGATGCAACCTTAAAATGGTTTAGGACATCTTATGATGAAAATACATGTCAATATTCTTTCATAAGGTAGCTAAATTTCACAAAAAGATAAAGAATGGGAAGCACTAATAAGTTATGCATACCCAACACTTTCGATATCTGGAGGAACAAAATCTGTGATACCAGTGTAGCAGGTGTAGCCTGAATAGGATGCCTCTGAGTGTCCAAATAATATCTTGCGTACCTAGTCACCTGTGAATATTAGTTTACTAGAAACTAAAGTTCAAGTCTATCAATACAAAGCTAAGTTGCACAGGTACTGCTCTAAAACTAAAAGACTGTATCAGTGTTAGTCAGTGTCACACAAATCCAACAAAATACTTCTCGACACTCATATATATATATATATATATATATATATATATATATATATATTGAAAAAAAAATATATATATATATATATTGGAAAAAGGGTAAATTTTATTCCAAAAGAAAAGCCATAATCTTACAACATACAATCAGAGTGGGACTCTCACTCATCAATTCTCCATAGCAGTTACATCAAACTCGATGTTATGGAGAATGCCTACTGGAGGGGTGACCAGCCCCTCAAAGATCTGACGGTTTCGCTCCCGCCATACATGCCAAACTGAAGCAGCCAGTCGAAATATATATAAAGGGTGCTGTTATTGACACTCCTAAAATGTCATCATGTACTCTTCTAATTTTATTCATTCATATTCCAAATCTTTCCTTCCATTAAATCTGACATTAATCTGGAATTTGAATGAATAAAATTAGAAGAGGAGTGTAGGATGATATTTTAGGAGTGTCACAAATTAATACCATATTTAATGCAGGGACATATTTGAAATTTGAATGAATAAAACTAGAAGATGAGTGCAGGATGACATTTTTGGAATGTCGATAACGGCACCCAATAAAAAAAAACGGATGTCTTGGGAGGAGGAAGAAAAGGGGGGGGGGGGGGGGGGGGGGATTCTGTCCCTAGCGATGGAAATCTATTAGAGTGCAGAGTCGATTCCTTCTGATGTATCGGTGGAAACGGCGACTTCTATCCCTGATAGGCATGAGGAAGGCTGGACCACCGTGACTTGTCGGAGTCATCGTTTTCGTCCATCAACGAAATGGGGCAGTAATGCTGAGCCAAAGTCGCAGGGTCCTAGGCAGTCGCCACAAGGCCTGGGGGAGACTTTGAAAGGGAGCAATTGGAACAGGGTTGATGTAATGAGGCAACCTGGGGCCCGCCAGCTTTCAATAGGCATGGATAGACGTCTAGGGCAGAGGGGGCCACTTTCCAAGGTGGTCTCCCAAGTAGCAGAAGCGACGCCACGGTGGACCGTTGCTAGGGAGAAATCTATCGGGAATTGGAAGATATAAAAAGAGTCTTTGCTAAGACCCAACCAAAGACTTGGTCAGCCATATGTTCTCCAAAGACAATGGCGGGGGACGTCTGGCTCTACTATTAATCTCATCCCCGATCTCCGTAAGTCAAATTTTTGGGAGCGTGATTTCGTACAAGCATAATGTTAGCCCAATGATTATATCATGTGTTTTGAATATGGCTAATCAATTAAGTTTACCATAATGACATCACTAATATTCATGTAATCACTATAATATTGCTACTTTAACTTAGCATTGTCCTAATGTTCTATATCATTCATATTGTTTTATTTGTCTAACATATATTTGTAGACATGCTGTAAGCATGATCAAACATGATCAAACCAAGACATATGCAATGGAGAATTATTGATGGGCCAAAGACGGCGTTATACAAGAAGATTTCTCTGAACCGCCTAACGACCTATCCGGGACCTCGCATCGGGGGTTCCGCTGTCCGGTCAGCGGACAGGGGTCGAGGGGGCAGCGCCCCCCTTCAGGGGTTCGGGGGCGAAGCCCCCGAAAGGTATTCAGATTTCCAGATCTGTTTATCTTTGGACATATGCCGTCAAGTGAAAAGGCGTCTTCAAGTCTGCTCAAATATTTAAAAAAAGGCGTCATCAAAGGGCTCTTGGCTTTCCTATTTTATCAATGTAATTTTTCATATTTATTGAGTCTAGGAATACGATGTACACTGCATCGTACTGGCAAATAGGCAACTCAAGAAACGTTTTCAAAATACCCTTTCATTTTGAAAATAAGCCCACTTACAAAAGTCCAAACTACTTCCTAACTGTTTGACTTTTCAAAAAGCCCAAAAACTAATTTGCAAAAACCCTAACAGAACACTAGCAGAACTCGGCCCGAATTCGGCCATAGTTCGGCCAGAGTTCGGTTAGTGAACGTTGCTTTTTGAACTTGGTCTCCCTACAGTTACGGATTCCAACGAGATTTTCTCATAGAGTTCTGCCCGAATTCTGTCAGAATTCTGCCTTTGAAAAAACTATAAATAGAGAAGGATTTCGATCATTTCAATTCACTCATACACCAATTCACTTTCATATCTCTTCTGTATAAGCTTACTACTTCTTCCAAAGTGTTCTGAGCTATTCATTTTCAAATCCCAAGCCAGTTACAATCCTCTAGTCGATTTGCCAGTGCGGTACGGTCTAGAAGTTTCAGAGTGATTGTAATCAGAGGCTTGATTAAAGGTACACACTTCACAATTGAAGTTGGTCGAGTACTTCGGATCAAAGCTCGCGTTGTAGAAGTTGCAAGAACTTCGGATGAAAACTTGTGGTGATTTTCCATAGTGGATTCAACTGGAAGCTAGAGTTCTTCCGACTGGACTAGTCCTCACAAGAGGGAAACCAGTATACATCCTTGTGTTTGCGTTTGCTCTCTACTCTCTACTTTTCATTTACATATCTGTGATATATATTTGTGATCTTGTTACTAACATTTTTAAATAGTTAATTTCCGCTGCCTACTCTATTCACCCCCCTCTAGAGTATTGCGCTTTACAACTCGTTCCTACAATCGGTCCTACAATTGGTATCAGAGCCAGTACTGCAACTAGAGGTAATATATTCTGATCCCAATTGTTCCTACAATTGGTATCAGAGCAGGTGCGCTCTATAGAGCTATCAAAGCCAGTGCTCCATCTTGGGAGCGGGTGCTTGGTATATAGATATTGCTGCTCATACCAATTGCTCCAACAATTGGTATCAAAGCAGGTTCTCCTTCTACAGATATTATTACAGGTGCTCCTTATAGAGATATTATTGCTTATACCAATTGCTCCTTCAATTGGTATCCTAGCAAGGACTCTATTATTTGGCTTAACATCCTTGGAGCAGATCCTCATTATCAAAGCGGGTTATACAGGTAAAGCAAGGTAACATTGCTATTATATTATTTATTATAGCTGTTACATAGATCACAGTATCACATATAACAAGTATGTACTTCACAACTGAAGAGCAATCCTCAAATAGACTCCCACTATTTGATGGAACAAACTATAGTTATTGGAAGACACGAATGAGCTTCTACCTGAAGTCTCTAGATTTTGACTTATGGTCAATTATTGTCAATGGCTACAAAAAGCCTACTATCACTTCTATTCTCACATCCTCTATAATCAACAAGCCCTATTATAGTTACACGGAGGAAGAGAAGAAGTTAGCTAGCCTTGATGCAAAAGCTATGCATATTTTTTATTGTGCTGTAGACACAAATGTATTTAATCTTATTTCTACTTGCACAACATCTCATAAAATTTGGAAAGTTCTTGAAGCTACTTATGAGTGCAGGTATGAAAGCAAAGCTAGCAACTCCAGAGAGAAGGATAGTCTTCATAATGATGCAAATATGTACATGAAGAAATTGGGATTTAAGATACAATACAATCCTTTATACGAAGAAGAGCTTGTATGTGACAACTGCAAGAAGATAGGCCACATCCAAGAAGAAGAAGAGAGACCTCATAAAGCTGCAAATTTATGCTCAATGGTATTATCTAACGAGGTACAGAATAATTTCCTTCTTGAAGAGAATGAATTTTCTTATGATGATTTATCTAATGCTTTCAGTGATCTATTAGAAGAACACAAGAAAGTATTAGATAAGTATAAGCAAGCTAGAAAGAATATTTTATCCTATAAGCGTGAGAATGAAAAACTTACTTGCTTATTGAATGATGCTAGAAATATTTCTCCTTCTGATAATTCTACTGAGATTTCCACACTGAAGTTTAGATTGCATGAGACACTTGATTGCATTGAGAAAAGCATTCAAGAAAATGCTAAACTTAAGGAGGAATTAGAATCAGAAAAGAAGAAGTATTCTATTGCTTCATGTAGAATTGATGCTCTTACTGTTAAATATGATGAGATTTGTGCTAACTCTAAAAAGTTAGAGATTAGACTGGAAAAGCAGGTAGTACAACCTACGACTCAGTCTAACACAAGACACTTAGCACATCACAAAGTCACACACGTCAAATCTTTTACAAAGGAAGCAAGCAAAGCTAAAGCTTCACACAACCATGCTTTCTATTACAAGTATCCACACACATCATGTCACCCCACTGCATGTTCTCATACTGCTGCACATAGTACTAATGTTAATTCTTTCTGTCATTATTGTGGTTTGAATGGACACGTTTCTAATCGTTGCCAGATTAGAAAACTAGTTGATATGAACTTGTGTAAATGGGTTCCCAAAGCTAACAAATGCGGATCCAAGTATTTGATACCAAAGTCTTCACCTAATATTGCAGGTGAAGCTTCTCATATCAAATAGAACCATAGAACATGTTGGTGATTGCAAAGCTATAAAGGTCATCTTACATGCAATTGCACCAACAGAAGTGTGGTCACTAGAACCACTTCGGTAACAAGCTTTCTAAATAGTTCTTAATATCTAGCATGTTCTTACTGATGTCTTGCTATTAGCTTTCATTGATATCTTTTAAATTGTCTATTATTTTAAATTAATGTGAGATATAATCCTAGCATGACTAATCGTCTAACTCAAATGTTTAGTTCACACTAAATAGTCTTTTACTCACTTTCCATTAGTGTGACACATTTATCTATGTATGCTCTTTATTTTAGTTTTGTCCTTGAAGCATGCATAGGAGTTTTTTTTTTTTGGTGAATATATTTTTGACTCTTCGTCTTTAATATTTTTACTGGTCACTTCTTACCGATTTATCTTTAACATGTCGCATTTACTTTGATCGATATTTTGAGAGTATGTATGTTTAGCACAAGTCTTCTATTTACTTGAAAAGTATATACATATAATTGTATTTTAACCTTGTGCTTGCATTACATATTCACTATTGATTCTCAAATTTTATTGTAATTAACTTCTTATGAATCAATTACATCTTTGTCTAACAAAGCATATTTATGCATATTTTTGATCTTGTGATATATTCTTTTTATGCTTATTAAGGATACATAATTCATTTTCATTTATATATTGCTCATGTTTCTTATATTTTTGTATAAATATCTTTATGGGGATATATGAGTTAAGTTCAAGTTCTATATTATATTATTTTGAAAAGTAGTTTCAAACTTGTACTTATCTCATAATTCAGCTATTGATTACTTTAAACAATTTTTTATGTTCTTCTCTTTATTAGCTTCTTCCTCAAAGTCTCTTTTAATGATGTATGTTTTTTTTTTTGGCTTTTTGGTTGACATTTTAGATACATGACTCTTATTGATTTTTTTTTTTTTTTGAACTTGACAAACCATTCTTTGGGTATTTACTTCTTTTATATTTAGAGATTCTGGATTTCGATGTTGTTCGATGATACTGCATATATTCCTTTGAATCTAAGTTCTTAAGAGTAGAGATCATTTTGGGAACAAGCCGAAAGGGTCCTTCTGTCATACAGGTGTAAATAGCCTGAAGCGACACGGTGTACTAGTCTTTGGACTACCGCTAGCTGGGAACCGGCCCCTACAGCTAACCCGAAGTGATCAATACTTTATAGACTTAAGATATATTAAGGTGTACTTGCAACTATCGTCTAGTTCTGGATCCAAGGTACTGAACCCAGTCCCCTAGGTTCCAGAATACATCAGCATATCTAAGTCCTACATTTTGATTTACAAATATTTTATATTTTATTGTTACCCAATGATTTTGTAGCACATATGGATAAATGTAATTGATACATCTTATACTGTATGCTACTTTGTTCTAAGATTTTCGTCCATAGAATATAATTTATTTCATATTGAACTATTTCTTCTTAAATTCTCGGTTATTAAAGAAGAGATTTATTTTGGGTACAAGCCTACAAAGGGTCTGTCTTTCACCACGACTACGGTCGAAGCGAAGCGGTACTTAAGTGTTCCCCGGTGAACCTCCGTTAGCTGGGACAGTACCCCTACAGCTAACCCAAGATTGATCAACGCTTTATAAACTAAAGATTTATTGAGATCTAGTTGCAATTGTTATTTGATGGATTTTGGATTTTAGATTTGATGGATAATATTATTTAATAATATTTTTTTTACAAAAGATAACATACATTGATCTTCCATAGGTTAATGTTTGTCATCTTTTGATATATTTATTTTTCTGTCACTCTATTCTATATTTAAACTTGATTTGATATTGTGACTACTCATTGAATATTATGGTCTTGTGATTTCGTCTTTAACTTGTGTAATATTCAATGATTTTGAGCTTTATATTATTATCTTCTTACTCAAGTTACTTACTGTCTACAACAGTAACTCTTTGCAGGGAAGAAGTCATGCATATTGAATGTCTCTCTCTCAAAGCGTTTCTTTTCTTTAAATCTTACGGCGGTCAGGTGGACACCGTGCTAAGGCTTTAAAAGGAAAGAAATAAACTTTGATAAGAAGACCTAATATTTTTGAATTAGTTTCCTACTTCCGAAAATATGTCTCTGAATTTTATTTTAAAATTTTGTCTATACTATTATTTTTGGATATAACCATGTAAAGGTGGAGTAGTTAATTGTTTCAAGTCAATTAGCCCCTTGACATGCCATATATCTAGAATACACTTTTCTTTGGACATTTATCTAGTTATGTTCATTTGTTCAAATGGATTTATTTATGATTTATGGATTCTTTTATTAAAATTATTTCCGTGATTCGAATCGCCAGCTTTCAGTCTGAGGACTAAATGGACGCATTCGAACATTTATTAAGACAGTTTTTCGTAATAAATTTTACATTTTTGAAAAGTCTTTTTGATTTCTTTTTGACTTATTGAATCTGTCCGGTACTCAAATTTTATTATTAAAGACAGTTCTCAAAATCTTTTAATGTCTTCATATATATATATATTTTTTAATGTCTTCATATATATATATATATATATATATATATATATATATATTGCAGATATACTTTGTTTATTCTTTAAGAATTTATTCATTGGATATTTCTTTTATTTGCCTAAAGATGATATTTGTTTTGAGTTCGGAATTTTATATGCATTTGATCAAAAGAAAGAAAGATGCATATCTTGGATATTCCTTAGATTTTGTTTTATCTATTTTTTTACTTCGGAACTAGACACGCATATTTTAAGGGGGAGCAAATTAATTGTTTCAATTCTTTTATGTCCTTAATATGTGGTATACCTAGTTCACCATGGATTTATATTGTCTTAGTTAAATATCTTGCTGAGTTATTCATGATATTTGGATTTGTATTGATTTTATGAGAGAATATATGATTATTATTATTTTTAATTCTCTTATTTTTGAGTTTCTAAAAGTTATCCTGCCAAAATTAATTTAATTTATTGATAATCATTTTGAGTTTAAACTGATTTGGCATTTCTTATTAAGATTTTATCTCAAAGTTCATGATTATCTATATTTAGACTGATCATACTTTGCGGGGGAGCATTCAAGTCGACTGAATTTTTTCTTCTCAAGTATTTTGTCTTCATTACCTTCATGTTTATCTGATAGATATACATATATCATACTATGGTAATTGAATTCAAATGCATGGACTTTGGTATAGATTTTGCATAGATTTTAGTTTATTTCGATTTCTTTTTCGATGATTATACTATTTATGGAATTGATTCACTATTTTGTATGGGCAAATTATGAATCATATTTTTTTGTGATCATTGTTAAAGTCTCATTATATTTTTGATTCTTTTATATACTAGATCTGCGTATTTCTATTCCTCATGATTTATTTATGACCAATGATTGATTCCTACTATATAGATTTTTTTTGGGTCTATTTTGACAAAATATGTTTTGAATGTCATTTTTGGATTTCTAGTTGGTAAACTATGTATTACTTGATTTCAGTGTTCTTTGTTAAAGTTCAACCAACTATGTTGTGTTTTGATAAGTTTTTTTTTTCTTTAGTTATGCAATTTTCTAAAACTTGTCTTTACACTGTTCTCCTAATCCTTGATCATGATTATTTTTGCTTTCCTCCTTTACTTGCTTGAGTTTATTTTAGCTCTAATTACGGGAGAACTTATTTTTGATCATGTCAAAGGGGGAGAAATAAGTTTAAGTTAGCACACAATATTCTAGTATTATATGTTTATTAGTGATACATGCATCTATAGTATATATATTAAACTTAAAGGATTTGTCATAATCAAAAAGGGGGAGATTGTTAGCCCAATGATTATATCATATTTTTGAATATGGCTAATCAATTAAGTTTATCATAATGATATCACTAATATTCATGTAATCACTATAATATTGCTACTTTAACTTAGCATTGTCCTAATGTTCTATATCATTCATATTGTTTTATTTGCCTAACATATATTTGTAGACATGCTGTAAGCATGATCAAACATGATTAAACCAGGACATATGCAATGGAGAATTATTTATGTGCTAAAGACGGTGTTATACAAGAAGATTTTTCTGAACCGCCTAACGACCTATCCGGGGCCTCGCATCGAGGGTTCCGCTGCCCGGTCAGCGGACAGGGGTCGAGGGGGCAGCGCCCCCCTTCAGGGGTTCGGGGGCGAAGCCCCCGAAAGGTATTCAGATTTCCAGATCTGTTTATCTTTGGACATATGCCGTCAAGTGAAAAGGCATCTTCAAGTCTGCTCAAATATTTAAATAAAGGCGTCATCAAAGGGCTCTTGGCTTTCCTATTTTATCAATATAATTTTTTATATTTATTGAGTCTAGGAATACGATGTACACTGCATCGTACTGGCAAATAGGCTATCCAAGAAACGTTTTCAAAATACCCTTTCATTTTGAAAATAAGCCCACTTACAAAAGCCCAAACTACTTCCTAACTGTTTGACTTTTCAAAAAGCCCAAAAACTAATTTGCAAAAACCCTAACAGAACCCTAGCAGAACTCGGCCCGAATTCGGCCAGAGTTCGGTTAGTGAACGTTGCTTTTTGAACTTGGTCTCCCTACAGTTACGGATCCCAACGAGATTTTCTCATAGAGTTCTGCCCGAATTCTGTCCGAATTCTGTCAGAATTCTGACTTTGGAAAAACTATAAATAGAGAAGGATTTCGATCATTTCAATTCACTCATACACCAATTCACTTTCATATCTCTTCTCTATAAGCTTACTACTTCTTCCAAAGTGTTCTGAGCTATTCATTTTCAAATCCCAAGCCAGTTACAATCCTCTAGTCGATTTGCCAGTGCGGTACGGTCTAGAAGTTTCAGAGTGATTGTAATCAGAGACTTGATTGAAGGTACACACTTCACAATTGAAGTTGGTCGAGTACTTCGGATCAAAGCTCGCGTTGTAGAAGTTGCAAGAACTTCGGATGAAAACTTGTGGTTATTTTCCATAGTGGATTCAACTGGAAGCTAGAGTTCTTCCGACTTGACTAGTCCTCACAAGAGGGAAACCAGTATACATCCTTGTGTTTGCGTTTGCTCTCTACTTTTCATTTACATATCTGTGATATATATTCTGTGATCATGTTACTAACATTTTTAAATAGTTAATTTTCGCTGCCTACTCTATTCACCCCCCCCCCCTTAGAGTATTGCGCTTTACAACTCGTTCCTACAATCGGTCTTACACATAAGTTTGAATTGCACAAAACTAATCACTATCATTCGAATTCTCAAGAATTACCAAGAAGCGGAATTCAAGTCTTCATATTGAAAAATGGATAACAAATCACTTGAATAAAGTCTTTTAGCCAAGCTAACGAAGAATAACACTTGAGAACCAAATGAAATGAATAACATACTTGGCAACGGAAATCACAATATGAAAACGTTTCAAAAAATACAGTTATTTACATTTCAAGGCAACTATGGTAATAAATTGTTTTCCATACATATATGTCAAAGTCTCCTAGCTCTAGTGGCTAGCAGGTGGAGACATAACACATCCTGACTGGGTGGATTCGATCCCACGAGGAAGCATATTATTCCTTTCAATTAATGGTGGGAGTAATATATATATATATATTGGAAAAAAGGTAAATTTTATTCCAAAGGAAAAGCCATAATCTTACAACATACAATCTGAGTGGGACTCCCACTCATCAATTCTCCATAGCATTTACATCAAACTCGATGTTATGGAGAATGCCAACCGGAGGGGTGACCAACCCCTCAAAGATCCGGCGGTTTCGCTCCCGCCATACATGCCAAACCGAAGCAGCCAGACGAACTCTGGCTGTTCGGAACCAGTCCTGACCTCGACCCCTGCTATCTCGTATCACCGAGATGATGTCCCCAATACATTTTCCGGAGGCGCACACTCCCAATACCCGACTCTGCTCCGACCAGATCTGCCATGCCAGAGTGCACTCGAAAAAGATATGCTTTATAGACTCAGGCTCCAAACAGCAAAGCACACATTTGGGATCCGGAACTGGCACTCCAAATGAACTCAAGCGATCCCTCGTCAAGAGGCGGCCCAGAAGAAGCTTGTAAACACACAACTGCATCTTCCTGGCCAGACCCTTGCACCAAACGAACTCGTAATCAGTACTCAGAGGAAAAGTGCACCGGATAAGGTTGTAGCAGCTACGGAATTGGAACTCTCCAGTTCCAGAAGATGCTTCAGTCGGCTTCCAAATCCACCGATCCGCAGGCAAAGCCGGATCAATGACTGTAGACATAATGAACCCTCCCAGCTCCTCAGTGAACCGATAAGATTCCGGCCTCCACTCTCCATCTCGTATGATGCGACTACACGTCAGACCTCGCATGTCCTCCTGGTGAGTCGGGGATCCCCTGATGTCTAGCAACGAACATCGATCTATCCAAGGGTCCCTCCAGAGGTCCGTACCCGACCCATCCTTCATAACCCTCCGGATAGCAGACTTGAGCACTCCCCTGTGTCTCAAGACAGTCTTGAACGTGACTGAATGGTTGTTATCAGGAGAACACGTCCAAAAATTGCCCTGCTTCACGTATCTGCTGTGCATCCAGTCCGCCCAGAGAGACCCCCCGCTGATGAATCTCCAGGCCAGCTTGAGCGCAGAAGCCTCCTTAATCTCCAGCAACGACCTGAGCCCCACTCCTCTGTAGTGCCCCGAAATTCGTGATACGTATTTTATACGTGTTCGTATTTCTGACCCGTATTTCTCATTTTCTTTGATTAGTTAGTTGTGGTTTATTTTCATATTTAGCATTGTGGTTTAATTGTCATTTATCGTTCATGGATTTATTTTGATTAGTGGAGCTTGGTTTTATTTGGATGGAAGAAGGATTGGGTTGGTTCGGCTTGGCTTGGTTTACTTGGTCCATCATGAACCAAGGTGAACCCCTACCTACCACCACCATCCTCATTTATTAACCCCACCCTCTTTCTCTCTCATCATTCACTCTTCTTCTTCCTCACCGTTGCTCTCCACCTACCAAGAGGTTTAGGCAAGTGCAACTTGCTTCTTGAGGGATCTTAATTTTTATTGTTCCATTCTCTTCTTTACATGATTATAAACCTCTTTAGAACTTTGAGTTTTTAATTTTGATGGATAGATTCTTCTAGATCTACATTTTAACTTTGAGTTCATGGATTTTTCTTGGTTTTGATCTACTAAAACTTGTTATTTTCGAAAACTAATAGTTCCATGAGCAAGAGCACGAAATTTCGTGTGAATTTGGTTTTTGATTCACCTCATTTCGAGTTAAAATGAAGTTTTTATGGCCAAAACAAGTTTTTCTGAATTTTCATGTCGGCTGAAGAATCTGGTTCTGGCGTAAAATGAAATTTTACGCAGGGAAGCTAGCGTAAAATCAAATTTTACGCAGGAAGGCTTGCGTAAAATAAAATTTTACGCAGGGAACCCTGGAATTGCGTAAATTACGCTGGATTGTATCCAGAATGTAATATTTTACCCAGGGAACCCTGGAATTGCGTAAATTACGCTGGATTGTATCCAGAATGTAATATTTTACGCAGGGAACCCTGGAATTGCGTATTTTACGCTGGATTGTATCCAGAATGTAATATTTTACGCAGAGAACCCTGAAATTGCGTATTTTACGCTGGATTGTATCCAGAATGTGAGATTTTACGCTGGAACCCTCCCCTTTTTCATATTTTACGCAGAATTGATTTTTTTGGCATAAAAAGTGCACAGAATGACTGTTTTTGCCAAGTTTAGCTATTTTCTAGCCATAATTTTGAAAAACTTAAAACATGAAAGTTTTAGATCTTTGTCTTACCTTTCCGAATATCTCTGGAGCACCTTAAATTGAGTTCGTATGTGGAAGTTATGCCCCGTCTCCCTGAGCCGCATGATTCCTCCACAACTCTTGCACCCTGTTATATTTAGTTATTGCATACACACTTATACCAGATTAATGTTAATTTTAAATAATGACATGACATGATAGTGACCCGTCGTGGCGCACCCTTGACAGTAATTTGTCATGATATATATATCTCGAATGCTGTTGCGACGGCTAGCATGTCATGACAGAATTGAATGGCCTGGACACCGTGGGTGATTGTGTTTGTACAAAATAAACCGGTAATGTTTGCATCATGTCTAGGACAGGGATCCCTGAGTACCACGGTCAGGGATACCTATAGTAATTGACTAAGGCTAATAAACTAGAATAATTCAGTAGACATGAAGAGATTCCCAGCTACAGGCAATCCCGTTATCTGGGCGCATTAGTGGACTTGTAGCCTACCGACGAGTAGGGCACATTTCCAGCACACCGTTGCGTGTTGCATTCTCCATAAACGAAAATTCGACCTAGATAACCGGATGGTCTGCAGGGCTTGTGGCTATTGGGATAATCTCATTACATCTTGCTAGTAACTAGGCCTGTGATAACCCTAGTTAGTTAAAAGTATCAAGTCGTACTCTTGATTGGCCGTGATTGATTGGATGGAGTTTATCCCAGCTTAATCTTGTCCCAATCCTGTACAAGATGGTGACACGACATGATTATTGATGCTTGCCTTAACAATAACGATCGGGGGTCCAGTTCTGTTCAGGCGAAGGGTTACAACCCCGGTTCTTGTTTGGTTTAAGGGTTGTAACCTGGCTCCCGGAGCAGTTCTGTGTCCTCTCTTCGTTTATTGTCTTATTGCACCCCATGCCATGCTCGTCATGTTTTACCTTACTTCAACAGCATGATTACTGTACCAATAGTATTTGAGACGGATTCTGTTCAGGCGAAGGGTTACAACCCCGGTCCTTGTTTGGTTTAAGGGTTGTGACCTGGCTACTTGAATGGTTTTCTCGTACTCAGTTTACTGTGGTTATCTCTATTATTAGCAATTCTTTATTTATTATCTTTATTATTCTATTATTAATGTGCTGGTTTTAGTTCCTAAGTGAAGCCTTCTTTGTGGCACTTGCTCTTTCTGGGGTCTGACCCAGCTGGTTTTGTATGACCAGATATCGGAGCAGTCCCAGAGGATCTACCTAACTTCCAGTCAGATGGTGACCACCAGGCGTAACCCTGGCAATGAGTGGGTTTCTTTTTGTCCTCCCACTTTATTGTAAAATTATTCATTTGAGGCGTTTAGCCGACGAGCATGTGTTAGCTCGATTGCACCTTTACTTACTGTCTGCCTACGGGCTGTAACATGATTGACAGATCCTAGGGTTGATCATGTATGACTGAACTCTTGCTAGTCTTGACATTCTGTACGACTAGCTTCATGATCATCCAATATGTAATGTTGGGGACGCCTTACTATTGTATATTTGGTGGTCTTACATCTTGTAACATTTACTTACTTGCTTATGATTGAGACAATAGGCTTGTTCTTGACCATAGAAGACTGATGGATTGTAGTTAAACCCTCATATATCTAGACAGCCGTGACCGTATAGTGAGGTGGATTCCATTTCATTATACGTAGCTGGCTATGTATGCCCCCGCTCTCCAGTATTCTGGTTCCGGGGCGTTACATGGTTTTAGTGGTGGCCCATACAGGTCTTGTCAATCAAGATATGTGAGGGTTTACCGAATAGATGTCTCAATCAGTACTCGCCCTTGATCTCTGCTCGTATCCCCTT
Source organism: Iris pallida (assembly GCA_029216955.1). NCBI lineage: Eukaryota > Viridiplantae > Streptophyta > Magnoliopsida > Asparagales > Iridaceae > Iris > Iris pallida. The sequence continues at coordinate 1,617,910 of JANAVB010032220.1, read as the reverse complement.
GATTCCTGAAATTCTTGTCCTGATCACATGCTTGTAAATCGTTGATCTGTCATGTTCCTTCCTTATTGTTCCCATGTCGTCTTCTTCAGCGGCATTGAACCTGGACCTGCCGATCAGCAAGGCGGATCACCTCCCGTGGACCAGCAGCAACTAGAAGATCAGGCCCAGTACTCAGGAGCAGCATCCCGAGACATGCCTACCGGGGATCCAGAGCCACCAGTTCAGCCAGTTCAGCCTGCAGAGCCTGATGATGGCACTTTGGTAGGTCTCATCAGGACCTTGTTAGCTTCCCAAGATCGTCGAGGAGATGCATTGCACCAGGCAGTGGAAGATGCTCTGAACAGAGGCGGTCATCCAAGGAACAGTGCAGCGAACAGTTTCAAGCGCCTGAACCCCCCATTCTTCGATGGCAGCGAAGATGCTATCGCTGCTGATGCATGGCTCCAGGATACTGAAGTCATTCTAGAGGCAGCCAGAACCCCGGAGGACGAGAAGGTGGCCGTGGTGCGTCTACAGTTACTGGATCTTGCCCGCAGCTGGTGGGCAGCTCAGGCCGTTGGATTGGTGGCGCCTATTGCTTGGACAGTATTCCATGAGAGATTCCAGACGAAGTACTTCGATGCGGTGGCTCGGTACGATCTACAGACCAAGTTCACCAATCTGAAGCAAGGAGGCAGAACGGTCGACGGGTATGCGGCCGAGTTTTCCCGGCTTAGTCGGTTTGCTCCCACTTTGGTGGCGACCGAATTTGACAGAGCCCAGCGGTTCCAGCAAGGGCTCCATCTCGAGATTTTGTTGGCAGTGGAACAGTTTGAGCATCAGACTTTTGATGCAGTGTTGAGGGCAGCTAGGAGGCACGAGTATACCTCCCACAAGATCGTGGACAGGACCGGAGGTCGGAAGCGATCTCACGGCCATATGACCCAGTCGACAGCACCAGCCCCGGCAGTCAGGGCTTTGACAATTGGAACTCCGAGGCAGGCGGCCTCAATGACGTCGGTCACGTCCCCTCCGCAACAGAAGCCGAAGCAGTCTTCCGCAATGGGCTGCACTCATTATGGGAAGCCAGGACACGTTGTTTCGGAGTGTCGCAGAGCGCAAGGATTATGTTTGGCTTGTGGGGCACCGGACCACAAGATATGGTCCTGTCCGAATAGGGCCAGTTCATCATCGGCCCAGAATAATCCCTCGATAAGGGGGCCAGCCCCAGTCCAGCAGCAGCAGCAGCAGCAGTACCAGCCTCCAAGGCCATTGCCGCCTCAGGCCCAAGTGTTTCAGCAGCAGTACCAGCCTCCGAGGCCATTGCCGCCTCAGGCCCTAGCCTTCCAGCTACAGAGGCCTCAGCAGTTCGCCCTGGCCCAGGCCCAGATCCAGAATCGGCAGAGAGGTATCTGTGTCCTGTTGTCTTGCTTTCCGCCGTCGTCATGCGGGACACATGCCATGTTTCATGTATCCTAATTACAACGGTATATCCCGGGCCCGAGCCATGTCCTAGATCATTCGAAAACGGTTATTGGTACCAACCTTTTCGTATGAGGAGAGGCCCGTGTCCCTGTTTGACCAAAGAGAGAGACCTTAAGCGCAAGACTATCAGTTTAGTACGTGTTGCTTGAGTTCATCGCTCTTTGGGAGAGTCAAACGTGGGAGTGTGAGGATGATATCCGATCACGTCATCCCAATCGGTTTGGCTCGTAAGGTGTAATATCTTCCTTATGCCTTGCACTTCGATTCCTTGCTTGCATGTATGATTGTATGATTGATTGGTAGCGTAGATTGCTTGCGATAGTATAGCTGTCCCGACATCTCTAGCCTCTTAATTAAATTCCGAGGACGGAATTCTTTTAAGGTGGGTAGGATGTAGTGCCCCGAAATTCGTGATACGTATTTTATACGTGTTCGTATTTCTGACCCGTATTTCTCATTTTCTTTGATTAGTTAGTTGTGGTTTATTTTCATATTTAGCATTGTGGTTTAATTGTCATTTATCGTTCATGGATTTATTTTGATTAGTGGAGCTTGGTTTTATTTGGATGGGAGAAGGATTGGGTTGGTTCGGCTTGGCTTGGTTTACTTGGTCCATCATGAACCAAGGTGAACATCTACCTACCACCACCATCCTCATTTATTAACCCCACCCTCTTTCTCTCTCATCATTCACTTTTCTTCTTCCTCACCGTTGCTCTCCACCTACCAAGAGGTTTAGGCAAGTGCAACTTGCTTCTTGAGGGATCTTAATTTTTATTGTTCCATTCTCTTCTTTACATGATTATAAACCTCTTTAGAACTTGGAGTTTTTAATTTTGATGGATAGATTCTTCTAGATCTACATTTTAACTTTGAGTTCATGGAGTTTTCTTGGTTTTGATCTACTAAAACTTGTTATTTTCGAAAACTAATAGTTCCATGAGCAAGAGCACGAAATTTCGTGTGAATTTGGTTTTTGATTCACCTCATTTCGAGTTAAAATGAAGTTTTTATGGCCAAAACAAGTTTTTCTGAATTTTCATGTCGGCTGAAGAATCTGGTTCTGGCGTAAAATGAAATTTTACGCAGGGAAGCTAGCGTAAAATCAAATTTTACGCAGGAAGGCTTGCGTAAAATAAAATTTTACGCAGGGAACCCTGGAATTGCGTAAATTACGCTGGATTGTATCCAGAATGTAATATTTTACGCAGGGAACCCTGGAATTGCATAAATTACGCTGGATTGTATCCAGAATGTAATATTTTACGCAGGGAACCCTGGAATTGTGTATTTTACGCTGGATTGTATCCAGAATGTAATATTTTACGCAGGGCTGGATTGTATCCAGAATGTGAGATTTTACGCTGGAACCCTCCCATTTTTCATATTTTACGCAGAATTGATTTTTTTGGCATAAAAAGTGCACAGAACGACTGTTTTTGCCAAGTTTAGCTATTTTCTAGCCATAATTTCGAAAAACTTAAAACATGAAAGTTTTAGATCTTTGTCTTACCTTTCCGAATATCTCTGGAGCACCTTAAATTGAGTTCGTATGTGAAAGTTATGCCCCGTCTCCCTGAGCCGCATGATTCCTCCACAACTCTTGCACCCTGTTATATTTAGTTATTGCATACACACTTATACCAGATTAATGTTAATTTTAAATAATGACATGACATGATAGTGACCCGTCGTGGTGCACTCTTGACAGTAATTTGTCATGATATATATATCTCGAATGCTGTTGCGACGGCTAGCATGTCATGACAGAATTGAATGGCCTGGACACCGTGGGTGATTGTGTTTGTACAAAATAAACCGGTAATGTTTGCATCATGTCTAGGACAGGGATCCCTGAGTACCACGGTCAGGGATACCTACAGTAATTGACTAAGGCTAATAAACTAGAATAATTCAGTAGACATGAAGAGATTCCCAGCTACAGGCAATCCCGTTATTTGGGCGCATTAGTGGACTTGTAGCCCACCGACGAGTAGGGCACATTTCCAGCACACCATTGCGTGTTGCATTCTCCATAAACGGAAATTCGACCTGGATAACCGGATGGTCTGCAGGGCTTGTGGCTATTGGGATAATCTCATTACATCTTGCTAGTAACTAGGCCTGTGATAACCCTAGTTAGTTAAAAGTATCAAGCCGTACTCTTGATTGGCCGTGATTGATTGGATGGAGTTTATCCCAGCTTAATCTTGTCCCGATCCTGTACAAGATGGTGACACGACATGATTATTGATGCTTGCCTTAACAATAACGATCGGGGGTCCAGTTCTGTTCAGGCGAAGGGTTACAACCCCGGTCCTTGTTTGGTTTAAGGGTTGTAACCTGGCTCCCGGAGCAGTTCTGTGTCCTCTCTTCGTTTATTGTCTTATTGTACCCCCATGCCATGCTCGTCATGTTTTACCTTACTTCAACATCATGATTACTGTACCAATAGTATTTGAGACGGGTTCTGTTCAGGCGAAGGGTTACAACCCCGGTCCTTGTTTGGTTTAAGGGTTGTGACCTGGCTACTTGAATGGTTTCCTCGTACTCAGTTTACTGTGGTTATCTCTATTATTAGCAATTCTTTATTTATTATCTTTATTATTCTATTATTGATGTGCTGGTTTTAGTTCCTAAGTGAAGCCTCCTTTGTGGCACTTGCTCTTTCTGGGGTCTGACCCAGCTGGTTTTGTATGGCCAGATATCGGAGCAGTCCCAGAGGATCTACCTAACTTCCAGCCAGATGGTGACCACCAGGCGTAACCCTGGCAATGAGTGGGTTTCTTTTTGTCCTCCCACTTTATTGTAAAATTATTCATTTGAGGCGTTTAGCCGACGAGCATGTGTTAGCTCGATTGCACCTTTACTTACTGTCTGCCTACGGGCTGTAACATGATTGACAGATCCTAGGATTGATCATGTATGACTGAACTCTTGCTAGTCTTGACATTCTGTATGACTAGCTTCATGATCATCCAATATGTAATGTTGGGGGCGCCTTACTATTGTATATTTGGTGGTCTTACATCTTGTAACATTTACTTACTTGCTTATGATTGAGACAATAGGCTTGTTCTTGACCATAGGAGACTGATGGATTGTAGTTAAACCCTCATATATCTAGACAGTCGTGACCGTATAGTGAGGTGGATTCCATTTCATTATACGTAGCTGGCTATGTATGCCCCCGCTCTCCAATATTCTGGTTCCGAGGCGTTACATCCTCCCTCCTTCCTGGGACGACAGAGCTGCTCCCACGAGACCGCATGCATACCCCCCCTCTAAAGGAAATCAGCACAGAGACCTCCACTCGCCGAATAGTGGCCACAGGGAGGAGGATGGACTGTAGCCAAAAATGGGCCACAGCCGAGATCACCGATCTGACCAGCTCAATGCAACCGCCAAAAGACAGACCGGCCGCTTGCCAACCTTCTACTCTCCTCTGGACATACTCTACCAGGCTATGGCAGTCCTGATCCCGCGCATAGTTGACTATGAGAGGCACTCCTAAGTAATGCACCGGAAGATCACTCCTCGTGATACCCAGGACATCAGCCCGCTCCTCCTTCTGGGAACACCGGGAACTGAAGTAGACCCGACTCTTATCCCTGTTCATCTGGAGACCCGAAAAGGACTTCAAATCTTCCATAATACCCGCAAGCGTCTGCAACCCCTCTGTCGAAGGCTGGATGAAGACTAGCAGATCATCAGCATAAATAAGGTGGGTAACTGGGGGGTCCATCCTCCGAAACAGAGGCACCAGCCGTCCACGGTGCACTGCCAGATCCATCAAACAAGTAAAGTATTCCATAACAAGCGTGAACAGGTAAGGGGACAATGGGTCACCTTGCCTAAGCCCACGGTTGCTCTGGAAGTACCCATAAGGAACGTCCTGGATGAGAACAGAGAAAGTAGGGGACGTGATGCACTCCCTGATCAACGCAACCCAGTGATCCGCGAATCCCATGGCGGACATCAGATGGCAGAGGAAGTCTCGATTGACCATGTCATACGCCTTCCTCAGGTCCAGTTTAACACAAGCTTTCTCCCCACCGAGTCTGCTGAATTCCCTCACCATCTCATGTGCCAGGAGGCTATGCTCTGCAATCGACCTCCCCTTGATGAACGCAGCCAGATTCGGAGAAACCAAGTCCTGCATGATCCCCTCCATCCGTCGGCACATAAGGTGCGTAATTATCTTATAAAGATAATTACAACATGCAATAGGTCTGAAATCCGCCAATGCTGTCGCGCCCTCCTTCTTTGGCACCAAGGTCAGGAAAGTGTGATTCAGTTCCTTCAGAAGCTTCCCCTTAGTGAAGAACTCCTGGACCACCTCCACGACCTGATGCTTCAGGATATCCCAATGGCGTTTGAAGAAACCACTGCTGAAGCCATCCGGACCAGGAGCCTTGTTGGGGTCCGCCACCTTGACAATAGATTCCACCTCCTCCAATGTAACAGGGGCAAGTAGGATGCTATTTCCAAATGGAGTCACCAATTGCTTCGTAACAACCTCTGGGAACACGGACAGGTAGTCAGTCTGGAAATATAAATCAGAATAGTACATGACAGCCTCGCCCTGGATCTCAGCCGGCATCCCCACCAGAGTGTCATCCGCATCAAGAAGCTGGGAGATATGATTCCTATTCTGTCTTGTCCGGATAACATCATAGAAGAACTTGGAGCAACGGTCGCCATCCTTCAGCCAGGAACATTTGGCTCGCTGGACCGAGCTAATTTCCTTCTGCAGCCTCAGGATGTTGACTTCTCCAATCAGCTCCTTCTCTCTAGCCGCCAGATCCCCATTAAGCATGTCAGCTTGCATATCCTGCTGCAAGGTCCTCAACTCCACCTCCTTATCTTCTAAGGTGGACTTGGGCAACCCCTTCACCCAACTCCTGAGAGCTCTCTTCGTGGCCTTGAGGCGACGAACCAATCGGAATTGAGCCCTCCCCTCCTGACCGCTAGAAAGCCCCTCTGCGACAGCCTCTAGGTAGCCCTCCGAGAGATACCAACTGTTGTTATACCTGAACGGGCGGGACTTCCCAGGAGACCGAGCAGAGAAGCCAACCCTGATGGGGAATGATCGCTCGTCTCAGCTGCCGGACCCTCAGCCGAAGTTTTGGGAAAGTGACGGAACCACTCCCCATTGCCCAGAGCTCGATCAAGTTGACAAGCAACCCTGTTATGAGTTGCTTTGTTGTGCCAAGTCCAGATGAAGCCTGAGCGAGACAATTCCCGAAACCCCGCAAGCAGGAGGCATCTCTGGAAATCATAGAGGATAGAATCTGGAACCGGGCGACCACCCAGCTTCTCCCCTTGGTGCAGAAGAGCATTGAAGTCCCCGATCAAGAGAAGAGGGAGGCACGACGAATCAGCAACAGAGGAAACACGGAAGATGTCGCTCCATAGTGACTCCCGTCTCCTTCTATCATTGTGGCCGTAGACCGCCCCCAGCAAGAACCGGAAGCCACCTTTGTTCACGAAGGAGATGGCAATCAACTGCTCCGTCATCAAAATCAAGTCACCATCCCAACTCTTCGAGTTCCAGCGAACCCAAATCCTGGCCATGTCACATAGAACCAGGTTGTGCAGCTGGGCCCAATGAGAAGGGGTCCGCCGAGTAAGGGTCTTCTCCCCTTTGATCTTGGATTCTAAAATAACAGAAATGTCACATTTCTCTCTGTGGAGCACCCCACATATCTCTCTCCACCTCCCTAGCGAACACGCTCCCCTCATATTCCAGGCGATAATGGCCATTAATTAATGAGAGGTGGGGTCCCCCTGGAAAACTCCCGGATCAGCACCTGGGAAAAGTACCGCAACCGTCGCTAAAGAGTCCTCCATCCCAGACGGAACCGCCTGTTGGGGAGCGACCTGAGATAGAACCAACGCCCAGGCAGGGTTGTCAACACACACCGCCTCCTTTCTGTCAGAAGTATGACCCACCACCATGGAGGGGCCATCCCTCAACATGCCAACAACGCGTCTCTTCCTACAGTAAACCTGCCCTCCAGACGATCCGCCATCCCCTCGTGCCTCAATCTCCGACGCCGCCATACCTCTAGTAACTATACTACTCAACCCCTGGCAAGTGGTCATCACCCCACTCGTGGGAACCAGCTGAGTAGATACAGCGAGGCTCAAACCAGCATCACTCACAGGATGTGTAACCTCCCCCTCCAAGACCTCCGCGCCACTATAATCTCTGAGATCCATACCGCAGGGAGCCTCTGGAGCCTCCCCCGGAGGGATAGTAGGCTCCACCAGAGGTCCAACCTCCGAACATGCACTAGCCAGATGCCCGAAGCAGGAACAGCGTGAACAGGTAGGTGGAACCCATTCATATTCCACCTTCTGGGTAAGCACCTCCCCAGAAGGGATCTCATATTCCACCATCTTCGGAAGCTCCCCCCTGCCCGAATCTCCACAAAGATCCTAGCGTACATCAACCGCGACCGAAAGGCAGTAGCGTCATCTGCCTTGATCGGGGTGCCCACCATGCTGGCCAGCCGCATCAACAAAGGTATGCTCCAAAATCTGACCGGGAACTCAGGAAAGCGAATCCATACAGGGATGGCATTCAGTACTTCCCTCTCACAACGAAGCTCCGGGGTCCACTACTTGAGAATGATCAATCTGCCGTTGAACGTCCAGGGGCCGCCTTGGAGGATCCTAGCGACATCCTCCGTCAGACCGAACTTCACATAATAGAAGCCGTTCTCGCGGGCACAGAACTCCATACTCCCCTTAGGCTGCCAGACACGCGCTGCATAACCCGGATCTGTCCGTAGAAAAGCTTGTTGCCTAATACATACAGGACGAGGGTATTCTCCCAGTATGCTGTCACCTTCTGGATCTCCTCCGCAGGAAAGGAGGCCCGGAAACCTCTCCCTGCCTCGATCGGCGGAACGTACTCCATCGATGTGGGGGTTTTCGGCCCCACTGGTTTGCAGATCTCGGCCTAAGACCGTCCAGTAGGCCGAGTGGTCGTCCCAAGAGGCCTCGGGGCAACCTCCGGGCGAGGGGTCCCAGATCCCTGAACATCCAGATCCACCACCTTACTCTTTCCCTTGGCCGCCGCGGTCGCCTTTGGCCGCCAACCCACCGATCTCCCAGCAGACACCACCGGACCCCGACCAGATAGCCGAGAACCTGACCCGATATGACGACTATCGGGAAGGCGATCCCTAACCTGACCCTGTCCGCCTCCCGTCTTCCCTCCGGACTTTGCCACACGACGGCGCGTAACCGTCGTCCATCCACCTCCCTCCGTTTGGCTCCCCAGAGATCCAGAGCCTGCTCCGAACTCGAAGTTCGTAGCAATGGGGCCACCCCGCAGCGAGTCCGACACCCCCGTCACCGAAAGGAGGCCGCCCGTCCCCCCTCCCGTTGAGCGCCCCCCCCCCCCCCCCACACACACACACACCGCCTGGGGGGGTCTTCGACTGCCGAGGGGGTCCACCCGACCCCCCCTGCTCCCGCACCCCCCCCCCCCACCGCCTGGGGGGCGCCGATGAGCGCGACTGCGTCGGGGGGTCCGCCCGACCCCCCCCCCCCCCCCCCCGATTGTGCTCCTGCCCCCCCCCCCCCCACCACCACCGCCGGGGGGGAGCGCCGATCTGCTTCCCCGAGGCCCGCTCCCCGCCGGCGAGGGGGTCCGGCGGCCTCGGGGTGCTGCCTCGGGGAAACCCTAGCCGGTCGCCCGCTGGATTGCTCCCATCGTGCGTTTTAATATATATATATATATATATATATATATATATATAATTGTCGTATTCCGAATCTGTATCATGTCAAGATCTGAATGTGTCCACAACAATGCAACCTGGTACAAAGGAAACAATTCAATCATATACCTTTGACCATATACCATCAGCTCCAACCAGAAGATCACCTTCATATCGCTGCCCATTCTCCAGTGTGACTGTAACCTGAGCTCGTCAATATCAATAAGGAGAGGACAGTTATTAACTAAATATATCAGTATGAATATAGAATTTTAATGCAACTAACTGAGTATGATAATCAAAACTTGCCAGAATTCACTTCACAGCATCTTAACTTACACCATAATATGAATATGCTGTAATTACAACATGAGAAGTTCAACCAACTTACCCTAGTACCATCATCCACAAAATCAATAACATTACTGCCATTCAATATAACGTCATCGCCAACTGCACGGGCCAATATTTGCTGCAATTTCATACGGCTTATTACTCTCGTAACTGGAAGACCACGCTCTGCCGCAGGAGTGAATGTATCAAACTTGACGTACCTGAATTTCAACAAGTTACTTGATGATGAAATGGAGTGCTTACGAAGCAACCAGTCGTTTATCGAATTAACATAAGTGGATTTCATATTACTACTACCTATCACCATTATATATGCTTACAATTCTAAATTACAATTGTTAATTTGCTCAAGAAGTTTGAGTAGATTGATGAACTCGTGTGATTCACTAACAGTAGACAGAACACTAAGGCATTTTCCATGAATAAGAAGTAGAAATGAGCAATTAATGCACACATACTCCGGAAATCTGTGACCGTGTCCACGATGCAGTGTGTCGGACACGACACAGGCACTCCAGGATGCAGTAGGATGCGCTAAAATCAGCGCCGCTTCTGTGTCACCGTGCCTATATCGTGTCGTACTCAAGTCCATATATGTTACCCTGACACGGATACGTAGGGCGCAGTAAGGACCCGGCACCTATATTGGTGTGTCCGTGTGCATTTTGCAGTGACCGGGTTGTGTCCCATGCGTGTCCGACATGTATATATATACCAAGTGCCGGAGATCCCATCCACGAGGCCATTGATCCTGTCTCCGGTGATGCACGCGGCGGCCATGAGCTCCTCCGCGGCGTCCATATCGATGGCTTCGAGCGCCGCGAGCGCGTTGCTCTGGATCTGTATCGGTCCCCTGTACTGCCCCTCGCCTCGGATGGCGCTCAGGTCCTTCTCGAACACCACCGCGTCGAACCCCTTCCTTCTCGCGGCAAGCGCCAGCACCAGGCCCCCTATCCCTCCCCCGGCGATGAGGATCCGGAGCTTCGGGGAGGAGTGTTTCGAAGGAGAGGACGACATGGACCATCTGGCGGGCCTTCTTCTTCTGCACTTGCTGCTGTAGGAAATTTTGCTCCGTAGGGACGAAGGAGTGGTTTCTTGAGAAGGGAAGCTGATGGAAGAAAACGGCAAGTGGGTTTTTTTGTAGGGGCCGGGTGGTGGAGAAGGGAAGAGAGTGCTGTGAGGAAGTGACATGGCGATGAGAAAGAGCTTAGAGTGAAGAAGAAGAAGAAGAAGAAGAAGTAGTAGTAGAAGAAGAATAAAAAAGTGCTTGTTTCTTCACACTTTTGTAATAGGGATATTTATATGCCAGTCCCTTAAATCTACCCTAATTAGCGATATGCCCTAAACTCATTACATTGGGCTTATAACCTTTGTCAGTTGTCACTAATTTACTGAAGCAAACTGCAAGTCAAGAACCAAATATTTACAATTTTTTTACCACATCTCTCTTCCACCACTTACACATGAGTTCCACCGAATCTCACCTCCTCTCTCACCGCTCCTGCTACATAGGCTCCACCAACCCCACCACTCCTCCCTCCTCCAATCGAAGTCCGATATGTGACAGTTGTAAGAGGATTGTAAGCATTTGGTTGTAGGTATAGCAAAGCTCTTTACTAAATACATTATCGAAACGTAAGGGTCTATTTGATAACGGTATTTACATCAATTTTGTAGTATTTTTTAATGTACTGTTTATGAATATTCTTGCTTATTAATTTTTTAGGCATTGATTTTAGTCGACTCAAATCGATGCAATGTAATTTTGGATGACTTTATAAATACTTCAAATTGGTAAATTTAAAAAAAAAAAATTATTTTATTTTAGTTATATCCTCAGCATAAATATATAATTATAAACTATTACTACCTTGCCATATTTTTTTTCTTTCTCATATGTTTCTCTTCTCTTTCTTCCCAACTATGAGTACTTTTTTCTGTAAGTTTTTTTTAAAAAATATTTATCTCCTACTTTCAACCAGACATTTATATTATTTTATATGTTCCTATTATTTTAATCAAATATGGACTTCTACCTCCTGATCGAGACGTGGACTAGATGGCAGTTACATTGATGGGACCGTTTTGTTTATATATTGACATATAAATAATTTTATTCGGGTAAAAAAAAATCAGAACAGCTCGTTGATAAATTACCAAGCATAAATTTGACTGGTTTAAAAGTATTCAGAACTGAATCTCTCGTAACCGTTCATGACCGGTACTCTACAATTACCTCGTAACAGTTACCCTACAATTGTTAAGCGGATCCTAAGGTACCAATGTCGGATTAGCACAAATTTGAGGGGCTTATGTCTCAGAAATTGTACTATAAATGAAAACGAGGGCTTGATTCTATTCTCAGAATCAACATTATGTTACCACTTGATGATTGAATTGTGCTTCAACTCGATGCGCAGAGGCAGATCAGCTAACTGCCCACGTGCGGTGGAGTGCGTTTAGTAGTTTCCGCTTTCCACTTTCCATTCACCAAGCCATGCAAACAGCAACACTTTCCAGTCAACTCAAGTTACACTTCCTGCCAAGTTTCCCAATATGTTGTGGGCCCAACCCACTTAAATATTCCATATCCCATATAATCCCAAGTCTTTCTATCAGAAACTTTTCATAATTTTAGTTTAGCCTCTCTAAATCTATATTACTATATAATAATAATAATAAAATTGATTTCACCTTAAAAAATTTTGGCAATTTATAAGGACATAAGAAGTTGATCAGGACTAGCCAAAAGCAAATTTTGATTTATTTACAAGTTTGTCATTGAAAAAATTACTCAGGACTAGCCAACATGGGAGTATATAAGTCAACTTTTTATTTTATTTTTTGCTCTCCTCTCTTTCCTCACAAGAAAAAGAAGAACAAGAACAAGAACAACAAGAACAAGAACATCAATTTTTGCAAACCTAGTTTATTTTAATTTTTTGTTCTCTTCTAATTTCTCAGATCACTTTCTCCAAACCCTACTTTATTTTTCTTCTCCTTGTTTGGACATTATGGATAAAATCCTAGTTGTAGAAGAAATTGTGTTATCAAATCTATCAAATCTATTAGTCTATTAACCAATTTTTCTTTATTAATAGAAGAATTATGCATGAAATCCTAGTTGTAGAAGAAAACTATGGAAGAAACCCAAGTTGTAGAAGAATTGGGTTCATATCAGGACTGCCACAATTTCTGACAGTCCTAGAAGTATTGAGGACTGCCAGAAATTGTGACAGTCTTGAAATAGACTCGATGTACAACATGACTGCCACAATTGTTGGCAGTCCTAGAAGTACTAAGGACTGCCAGGAATTGTGGCAGTCCTGAAAGGGACATGCTCTACAGCAGGACTGCCACAATTTCTGGCAGTCATAGACATATTGAGGGGTACCAGAAATTGAGGCAGTCCTGAAAGATACTTGCTGTACAGCAAGTTCCTTTCAGGACTGCCACAATTTCTGGCAGTCCTAAAATCGAAATTCCCGAATGAAAAAAATATGTTAGGGTTTATTTCAATCTTGATAATAGAGTGAAATATACATTTTAGGGTTTATTTCCATGCATTTTTTGTGAGGAAAAAAAGTATTTAAGCTTTATTTTCATGCATTTTATGGTTTATTTAATTTTTTTGGTGCCATCGAAATTGGAAAAGAGGAGAAAATGGGGTTTTGATGGAGATGGTGATGATGGAAATGGTGGAGAAGAAGAAGAAGATGATGAGAAGAAAACTAGGATTTTGATGGAGATGTGAGAATGAAAATGGTAGAGAAGAAGAAGATGGATAGAAGAAGAAGAAGAAGAAGAAGAAGAAGAAAGCTAGGGTTTGTGAAGAGAGAGAGTAAAATTTAGAAATAAGATTGATTTTTGGGGTTGGGGGTGTGGGGTTTGGACAGCCCCCTGAGTGAAATATTTGGATAGTCCGAGTAAAATCTCCTCAAACATTGGCTAACCCTAATTCTGGCTAGCCCTGATCAAATTGTTATTGTAGGGCCTAAAAATCAAGTTACGCCACGTATCTACTACTCAGTGATCAAGTTGCGCCCCAAAAATCAAGCTGCGCCACTATTTTGAAGCCCAGAGATCAAACTGCGCTGAGGATCAGGTTGCGCCTGATATCAGACTGCGCCCAATTATGTTGTGCCAAAGTCTACGTGGCGTCTGACATTTAATGGTCATCATTACCTGGCAACACTGACAACTGACAAACACAGTGAACGGGAAAAATCTTTTCGAATCCCTCGAATTGTGCCGCTCGAGGAGGTTGGACTGACAGCTGTCCTGCACATCTTATGAGTTGCGCCTAGGCGCAATCTAAACAATTTTCTTAGTTGCGCCTAGGCGCAATCTGAACGACTTCTTCTCAAAAGCTGCCACATGTCCAGGCGCAGTTCAACTTGTTGACTGAAGCTCGCGCAACCTGATAAAGTTGAGATAATTTTTATTTCTAAAGCAGGATGACGTGGCGCACATGCCACTAATCTCTCAAGACGTGTCTACTATCCTGTACACGATCACGCGCATCTCAATCACATGATGCCACGCGTCTAAATACAGTTAGTACACGACTGATAACTGAATGAAAGTTAGCGTAACATGAGGTTGGCGCAACTCAACCTCGCGCACATCAGAATAACTGCTAAAACAGTTATTTCCAGAACTCTATAAATAGAGTTTCCAATCATTATTAAAGGATCACGCACAGAGATCAAGAACTCTTGCAAAACTGCTGCTGCATTCTCTAGAGGCTCTAGTCTTCAAGTTCACATAGTCCAAGGGATAAAGTGATCGTCTTCTGATCAGATTCCTACAGTTGTACTTCTCCATAATTCATTGTACTTTGTACGATTCTTTTAAGTTTGGAATAAACTTTTTGTTTTTGCAAACAAAATGGCGACTCTGCTGGGGACGACTTTCTCCTCCAACGAGAAGGTGACAACTCAATGTGATACGGCGTCGATCGGCAAGACGCAGAAGACGCTGGTTGTTCAGGTCAACCAGACAGCCTACGAGAATATGATTAACACCAAGAGCAACAAGCGCACTGTGGCTATCGCCAAGAACAGGACTGTATGGACTCCTAAGTCTCCTGCAGTTGCTGTTGCCCAGGCGCAACTTGAGTGCTCAGTGGCCAAGGCACAATCCGGCTCAGTGGCTCAGGCACATCCTGCTTATATTACCAGGGTACAATCTACTCTTCCTGCTGCCCGCACGCAGTCCACTACTCTCTTTACTGCTAAGGCGCAGTCTGTTCAGGCCGTTGCTGAGGCGCAGTCTACCCATGTTGCTGCCAAGGCGCCACTAGTAGCCTATATTACTAGGGTGCAACCAGTAGCCCGTAGTGCTATGGCGCAACCCAAGCAACCAGTGACTCAGGCGCAGTCTGCTGCTCTGGCGCATCCCAAGGGAACTAGTCTTTTGGCTATTCCCTCTCCCAATTCTCAAGTTCTAAACTTAGAGAAACAATGCTCTAGTACTAGCACTAGACAGGACAAAGGGAAGGGTCCTCTAACACTTTCTCAACTCGCGCAAGCTGCACCTAAGATGGTTCAACAGCAAAATAGAGGGAAACGCTTCTTAGCTAACCCTCTACAAAATAAAGGAAAGCACCCTTTGGTCTTTTATAAAACTTTCCTGGTCTATGATGTCACGCCCCGCTCCCGTAGGAGCGATCGTTCGTGCTAAGGCGTGATGCCGCACGGGCCTAGGTTGCGCCCGTGCAAGGCCAAGTCCAAAAACGGCCGATTTGAGCTAGGCCACAGAGTCGCACAGAGTGTCCCCATTTGCAGTGGAAAGTAAATGAACACAAGTAGAAGCGAATTCAAACTCTTTATTGATATTCAAAAAGTTTACAAGCGGCGCTAGGCCGACTTTACAAGTCTCTCAAGCTCTTTCTCTCTCTCTCTCTCTGAAACATAAAAGGCGTGCCAAGTGGCTTACAAGATGGAATGATTCATGGCGATGTTCCGATATATTATGTCCTGTATATGGTGCTTCAGCTCCTTGTAACGCTCCAAGGCTCCAGAGATAGCTCTGCGCCTTAGCACGTTCGAGGGAAGCTCCGCACCCGATGACGTCTCCTGCATCCTGCAAGCAGACTGTGGGGTTATCAGTACATTGTTATGCACTGGTGGGGAGGCTAGCTCGCCCACAATGCTATCATTACCAAACACGTTCCATTTACTTTTGTGCACCGTCTATCATTCATTATTTTTCTAATCTTGCCTTAGGATCAGTTTTATGGCATATTTCGTAACCTATCTCGTGTTGCCGAATTCAAGTGTCTGCATGGAAATGCATGCACGACTTACCCATACTTACCGTCCGACCTTCCCTGTCCAAAGTAAACCAAGTTAGTCAACAATTCACATGTAGTAACTTAACGTAATTCATGTAAACATTCAAAGGGCGTGTCCCTACCTCAGGTTCAAGCACGTCGTAGGCACGTTCTCTAACTCATTTGCATAAAGTACTCTTATCATTTGGTGTGTTACATTTCAAGCATGTTCAGAGTGTTACATTTCAAGCATGTTCAGAGTGTTACATTTCAAGCATGTTCAGGATGTTACATTTCAAGCATGTTCAGGAGGCACTTTATTTAGTTAACTTAGACTACTTGTTTCAATGTAAGGACTTGCACGTGGATTGCCACCAGCATAGCCCACTTAATCTACATGCACGGGTCGCTGGCTTCACAAGCCAATTTGGACATATTTTCTTAGACATTCTCACCTATCGAAGCGTGATGGCTGGTACACCTTGATAGTATCTTGAAATGCCTGGCCTTACGTCTCCTTGAGTGGCCGAGCCCCCACTCAAAGCAGCCCGTAAGCCCCATGTCTGATTTCGCCTAGGCCGGCTACGATATACCCCCCATCGATCGTGTCGTAGAATCCTTCCTCTTGACGGCCACGGTATTCCCCCCCATCGCCCGTGCCGTTTGTCCACGACCATTTCGTATTTTACTTGTCATTTAACATAACGGCTGTCTTGAGCCATAGGCTGTCTCTGAGCCATAATGCGTTATCGACCAGGTTGGCGTCCGTGCAGCACGGGTAGCGAGCCCCGTTGCACGTGCCCGTCATACCTGTCGCTAATCATTCTTTCATTTCTTATCTTTTATTCACTCTTTCATTTCTTTCTTTCACTTGTTCGTTCATTCATCCATTCTTCACGTATTCATTCATTCATTCGTTGATTCATTCATTCACTTATTCGTTCATTCATTCATTCATACATTATGCAACTCCCCGTGTGGGAGTCGCCTTGGCGACCCATCGGTCCCGAAGTCTTTCAATGTTGCTATACTCTACTCGGAACGACTATGTCGATAGTCTTCCGTTTCATTGTTGTAAACCATTCATTGTTTCAAATTTGCCATGCCATGCAAGTTCGATCACCCCCGCTGTATGAATCACCATACCAGCGCTCACGCGGAGTGATCGCCCTAATCGGCGTGACGCATGTGCGAGGCTGGAGTTGCGCTCGCATAAGACAAGAATATCAATATTGTGGTTATCGACGAAGCAAATCCAACATTTCATTTTCCTCCAAGCCAAGATCTCTATTCGATGGTCCGACCATCATTCGTTCAACTAAAAAATCCTCGAGCTACGTCTATATTTTCCTCAACACGTTTCAATATCCCGAGTATAGCATCCATCAGAACAATGACATTTGCACGATCATCATTCGCCGAGTCAGAGTACCCCCGAGTTATTGTATATCGATCTTTGATACGCCTCAATACCATCGACGATATGCGTAACCTGACGATCTTCCTTTGCAACCAATTTTGAATCATGCGACTGATGCTATTGTTCGAACTGGATATACCACAATTCCATTCGATTCAATCCAAGATCAAGTTCGATCGCTATTCCTCAAGTTAGTTTCAATATCGTTCTCCAAAACTCAAGTCACATTTCATTTGACCCAATCCGAAATCGCAAGTACTATCCTTTAGCTTCCTCGATCGAGACATACATCTTTATTCATCGTTCCGAGTCATTTTCTAACTTGCGTTGCCCATTGACAAGTTGTCCGAACGATATCTCGTTCAGGACATTCGAAGTCACGACCAACTAAGTGTGACGCGTTCTAAGGCTTTGCGCGATCGCATCGCTTCGTCGGCATACTCGTTTTATCCGTATATCCTTTAGTCTCGCTCGAATAACTTCTATGACGTCCATACACCACTCAGGGTTCGAGCCACTCGACTAGTCGTCTACACTCATTCTTATTCTTCTTCGAAGCTATCACATACACCACTCGGATTTGAGCCATCCTATTTAATCCACAATCACATCCGCATCATTTGCTAAGACATATTTCAAATTCATTCGACGAATCTCTAACGTAATCGCTCACGTCGAATTGACGCACTAAGTCGTTCGCACTATTCCTCAAAATCCAAATCAATCTTCCGTACACGCATAAGCGTGAACTCGATAGCGTTCCTATTGATATACACTCTAAGTGTAGCTTCGTTCCTGACCGAGCGGTACTTGATATCGCTCGTAACTCGATTGCACCAAAAGTCGAGGTGCGCGACACGCGGCACAACTTAGCCAAAAGGCCGTGTGCATAGCTATTCCGTGCGAACTATATTCGAGTTTGCAAGCTCACTTATTCCCATTCGAGCGATAATCGATCTCGCTCGCAACTCGTTTGCACCAGGAGGTCTAGGTGCGCGATACTCCGCACAACTTAGCCAAAAAGCTGCGTGCATAACCATCCCGTTTGAACTATACTTCGGTCTTATGTACATGTTCGCTATTGTCAACGTAAGGTTATTCAAGCACGCTTTGCATTTGCTAACTTCTAGCATTTTAGTTTTCTTTCGACTTAGGTCCGTCATGGTTGGCACAAAGGCCTTCGCCTATCGATCCCGTTCAACCGAGTACTTGTACGAGCTTTTGAAATTATTAGACTTATTGTATGGAATATCTCAAGGCACAATGAGAGAGAGCGTACACTTCTTTTTCCAATGACGAGCTTTTAAAACTGAGAAATCGACGTGAAGTCCAAGGACGTAAAGCCGTGCTCTGATACCAATCTGTCATGCCCAGCTCCCGTAGGAGAGATCGTCCTCGCTAAGGCGTGATGCCGCACGGGCCTAGGTTGCGCCCGTGCAACGCCAAGTCCAGAAACGGCCGATTTGAGCTAGGCCACAGAGTCGCACAGAGTGTCCCCATTTGCAGCGGAAAGTAAATGAACACAAGTAGAAGCGAATTCAAACTCTTTATTGATATTCAAGAAGTTTACAAGCGGCGCTAGGCCGAGTTTACAAGTCTCTCAAGCTCTCTCTCTCTCTCTGAAATATAAAAGGCGTGCCAAGTGGCTTACAAGATGGAATGATTCATGGCGATGTTCCGATACATTATGTCCTGTATATGGTGCTTCAGCTCCTTGCAACGCTCCAAGGCTCTAGAGATAGCTCCGCGCCTTAGCACGTTCGAGGAAAGTTCCGCACCCGATGACGTCTCCTACATCCTGCAAGTAGACTGTGGGGTTATAAGTACATTATTATGCACTGGTGGGGAGGCTAGCTCGCCCACAATGTTATCATTACCAAACACGTTCTATTTACTTTTGTGCACCGTCTATCATTCATTGTCTTTCTAATCTTGCCTTAGGATCAGTTTTATGGCATATTTCGTAACCTATCTCGTGTTGCCGAATTCAAGTGTCTGCATGGAAATGTATGCACGACTTACCCATACTTACCGTCCGGCCTTCCCTGTCCAAAGTAAACCAAGTTAGTCAACAATTCACATGTAGTAACTTAACGTGATTCATGTAAACATTCAAAGGGCGTGTCCCTGCCTCGGGTTCTAGCACGTCGTAGGCACGTTCTCTAACTCATTTGCATAAAGTACTTTTATCATTTGGTGTGTTACATTTCAAGCATGTTCAGAGTGTTACATTTCAAGCATGTTCAGAGTGTTATATTTCAAGCATGTTCAGGATGTTACATTTCAAGCATGTTCAGGAGGCACTTCATTTAGTTAACTTAGACTACTTGTTTCAATGCAAGGACTTGCACGTAGATTGCCACTAGCATAGCCCACTTAATCTATATGCACGGGTCGCTGGCTTCACAAGCCAATTTGGACATATTCTCTTGGGCATTCTCACCTATCGAAGCGTGATGGCCGGTACACCTTGATAGTCTCTTGAAATGCCTGGCCTTACGTCTCCTTGAGTGGCCGAGCCCCCACTCAAAGCAGCCCGTAAGCCCCATGTCTGATTCTGCCTACGCCGGCTACGATATACCCCCCCATCAATCATGCCGCAGAATCCTTCCTCTTGACGGCCACGGTATTCCCCCCATCGCCCGTGCCGTTTGTCCACGACCATTTCGTATTTTACTTGTCATTTAACATAACGGCTGTCTTGAGCCATAGGCTGTCTCTGAGCCATAATGCATTATCGACCAAGTTGGCGTTCGTACAGCGCGGGTAGCGAGCCCCGTTGCACGTGCCCGTCATACATGTCGCTAACCATTCTTTCATTTCTTATCTTTTATTCACTCTTTCATTTCTTTCTTTCACTTGTTCGTTCATTCATCCATTCTTCACGTATTCATTCATTCATTCGTTGATTCATTCATTCACTTATTCGTTCATTCATTCATTCATACATTATACAACTCCTCGTACGGGAGTCGCCTTGGCGACCCATCGGTCCCGAAGTCTTTAAATGTTGCTATACTCTACTTGGAACGACTATGTCGATAGTCTTCCGTTTCATTGTTGTAAACCATTCATTGTTTCATTGTTGAACGCGTAAGGGACTTGAACGTAAGCTTGTGCCTTAGCACGAGCGTGGAGCGCGGTACGAGAGTTCTCACATTTTCCATGTTCTTTTCCATATTCTATACAAGCATACAAGATGGGATTATTCCCTTAGCTAGGTGCGTTGAGTCCTTCATTTATTAGCATGCGCGGTGTTGACGCCTAACGATTCTAGCAATAGTGTCCGCATTATTATGTGTCTAGGCTAAGCAAAGACGGGTTCATCGGAGCCACCCACCTTAGCGATGTTCGCATCGGCCGAGCGATACTCCGAGCGCGCCTTTGAAAGTCTAAGTCTGGATTCATCT
>JANAVB010032220.1:1589749-1592249 GCA_029216955.1 Iris pallida | reverse complement strand
CTTGTATATTAGTATTACCTGACTTGATAACGTAGTTGCACCAGACTTGTCCACATTATGGTTCATGCTAGAGTTGTCCTTACCTGTGTCATGACTGAGTTGTACCGTGTCGTCACCTGTATCTTGACTGATCGTGCCTACAAGTATGTGTAAATGAACTGCTATTCCTGCATAGTTTCCACAACCTGCGAGTCCACACCGGGGCGAGGGTTGTCCTTTGCACCTGCGAGTCCACACACGGGACGAGGGTGACTTGTCTTGAACTGACCCGCGAGTCCATTCGAGGCGAGGGTTGGTATTCCATTGATCTCTTGTTTACTTGTTCTTCCAGCAGTTCATTTATGCATAGTCGATCCCGTATCCGTGTTCATAGTTACCTGTCAGTACCACATGTCAGTCTCCTGTAGTTCCTGTTTATACCCTGTTTATATTATTACATGATTAAACTGTTAGATAGGCATATTTTTATGTATCTTGTTATCCCCTGAGACATGATGATCTCTTCAGGTAGCTGATTGCATGGAGTTAGTTAGCGCTCATGATGGTAGTGATTACACCTGCAGGGATACAGTATTTGCTTGTAATATCTCTTTTATGATCCTCTCGCTTTTATATTCCATGCCATGATAAACTCTGCTTATTTTATAGACTCATATCATCTTAGAGTCTAATCGGACAATATGCTAATGGGCTGCAGACCATGACCCATAATTGTTCATTCTTGTTTATATCCTGTGGATTGAGATATAGTTTAGATTAGACATGATACCCTACTCTGGTAGCTTATACGTACTCGAGTCGGACTGGAGTCCGCTCGATCGTAGCAGGCTTGTTCACGAGCTCGCGTCCAAAACGGGTGCGGGTCGTGACAAGTTTTTTTTGGTGGCCCATGCAGGTCAGACATATCGTGTCGGTTACGTAACTGTACTAGTACGAGCCTGCGATTATGAATAACCTTAGAAATCTTAATCCACTCTGCCTTGAAAAATTCTCCTAGAAATTCTCTACGTCCTTGAAAACTCCATAATTTTTCTCGATTATTCTTCCTTGCTTTCCGTACCATTGATTCTCGTCCCTTCCTATTTCGGGGTGACGAACGATCGTGCTGTCTAGAATTCATCAGAAATTCTTAGTTATAGTATAAAATTGCTTGACTATTGAATATTGGTTATAGATATAGAGATTAGATGTCATACACCCTAGATATCTGTTGGTAAATTGTTAGCAACTAGTTAGAAGATTATAAGATTTTAGTGACCGTATTTTGAGGAGTAGTGTGACCAAAGGTGGTAGAAGTCCTCAAATTTCGGAGTTTGAAATGACTAAAGAAGGTCTCGTATATTTTGAGAATTAAATTTGAGGAGATTAAGGACTTTGATTTTAAGGAATAGTTATGAATTAGAATTTCGAGGACGCAATTATTTTTAAGGTGGGTAGATTTGTAGCTTCCCTTCCGAATTTTTTTGAATATTTTTATTATTTATTTAATTTGGGGATTTTAGATATTTATAAAATATTATTTAATTAATTATACGGTAGATAAGTTTAGCCAGGGTTGATTTTGAAGTACCAGACGACTATGAATTATGGCACGGATAGTGCAGTAGCGTGTCCTTGACTAGTGTATTAGCCATGCCAAGGAAGACCTAGCCATAAGTGTGTCCTAACTAGAAAAACCAGATCAAGTTGCGACTTAACCTCCACCGATAAATTATTTATTTTATATTAGATATATGGATTTTAGATGACCCTATT
Source organism: Iris pallida (assembly GCA_029216955.1). Classification (NCBI taxonomy): domain Eukaryota; kingdom Viridiplantae; phylum Streptophyta; class Magnoliopsida; order Asparagales; family Iridaceae; genus Iris; species Iris pallida. Next base: position 1,590,494 of record JANAVB010032220.1, on the reverse strand, counting down.
GTACCAACTTAGCTCGAACTGGGCCCGAACCGAATCCAAGCCTTTGTAGGTATGTAGAGACCAAAGACGACCATGTAGACATATTTTATGTGTGTACAAATATTTTCTAAATTATTTTAAGTATTAATGTACATTTTTAATAGTTGTACAAAAATTAGTATTTTTATTATTATTTTATTTTATAATATTTGTACAATTTTCTAGACCCGGATAAAGGTAATAGTATGGATTTACCAAACCACATTTATTATTTTATTATTGTGTGGTTAAATATATATTTTATTGTTACTGAATCAATATTCTATTTTTAGAATTGGATAAATACTTTTATTTATTATATTGACGCATTTGGATAAATAGATGTGTACACATTATAATTCATTTTCACCTTTATATATACTAATTGTGTATATACGTGCATATTATAATTATGATATAATACTTATATAAGTATAATATGTGTATGTAATATAATATATATCCTATGTGTGTATTTGTACGTATATATAAATATATTATATATTATGTGTATGTATATACACATATATTAAATATGTGCACTGGATTTATATATTAAATATATATGATACATATATAGAGAGTTATATAAATAATACAAAATGTATGTGTGTGTGTGTGTGTGTGTGTGTGTATATATATAATATATTTATATATATATATATCTATATATATATATATATCTATATATAATATATATATAGATAATATATATATTATAAACATA
>JANAVB010032220.1:1587553-1589736 GCA_029216955.1 Iris pallida | reverse complement strand
CGATCCCGTTCACGAGTACTTGTCGAGCTTTTGAAATTATTAGACTTATTGTATGGAATATCTCAAGGCACAATGAGAGAGAGCGTACACCTTCTTTTTCCAATGACGAGCTTTTAAAACTGAGAGAATCGACGTGAAGTCCAAGGACGTAAAGCCGTGCTCTGATACCAATCGTCATGCCAGTCCGTAGGAGAGATCGTCCTCGCTAAGGCGTGATGCCGCACGGGCCTAGGTTGCGCCCGTGCAACGCCAAGTCCAGAAACGGCCGATTTGAGCTAGGCCACAGAGTCCACAAGTGTCCCCATTTGCAGCGGAAGTAAATGAACACAAGTAGAAGCGAATTCAAACTCTTATATATCAAGAAGTTTACAAGCGGCGCTAGCCGAGTTTACAAGTCTCTCAAGCTCTCCTCTCTCTCTGAAAATAAAAGGCGTGCCAAGTGGCTTACAAGATGGAATGATTCATGGCGATGTTCCGATACATTATGTCCTTATATGGTGCTTCAGCTCCTTGCAACGCTCCGGCTCTAGAGATAGCTCCGCGCTTAGCACGTTCGAGGAAGTTCCGCACCCGATGACGTCTCCTACATCCTGCAAGTAGACTGTGGGGTTATAAGTACATTATTATGCACTGGTGGGGAGGCTAGCTCGCCCACATGTTATCATTACCAAACACGTTCTATTTACTTTTGTGCACCGTCTATCATTCATTGTCTTTCTAATCTTGCCTAGGATCAGTTTTATGGCATATTTCGTAACTATCTCGTGTTGCCGAATTCAAGTGTCTGCTGGAAATGTATGCACGACTTACCATACTTACCGTCCGGCCTTCCCTGTCCAAAGTAAACCAAGTTAGTCAACAATTCACATGTAGTAACTTACGTGATTCATGTAAACATTCAAGGGCGTGTCCCTGCCATCGGGTTTAGCACGTCGTAGGCACGTTCTCTAACTCATTTGCATAAAGTACTTTTCATTTGGTGTGTTACATTTCAAGCATGTTCAGAGTGTTAATTTCAAGCATGTTCAGAGTGTTATATTTCAAGCATGTTCAGGATGTACATTTCAAGCATGTTCAGGAGGCACTTCATTTAGTTAACTTAGACTACTTGTTTCAATGCAAGGACTTGCACGTAGATTGCCACTAGCATAGCCACTTAATCTATATGCACGGGTCGCTGGCTTCACAAGCCAATTTGGACATATTCTCTTGGGCATTCTCACCTATCGAAGCGTGATGGCGGTACACTTGATAGTCTCTTGAAATGCCTGGCCTTACGTCTCCTTGAGTGGCCGAGCCCCCACTCAAAGCAGCCCGTAAGCCCCATGTCTGATTCTGCCTACGCGGCTACGATATACCCCCCATCAATCATGCCGCAGAATCCTTCCTCTTGACGGCCACGGTATCCCCCCATCGCCGCCTGCCGTTTGTCCACGACCATTTCGTATTTTACTTGTCATTTAACATAACGGCTGTCTTGAGCCATAGGCTGTCTCTGAGCCATAATGCATTATCGACCAAGTTGGCGTTCGTACAGCGCGGGTAGCGAGCCCCGTTGCACGTGCCCGTCATACATGTCGCTAACCATCTTCATTTCTTATCTTTTATTCACTCTTTCATTTCTTTCTTTCACTTGTTCGTTCATTCATCCATTCTTCAGTATTCATTCATTCATTCGTTGATTCATTCATTCACTTATTCGTTCATTCATTCATTCATACATTATACAACTCCGTACGGGAGTCGCCTTGGCGACCCATCGGTCCCGAAGTCTTTAAATGTTGCTATAACTCTACTTGGAACGACTATGTCGATAGTCTTCCGTTTCATTGTTGTAAAACCATTCATTGTTTCATTGTTGAACGCGTAAGGACTTGAACGTAAGCTTGTGCCTTAGCACGAGCGTGGAGCGCGGTACGAGAGTTCTCACATTTTCCATGTTCTTTTCCATATTCTATACAAGCTACAAGATGGGATTATTCCCTTAGCTAGGTGCGTTGAGTCCTTCATTTATTAGCATGCGCGGTGTTGACGCCTAACGATTCTAGCAATAGTGTCCGCATTATTATGTGTCTAGGCTAAGCAAAGACGGGTTCATCGGAGCCACCCACCTTAGCGATGTTCGCATCGGCCGAGCGATACTCCGAGCGCGCCTTGAAAGTCTAAGTCTGGATTCATCTTGA
>JANAVB010032220.1:1447553-1577553 GCA_029216955.1 Iris pallida | reverse complement strand
TGATCTCTTCAGGTAGCTGATTGCATGGAGTTAGTTAGCGGCTTATGATGGTACTGATTACACCTGCAGGGATACAGGTATTTGCTTGTGATATCTTTTTATGATCCTCTCGTGCTTTATTTTTAAAGCCATGATATACTCTGCTTATTTTATAGACTCATATCATTCTTAGAGTCTAATCGGACAATATGCTAATGGGCTGCAGAATTGTTCATTCTTGTTTATATGATTCCTGTGGATTGAGATATAGTTTAGATTAGACATGATACCCTACTATGGACAGCTTATACGTACTCGAGTCGGGCTGGAGTCCGCTCGATACGTAGCTGGCTTGCTCACGAGCTCGCGTCTGAAAATCGGGTGCGGGTCGTGACAGTAATTATCACGTTGTTCCTTCTTCCAACACTTCTAACCAGCCCATCAATTCCCAAACATCAGGGGATGCTAATGAGGCTGTAAAACTCTTATGCACTCAGTTTGAGGCCTTCAAGCAGAAAGATGGCCTACAAAGATTGGACATAAAGCAACCATATTCTACAAAGTGGAAGGAGGTTCCATTCCCTCATAAATACAAGCTTTCGACTATTATGCTGTTTGATGGCAACACCTCTCCAAGTCATTACATTAATCACTTTGAAGTGATGACTGACCAATTACAGCCAAATGATGCTCTCCTTACCAGAGTGTTCGTCGGTTGTTTAGCTGGCGCAGCATATGACTGGTATCGTAGCTTACCTGATTGTTGCATCATTTCTTTTGCTGGTTTCAAGCAAATGTTCTTGGAACGATTTTATGAGGGATTCAATGACATGACAACGTCTGCCCTCATTAAGATTAAACAAAGGCACAATGAATCCACGAAAAGTCTCATTGAAAGATTCTGCCGAGAGGCACTCAAAATGTCTTTAGGAACTCCATCTGCTGTAACAATAGACACTTACAAATCAAACTTGTTGCCTATTATCAGTATGTGGACAGAATCTACACAATTCCAGGATTGACCTTCTTTCATTGTGAATGCCAAGGCGGCAGAAGTCAGTGCCGAAAAGTTCAAACAGTTAGGAGTTCAGATGACTCATCCTAACCAAGACGAACATTCTACACCCGTGGGTAATAATCGTCAGAATAACCGCAAGGGTAAAGAAACACTGGCCATCAATCTCAAAGGCAATGAGTCTTTGGCTGTCAATGTTACTCAGACGGCATCCACTCCATCAGCACCACCGCCGAAAATAACTCGTCCAAAAGAAGAGTATTCTTTCGATGAAGATGATACTTTAAGCATTTTCGATTGCTTGATCAAAAGCAATAAGCTTCAACTACCAGAGGCAAAACGGCCGAAAGAAGTGGGTAAAACCGATCACCCTAAATACTGTGTTTATCACAGATTTATAGGGCATCCAACCAGAGCATGTTATGTACTCAAAGGCAAAATCCAAGAGTTAGTCAACTCTGGAGCAATTACTCTTCAGCAGGACGAGAAGACAGTGACTGCTAATGTCGTTTCTGTACAATTTGGTGACTTTCCACCACAACTTGTACAAGATGGTGCTGTCCCCATCCCAAGGACTACTCTTGAGATCGTAAATCTCCCACCTCCCCAAAATGAAGGTATTGTTCCACTATCGACTGACGGAGGAAAGATTATGTGGATTCATCCAGATCTGGTAGCAGATTTTGAAACGCCTTCCTCTTCTAAATAAAAGAAACACTCCAAAGCTAAATCTAAAAGCTGCAACATGTGTAATGCCTGTGTTCGTATTACGTATTTGGAATACGTATACGTATTTTATCTTGTATTTGCATATCTCCTTGGTTGGTTTGGCTTGGTTATTCTTGGTTTGGGTTGGCTTGGTTCGGTTTGGGATTGCTATTGGTTCATTATGAACCAAAGGGTGAACCCCTACCTACCACCACCATTAGTATTTATTCCCATTCTTCTTTCTCTCTCTTCATTACTCCTCTTCTTCTTCCATTTACTTCTTCACCTACCAGAGAGAGGGAGAGAGAGAGGTCTAGGCAAGTGCAACTTGCTTCATGGAGGAACTCAAATTTTATTGCTTCATTCTCTTTCTTACAGCATTTTATTTTACTTTAGTACTTGGCATTTTCACTTTTCATGGCTAGATTCTTGTAGATCTATGTTTACATTATTTTTGGATTTCTTGCATTTTGATCTACTTAATCCTGTTATTTCTGAGTTTTGATGGTTCCATGTTGTTGAGAATTTCGTTCTACCCTATTTTGACCTATGGAAGTTCGGATTTGGGCTCCGGATGATGGAGTTATGGAGCTTGAGGACTTGGCTCTCATGGTGTTCTTCTTCTCGAAATTTTGGAGAAGATGAACTGTGCTTGACTTGACCGCATGAATATTTCATGCGGCAAATGTTCTCTTCAGCCGCATGGCTGGAAGTACTTGAGCCGCATGAGGGCCGAACTCATCTGGCCGCATAACTCGCACAATCCCCAGCCGCATAAGTTTTGAACTCCCCGAGCCGCATGCGCCTGACCCTATTCAGCCACATGAGAATCCTTTCCCCCCCTGAGCCGCATGCGCCCTTCCCCCAGCCGCATGAGGACCCCGTTTCTCCCAGCCGCATGAATGTTCTGACTTAGTCTCATGCGCCCTCTCTTCCCGCTAGCCGTGTATGCCTCCTTCCTCTTAGCCGCATGAGCTACTGCCGCATGGATTCTCTCCATGGCCGCATGCGCCTGACCCTATTGAGTCGCACAAGGCTCCTGCCCCTTCAGCCGCATGCGCCCCCTTGCCCTTGTAGTTGCACATGCGCCCACCACATCGAGTCGCATGGAACTCCACTGACCCGGCCGCATATACCTGATTGTTAGCCAGCCGCATGAGGCCCAGTCCTTCCTGGCCGCATGGATTTCCAGCAACCCTCAGCCGCATGTGCCTTGGGCTTCCTTCTAACCGCATGAAGCCGCGCGCCTGCTCCATATTGAACCCAAACCCTTGGCCGCATGGAACCGTATTGATTCAACCGCATGGGCTGTTCTCTTCCAGCCGCATGAGATCATTCATGTCCGCATATGCCTTAGCCGCATGGCTCTCCTATAGCCCTGTGTATTGATATTTTATTAGATATTTTACGTCCATTTTATATCCTTACACCTTTTGCCATGAACTTGATAATCACGAAATTACTTGATATATTTTGGCATGGCAGTGACCCGTAGTGGTGCACTCCTGACATGACTAACCTGACACGACCTGATAGTGGCCCGTCGCGGCACACTCCTGACCAGTAAACTGGACATGATAACCTGACATGATATATCTTGTTAAGCTGTTGCGACGGCTCCACGATATGACATGACTTGTATAAATTACCTGGACACCGTGGACGATTGTGCTTGTACAAATAATCCAGTCCTGTCTTGCATCATGTCTAGGAGGAGACTCCTGAGTACCACGGTCAGGAGTACCCATTGAAATGGACTAAGGCTAATAACTAGATTAATACACTAGTCATAAAGAGATCTCCCAGCTACAGGCAATCCCGTTACCTGGGCACGCCTTGGGATCTGTAGCCTGCCATCGAGTAGGGCACATTTCCAGCACACTGTCATGTGTTGCACCCTTCAAGCTACCTAAGGGTATATTCGTTTCCTGGACGATGTACCCACCTGAATTCAACTCTAATCTTTCAACCCGGGTAACCTGGATGGTCTGCAGGGCTTATGGCTGTAGAATAATCTCGCTGCATCTTGTTAGTAATTAGGCTTGTGACAACCCTAGTTAGTTAAAGTATCAAGCCGTAATTCTTGCTTGGCCGTGAAATGATTGGATGGAGTCTAACCAGTCTAGTCTTGTCCTGATCCTGTTCTAGATTACTGCATGACCAGAATGCTTGTATTTATTTTACCGATAAATGGTGAGAATTCCAAGTTCTGTTCAGACGAAGGGTTACAACCCCGGTCCTTGTTTGGTTTACGGGTTGTAACCTGGTTATCTGAATAGCTCCATGGTTATCTCGTCATATATCATCCTGATGTATTTTCTTTATTTTCAGTTCTTACTTTATTTATACTCTTGTGCTGATTGCTGGTTTTAGTTCCTAAGTGAAGCTTCCTTTGTGGTACTTGCTCTTTCTGGGGTCTGACCCAGCTGGTTTTGTGTGGCCAGATTTCGGAGCAGCTCCAGAGGATCTACCGACCTTCCAGCCAGATGGTGGCCACTAGACGGAACCCTGGCAACGAGTGGGTTTATTTTTGATCTTCCACTTTATTGTAAAAATATTCTTTTGAGGCGTTTAGCCGACGAGCACCTGTTTAGCTCGATTGCAATTTACTTACTGTCTGCCTACGGGCTGTAACATGATTGACAGATCCTAGGGTTGATCATGTATGACTAAACTCTTGCTAGTCCTAATATTTTGTAACGACTAGCTTCATGATCAGCTGAATATGTAATGTTTGGGACGCCTTATTATTGTATATTTAATGATAATACATCTTGTAACTTTTACTTACTTGCTTGTGATTGAGACAATAGGCTGTTCATGACCTTAAGAGACTGCTGGCTTGTAGATAAACCCTCATGTATCTAGACAGCCGTGACCGTATAGCGAGATGGATCCCATTTCATATACGTAGCTGGCTATGTCTGCCCCCGCTCTCCAGTATTCTGCTTCTGGGGCGTGACAACATGGTATCCTTTGAACTAGTAGCAGAAGAAAAAATCCTAATGGGCACTAGATCTGGGAAACCCTATCAAAATCAAGAGAATCCTGCTCCATCTCCTGATGCTCCTCCTACATCATCTTCTCCTGCGGAGAATATACCATCTACATCCCTGCCGGTAGCTGAACCAACTCCTTCTAAACCTACGTCAGCAGACAAGGGAAAACAATCTGTTCGCTTTGACAAAGCATTGAAAAAGTTTTCGTCTCTTGGACTCGAAAAGCCATATAACTTTGATATATTGGCTCAATTGGCCAATACTCCAGCGAGATTGTCAATCTTTGAACTCTTACGTCTCTCAAAAGAAACTCGAGAGACGTTAAGTGAAGTCTTGATGCAGGCTGATGCTTGTCTTACTCTTCTCAAGAAGCCTGAAAAGGAGCCAGTCAGCTGTACACATTATCATAGTGTATTTGAATTAATGCCTAACATCACTTTTACACAAGATGGCATGTTGTTAGAAGACAATCGTCATGATCGTCCACTTTATTTTATGGGGTATGTGGACACCATGAAAGTCGATCGCATTCTGATTGACCCAGGGTCCGCACTTAGCATCATGCCGAAGTCTCTGCTAGATGCCTTGAAGATCCCAGTGCATAACCTTTCTACAACTATCACTACCATCCTGGGATTCAATCAAGGAAGAAGTGAACCTTTGGGGAAGATACGCCTAAAACTTCAAATTGACAATCTTCGTACAAAGGTAACTTTCTATGTTATTGACAATCATGGCTCATACAATGCATTGTTAGGAAGACCATTCCTCTATGAACACAATATTTTACCTTCTACTCTCCACCAATATTTCAAATATATGGATGGTAATGGAGAAGTCCAAAAAGAGGTTACAGATCTGAATCCTTTCAAAGGAGTTGAAGCATACTACAACGATTCTCGCATGTACAAGGAGGAATTCATGAAGGTGGTACTGGCAATGGACAAAGATGAAGAACAAAAAAATGTGCCGAATGATACTCTGGTGATCCCTGTCAAAGGACATACCTCATGTCCTCAGTCTTTCAAACCACTGACTATCTATCTTCATTCCCAAGAGAAGCAGCCTAAGGGTGATAGTCAGGAACAAAGGGGGGTCACCTCTTCTGAGCCACTTGTAATCGACCTTCGTCGTAAGAAGCCCCCTCCTCCTTCTCGTTCTTCTTCTCCCCCTCTTGTCATCAATCTGACTAAGCCTACTAAGGCTAAAGTTCCTATTGTAAATGATGGTATAAAAATCAATAAAGCATCTCCTTTGCAGTATACTGATGTCTCTTACTATACTCAATGTTATTTGGATATGTTAGATAGCTTTAAACCACTTACAATAGAAGTTGTACCATCTCTGCAAAATGTGGTATCACTGGATTCAATACAAGAGTCATACTTCTTAGTACCATCTCGAAAGAAAGATGAAAAGCCTATATTCTTCAATAAAAGAGAAGAACCAAAAATCATGCTCTATAATGATAATAGAGATGATACAGGAAGGCTACAATTACGTCGCTATAGTCCACAATCCAAAGCAATCATCCGCAAAATGGGCTATGACTTCAGAACAGGCCTCAACAACGATAAAGGAAGGCGAACTCCTCTTCGTATTGATGTTCCAAAAGGAAAATCACAATAATTCCACAGTAAAACGAAGCGAGGACTAGGTTATGCTTCACCACTTCCAACTCCAGAACCTTCTGAATCTGATGAAGAAAAACGATCTAACTCTTCTGATTCTATCTCATGGGATTCTGATACCAGCATTGGTCATGTTCATAGGGTGATAGTATCTTCTAACATGGTGTCTACCGAATTTTTGAAAGATGACGAAGATGACATTGAGGAAGCTCCTGAAATGGACCCTTGGGCACAAAAGATGGACAATCAGTAGGCACTTCGTTTTGAACAATGAGAGTCACCTACTGAAGATCAATTAGTCCAAATTGATATTAGAGAGAAGGGCGTATCACGACCAATCTTCATTAGCAAAAATCTCTCAGAGGACGATAAACAAGAATTAATTCACCTTATTCGTGAATATATTGATGTCTTCGCCTGGAGTTATGAAGATATGTCGGGATTAGATCCTCAAATTGTAACTCACAAACTTAATATCTTGCCAAATGCCAAGCCGGTCAAACAACAACAACGGTGATTCAAGCCTAAAATGATAGATGCAATTGATGATGAAGTCAAAAAGCTTATAGCTTGCGGTTTTATCAGAGAAGAACAGCATCCTGACTGGGTAGCCAACGTTGTACCAGTCTTGAAGAAGATCGGAAAGGTTCGAGTTTGCATAGACTTTCGGGATCTCAATGATGCTTGCCCTAAAGATGAATTCCCTCTCCCAATTACTGATGTCATGATCGACAATACATGTGGATTCGAACGAATTTCTTTCGTGGATGGGTTTTCTGGGTATAATCAAATCCGGATGAATCCTGAAGATGAAAAACATACTTCGTTTCGTACTCCTCGTGGAGTATACTATTATACAGTCATGTCATTTGGTCTTAAGAACGCAGGTGCTACTTACCAGCGGGCTATGAGTACTATCTTTCGAGATCTGTCACGACCCGCACCCTAGAGTAAGGGCACGAGACGTGGGTACGTCCATCCTACGCCGCAGTGTCGGCGGTAGAACGCTGTCCTAGGTCAAACATCTAACAATATAAAGGTACCTGTACAGTATATACTCTCCGAATGGAGGTGACATAGCAGATAAAGTCTCAATCACAACTAAGGTAGAGCAAGATAAAAGATAGATAAAACATAAAATCTAAAAGAGATACAGCAGATAGAAGTCTAAGTGTCTAAGATACACAAACCCAGAAAACATCTCAAAGCTCAATACAGTAATCCATAGAATAAATACAACTCAATACAACTGAAATAACTAACTATACAAGCTCTACTGTGTCTCCTATAGGCTAGCAGGGAACCTCCAGGCTATCTGTAAAATTTATCAACAGGTCCAGTCAGGACAGGAACGAGCACATCTCATCTAGAAAATCCAAGTAAATGACAAAGAACTATAAAGCAGTTATAGACAATTGTATTGATGAAAATGGCAGTTTGTACGAGTAATGATGTAGAGAGCAGTTAAGGTACAAGGAAAGTAAGGTAACTAAACAAGAAGAGAAACATAGCAAAGAAGACTGTAAAATAAGATATAGCTGAACTAGAGTAACATAATGAGTTCAGATGGTACAATATAAGTCGAGTGTAATCCCAATGTAAGTCTAATATAAGATGAGTCGAATGTGATCCCAGTACAGTTTGAGTCGAATGTGATTCTAATCATTGTTCTAATAAGGTGAATCGAATAAGGTGATACGAATAAGGTGATACGAATAGTGATTCACAATGTTCTAACAACGATTCGAATAAATTCTCCAAGTGTGTTTTAAAATACTTAGTTAGACATGTAAATGGCTAAGGGTAAATCCGGCACATCACACACCTGGCCGGGTGTGGAATGGCTATCGTTCGAATATTATTCACAGGGGGTGGTTCGAATAGTGGGAATGTTCACATGTCTAATCAAGTATTTCTCCGCCCATCTAATACAAATGAATCCATAATCCAACACATAAGACGAATACAAGTCCAACCAGCAAATAAAGATACGAATAGGTGGTTCGAATAGTGATTCGTATGGTGATTCGAATAATAGAGGTAAGACGAGTAAGTATGTGTGTCGTATACATGGATTCAGAAATAACAGTACGTGTTTGTAACAGAGAATCACATACAGCTAACTAGAACTGAAGTACAGTAATTGACAAAAAAATGAGAGAACTATCAGAGAATGTACTCGCCTGATGTCTGAATGTCTAAAGTAAATATACTGTCCGATGAGAGGTGTCTGGCTCCTAATCAGAACAGCACAAGTCACAACAAGTCCAAAATGACAATATGAAGTTCTACTATGCATTCTACATAATTCTAGGTCTATCTAGACCAAAGTCAACTCTTGGTCAACTTGGTCAACCCTGAAAGTCAAACCTAGGTCAACTATGGTCAAACTAGGTCTAACAAGTCTAAATTTGGTCAAACAAGTTATTCTAGGTCTAAACAAACTAAGTATATGCAAATCAAGTATCCAAGATAGCTACTAACTCATAGCCTAAGTCACTTGCTAAACCAAGCACAAAACTAAACCATAAGCTAACAAGGCACACAAACTTAGTCATATAATGTATATATATTATTCACATTCACATATTCATATACATAGATATATATAGGAAAGCTATATATAGGCACATACATATATATATAGAGAGAGAGAGAAAGAGAGGTAAAAGAGTAAGTGAGTATGTGTGTGTTTGGCATGTGTGTGAAAGGATATGTGTTAATGTTCTAAAATTTAGTGATAGGTAGGTGTATGTGACATGGAATACATGATGTCAAAGGGTGTATGAATGCATGTGTGTAAAAGGTTATAGGTTAACTCAGTTTATAGAAATACATACATACATACCTACCTTGTATACATGCATACATACATATCATGTATATTACATTTACATGATACATACATGTATACTTGTATTATATTATACTTACATTCATGCATATTAGATACTTGTATTTATATTAACATATTGCAAACATTCATTTCATTCATGCATCTATGCATTACCTACATATTTTATACATATGCATACATTGTATATTCATATCATTTCATACATTAACATATAGACATACAAACATACACACATCATATATTTTATACCTTGCATTACCTACATATCATGTTATATATTATCATTCATTCCTTTCACATATTATATTCTATATTACCTATATACATGTATTTCCTCCATTCATTCATGCTTACATCATATACTCTACATTACCATACATGTTATCATTATATATTGTATTACAATATTTATACATTATGCATTCATATCTATCATTACATATATATCTTGCATTCATATCTAGCATTCATTATATACTTTCATGCATACATTGTATATCATTCTTTCATTCATGCATTGCTTATATGCATTATATTAATAGCATTCCTACATGCTTGCATTCAACCATATATATAAATTAATATAAAGAGAATATATATCATATATATATTATTTTATTCATCTAACATATCATGCATTACATACTCTATATTCATTTAATATCCATACTACATAGGCTCATAGGTTACACAAAATGCATATATCGTATAGTCACTCTTCTACTTAAAATCAATATTGTACCAATTGGGCATTCATTAAATTCTAGGATTAAAGTATGTTGTAGCTCTTCGTGTTAGCTTTCCGAAACTTTAAACGGATCGCATTTTCGTGTCCAGAAACTCCCGGAATCGCAAAAATACCGAAACACGTTCGTCGTTCGTACATCTGACACTCAAATAATTCTACAGAAAGTTACAGAAAGAATTCGGCTTATTAAAATAAATATTTGGAAAGCTAACTTCTATACGGTTCTTTTAAAAAAATGGGAGATAAATCGGAGTTATAAGCTAAAAGTTATGACATTTCTAAGTTGCTTTGGTTAATAAAAACGTGGATAAAAATTATGACGGATTTGACAAAAGAACACATATAGGCCAAGATACTTGGATACAAACATATCCAAATGAAACTCATTCTAACCATCCTAACTAAGATCAATCCACTCTCTAACCATCTAACCACACACACAAATAAATATATATATATATATATATATATGCACACAAGTGTCCAAAATAGGGGGTTTTCTCCACTAGGACACAATCACAACACAAAGGACACTCCTATGACCTCCAAATGGACACGAAATGGAGATACAACCATGGGGGTCATTCCTATGGGTTCAAAATAGACCTATATGCATGAGGAAATGAAAAGGAGAAGGGATTTATACCTTCCGGTAGATCGAATCGAAGAAAAGCCTTTCCGGAGCGACACCGACACGTAGAGATTCCAAAAGGACACAAACGAGCTCCGAATCCTCCCAAACTTGGGTAGCTTCCTCCTTGGCTAGAATGGAGAAGGAAAGAAGAAGATTTGGTGGCGAAATGGAAGGATTTGGTGGAGAAATTTCTAGGGATTGCTCTCTAGAAATTTGGGGAAGAACAAGAAAGAGAGTGTGGATGAGAATAATAAAATGAACTTGAGCCTATCCTCTCCCAAAGTGGCTGGCCATATGGGGCTATTTGTCCTATTATGGTAAGGTCCAAAATGCCCCCACTAACCTATTCTATTAGTATTAGGAAAGGGCTAATTGGTTGGGGCTAAATTAGTCATTCTAAAGTCTCTAATCACACTAACCTTATCCATAATAATTAGTCTAACCTCTAACTAAAATTAATATCATGTGGACTAAAATTAATATCATGTGGGCCATGCCTAACTAGTGTGTGGGTCCACTAAAGTCAACACTACCCCCGGGTCCCCGTTTCAAGTCGGATTGAGCTGAAATTTGAACCCGACTCAAATAATCCCAAAACAATATCATAAATAATAAAATAAATTTCAAAAATATTTCAAAAATACAAAATTTTAAAAATACCCCTGTTCCTGAAAACTGGGGGTGACAAATTCCTCGAAATTAAAACCAAACAATAGTAAAATGTCAAAATCACAAGTCATAATTTTAAATAGTTTAAAAATAATTAAAAATCACCAAAAATCATAATATGAAATAATAATCAATAAATAATAATTATAATTACAAAATTTCAAAATTACCCTCATCTGGAAAACTGGGTGTTACAAGATCATCTACGAAAGACTGTCGAATGCTATGTTGACGATATTGCTATCAAAAGTCGTCTCAAGGAAGATCACATTCAAGATTTAAGAACTATCTTCAATCTAATGCGCCAACATCAACTCAAAATGAACCCCACCAAGTCTTTCTTGGGTGTCTCTAGTGGCAAATTTCTCGGTTTCGTCATTACCTCTAAGGGTATACACGTTGATCCCGAGAAGATCAAAGACATTCAAGAGATGCGTCCTCCACGCAACCTAAAAGAGCTACGAGGATTCCAAGGTCGACTTGCGTACATCAGGCGGTTCATTTCGAATTTATCTGGACGTTGCAGACCATTTACTCATGTTTCACTTAACAAAATGCCAAAAATTGGCTTTTGAAATAAAACAAAAAAAGTACAAAAGTACAAGTAGTTTCTGGAAAGTATTGCTATGGAAGTCTGATCTGAGAGCAATCACTTTGTTCCTTGGACAACAGATCATACAAATCGGAGCCCAGAGACTTTCAGAGCAAAGTGATTTTTCAGAGCATTTCTCTTCAAGAAAGTCTCTGGGCTCCGATTTGTATGATCTGTTGTCCAAGGAACAAAGTGATCGCTCTCAGATCAGACTTCCATAGCAATACTTTCCAGAAACTACTTGTACTTTTGTATTTTTTCTCGTTTTCTTTCAAAAGCCAATTTTTGGCATTTTGTTAAGTGAAACAACTCAGTTAATGAAGAAAGGTGTATCTTTCGTTTGGACGGAAGAATGTCAACGAGCATTTGATGACATAAAGCGGTATTTAATGAGTCCACCGGTTCTTGTACCACCGATCTCAGGAATACCCTTCTTAATGTATGTAAAACCCCTAAATTTCTACTATTTTTTTATTATTAAATTTGGTACTGATTTAAAATTTTGTATTGTACGTCACGTAGTCGTATTGTACGTTGTGCGCAAACGACGTATTTCGTAATTGCTCGTCGAGTACGAATATGGACGAGCGTACATATTTTTAGAAAAATATTTTAGTTTTAATTTTTATAGTTCAAAATAATTTATATAATAAATACTTTACTATCATACAAGAATTGCTAAGTTTGTTCTTTTCATTTTAAAGGGCCTTCAACTACTAATAATAAATAATATTTTTATTGTATACTAGAAAAATATATTATGTAAATATTATTTGTGCATACATATATCATAATTATTTATTACCTTATTTTTAAATAAATAGTGTAATTTTCAAAATTATTATTGTTAGTATTTTTGGAAAACATATTTTTGAAATATTTGTGACAATTTAAATTTTGATTTGATTCCATGGATACATTTAAATAGTAAACTAATATCTATATTTAAAATTGATTTGATTTTAAACTAAAAGAATTTAATTAAATTTAATTGGATTTGGATTTGGATTTGATTGATTTTAAATTAATACTTGAATTATCTAATTGGGTTTTAAATATTCCTAGTCCATATCCAATTGGAAATTTCTACATCCTATAAATAGGCAGGTACTCCTCCATTATTTCTCCACAATTATTCTTCCACAAAATTTCATCCACAAAACCTGTGCATCGTGTCGGTGTCCAACCTTTTTCCGTGTCAGCCGTGACGGCCTCGGGTCCGACCCCGGGTGTCCTTCCAATAAGTTATTTCTTTACATATACATTCACCCTTCGTGCCCGACACTCCGGACACGTCCACTCAATCATGTGCCTCGTAGGACACGCCAATCCCAACACAGCCTAATCCACAAACCCATAAGCAAATCCTAACCCTAATTCCCAAATCCTCTCTATCCTTGTGTCCGTGTCTCGTAAGATGCGACACGAATCCCTAAACCTAACCCTACTCCAAACCCCATCCCCGCTCGTGTCTTTCCTGCTACCACTGCTCGACACAGCCTCGGCAGCATCCAGCCACCCGAACCCACATCCACGGCCACCACAGACGCCAGCCAAACCCATCACCAGCCATCACCACCGCCGTCGCCATTTCCACCACCATCACAAAACCACCACCGCCAAATCTGGCCAACCCCGGCAACCTGCCGCCACCAGCACAGACCCACCAAGCCACCGAAACACCACCGCCACGCGTCCGTAACCACCGCCACCGCGATCGAATCGCCACCGCGATCGGCCGCCCGCCACAAACCAACACCAAATTAAACCAAAATAAAAACTCCCATACCTCCGCCGGCCGCCAGATCTGGACCGCCGTGAGTTTCCTCGGTCCCGGCCAGCCACCGCGTTCTCCGCCAGCTGAACCTGACCCCAATCTCGCCGTCGAACCCGCCGTGCCAGCCTGGCTTCACCCGAGAGACCCCCGTGCGCCACCACGGAGCTCGGCCACCGCCACCACTGTGGCGAGCCCCTGCCAAATTAGCCACTCCCTAGCCGCTCGACCGCCGAACCACGACCATCTCGGCCCGAGCGCGCGCCGCGCCTCGACCCCTCTGGTACGCCCCTCCACCGTGCCGAGCAGCCCCCACATGGCCGCCCTCCGCCGCCGGAAACCACGCTACTCTCTCCGTCTTCCTCCTCCCTGTGCCTCCTCGTCGCCTTACCCCGCTCTTCCGCCGCCCGCAGCGCCGCCTCACCCCACGCGCACGCCCGACTGAAACCCTCCGCCGCCTCTTCCTCCAGACCGCCGCCTCCGCTTCCTCTCCCACCGCCTGAGCGATGAGCCTCCGACTCCCTCCGTGAAACCCTTTTCCTTCCGCTCTCTCTTTCCCTCTCCGATATTTTTTTTTGTTTTCTCTCTCTCTCTTCCTTCTTACTGTATATTTTTTTGAGGGGTTATTTTTACTTCATACTCTTAATGAGAAGGAAACCAGCTGTTTTGTGTACTGAATAGTGTTCTCCTCGAAAGAGGAGAACCAACTTTGTTTTTTATTATTATTTATTTTTTTTTCTTTTGTTTTTTGTTAATTATCATCATTATTATTATTATTATTATTATTATTATTATTATTATTATTATTATTATTATTATTATCATTATAATTATTATTATTATTATTATTATCCTTATTATTACTATTATTGTTATTAGTGTTATTATTAAGATTATTATTACTGTTAGTATCTATTATTATTATCAATATTATTATCAATATTATTATTATTACTAATGTTGTTGTTTTTCTAATTGGGTTATTCCTTTACCAAGATCTTTGTTATACAGTATGTAATATTTGATAAATAATTTAAAATATTATTACTATGTCTTTGTTATTGTACTATTAGTACCAATTATTATTTTAATTACTTTACTAGCCAAAATAGATAAATTCATAAAAACTATTTTTATTATTGGTAACAACAATATTATAGACTAAGATATTGTTGTAAATGTTCTATTTATTTAAAGTAAATTATTTGACAAAATTATAGTTTTATAAATACGAATTTTAGCATTAAATAATTTTCTATAATTAATTTGTTTCTCTTAGAATATTTTTGGAAAATATAGTTTTCTACCTAAATTGTATCTCTACAAACTTAAGAGTTTTTGTGAACACAGTTTCTTTTATATTTTAGTATTTATCTAAACACTATTTTTAACTTGCAAAAATATAAGTTCTCATTTATTATAAATAATTTCCTAAAATCATATATATTATTTATCCAAATTCTATCGATCAATCTCATATCCAAGACTAAGCCCAATCTTTCTATCCCTTGCCAATTCTTTCCTCCCACCTATTGACCCTAACTAAATTGACCGTCCTAGACTCGATGGAACGATCCGTACCGCCAACAGAGGTCCCCTTGCATAATTGTTGCACCGAAGTCGCAGTTCGTGCCACATTGATCATTACAGTACACCAGGCGTCCTACCAGGCAAGACACCTTGCCATTTGTTGTTTATTTATTTTAGCTCATATTTTATGCATTATTTATTTTCTTTATGCAAAATAAACTGTGATACATGGCATAACCTGTTAGAACTTACTGTTCATTTATGTTTCCTGCTATGTATTATTTTCTTACACATTAAACCTAGATTTAAGGGACCACCTTTGTGTGTTGCATTCATGGCCTTGACACGTTGTACCACAAAGTTGTGTATCGCATGTAGAACACGGACGTGCGTGATTGGCTGGCCACCAGTACGTACAAGCCGTGCGATAGGAATAATCGCTAATAGAGATTGCATGCTAGTTTGACTTAGCGGTTATAGTGGTTTGTGTTGTGGATACAACACAGTAGGCATTGGGCGGGGAGGACAATTCCTTAGCGTATGGGCTTCGATGCACTTCCCTTGTGACCCGGACTCTCCGCTGGAGATACGGGGTTGATGACCCATGATTACTGACGGCCACTGACGATTCTGCGGAACGTCATGCTCTTACTGATGGGGCCTCTGGTGCCCAAGGAGGGACTATGCCGATCCTATTTAGCCAGGGCCCATGCGTAGGAAGGATTGTTCTTAACTATATTTCACTTAGAATGGATAGGCACCTTTATCCGTTAGGTACGAGTACTTTTGGTTTGGGTACTTGTATCTGACCGTGGCTTAGAACAATAACTTGTCGCAGAATAGTTCGTTACATCTTGTCCTTGTTTGGTTGTAGGTGTGGCTTACTACTTCGATGAGAAGGTATTGAACCTTGTTGGGGTCCGGATACCATATTGGTTTCATAGCATGGAAAGATACGTCACCGTGAATTAGTTTACCATCTCTTGTCCTTGTTTGGTTGGGGGGATGGTACGCTCGTTCAATAGGTGCGTATTGGACCATGTTATAATTCAATTGACTTATTTATTTGAGCAATATTTATTCAGTTTATATGGCATGATATTATGTGTCTTGTTACGTCCCTCTGAGGACCTGGTTATCTCTCCAGGTGTGTGCTCTTGTCTTTCGCAGGTGTTCTAGCTCTATCCGTGATCATCGCTATTTCTTCAAGGATGATTGCATTTGGATCGTCTTCGCTTCGCTCGCCAAATTCATATCTTTTCTTATGTATTTTCCCTTTACTTGTTGGTAGTGGATTTGTCTCCGCCCAACATATTGTATCAAGACAAATTCATTCTCATTATATGATGGCTTTTATTCATTTATTCTGTGTGGATGAGATTAGTTATGGTTCTACTGCATTTTACAGCTTATGTATTCATACGAGGATTTCATATATTGGTGTGTACTTCGTATGAATACAGCTGGCATGTCTACGTTTCTAGTCCTACGTATTTTGGGACTGGGGCGTTACAATGTATGTCCGGGCAATGGACCATTCATTGGGAGCTTTGCTGGCTCAGAAGAACAAGGAAGGTCATAAACAAGCTATCTACTACCTTAGTCGAACGATGATTGGAGCTGAACATCGTTATAGTCCGGTGGAGAAAGAATGTTTAGCCTTAATGTTTGCCGTTCAGAAGATAAGACATTATATCATAGGCCAAACTATTCATGTCATATCCCGAGTCAATCCTCTTCGAGTCTTAATGAAGAAGCCAAGTACACTCAATTCTAGGCTTGCCACATGGGCCATATTATTAGCACAATATGATATGGTTTATGTTCCTCAAAAGTCTGTGAAAGGCCAAGCACTTGCTGACTTCTTAGCAGCTCATCCTGTCCCTGAAACATCTAAACTCTATAACGAGATTCCAGATGAAACATTGGAATCAAATATGATCTCAGAAGAATTTTCTACCTGGAGGTTGTTCTTTGATGGAGCTTCTAGAATTGGACCTGGAGGTACCCTTGTTGCTGGAGTGGGAATTGTTCTCGTTTCACCCGATGGATTAGCTATTCAAAGGGCTTATTCTTTAGACGAGTCGTGCTCTAACAATGTGGCAGAATACAATGCCTTGCTCATTGGACTCCAATTAGCCAAACAATTGGATATTGAATATCTCGAAGTATATGGTGACTCTAAGCTGATTGTTAATCAGGTTAGAGGCATATATGAAGTTCGACATCAAGATCTGGTACCATACCATGAAGCAGCAATCAGAATAGCTTCTTCGTTCAAAGGGTTCTTCATCGAACATATACATCACGCATACAATACAGAAGCTGATGCCTTAGCTAACTTAGCTGCGGTATTGGCAGTTCCAGTCAGAAAGCAACAAATGGTTGTTATCTCTAATAGAGAACTATTTTGTGTTGAAAACAACCACAACATTGAAATCAGCAATCTAACTGAAGTCAATGTCATTAGCGAGGACTGGAGAACACCTTTCATTGATTTTGCAGTACATGACATATTGCCAGAAGACCCTAAGGAAGCTACAAGCATCCGTTGCCGATCGCTTCGACTCTACTATAATCATACTACTAAAACTCTCTATCGAAGAACGTTTGATGGGTTACTTTTGAGATGTCTCGCTGGTGATGAAGCAAAGCAGATATTACGCGAAGCTCATGATGGTGTTTGTGGAGCACATCAGCCTGGTCCTAAACTTTAGGATCGTATTCGACGTATGGGCTACTACTGGCCCTCTATGGTATCATATGCTATTGACTATGCAAGGAAATGTCGTGCATGTCAAATTCATGCAAATTTTTTTCACCAACCGTCGGAATTTCTTCATCCGACTGCTGCCTCATGGCCTTTTGAAGCTTGGGGCATGGATATAATTGGCCCTATCAATCCTCCTTCATCTAAAGGACATCGGTTCATCTTGGCTATAACCGATTATTTCTCCAAGTGGGCAGAAGCTATACCTTTGGCTGAAGTAAAAACTAGTAGTGTCATCAACTTCATCAAACATCATGTGATATACAGATTTGGTGCCCCTCGTCGAATCATCCATGATAATAGGCCACAATTTATCAGCCAGAAGTTTAATAGATTCTGTGATGACAACAGAATCAATAATGTTGCCTCTACGGCCTATAATCCTGCGACTAACAGGTTGGCTGAAGCATTCAACAAGACCATTATCAAACTCCTTAAGAAGTTTGTCTCTATTAACAAACGTAATTGGAGTGATAAACTTGGAGAATGCCTATAGGCATATCGCACTACTGTCCGTAACCCCACAGGTTGCATACCCTTTTCTCTATTATATGGATGTGAAGCAGTCATACCTCTGGAAATTCAAATTCTTTCATTGAGAATCGCCATTGCTAACGAGCTTACTACAGAAAATAATGATCATCTTCAGCTTTAAGAATTGGAGGCGCTCGACGAGAAAATGTTATTAGCTCAACCACACATCGAACTTTATCAGGCCTAGATTTCAAAAGCCTTCAATCGCAAAGTCAAAGTGCGAACATTTCAGGAAGGCGAGTTAGTTCTTACAGTCAGACGTCCTATGACTATGACACATATGAGTAAAGACAAGTTCGAGACAAAATGGGAAGGGCCGTATGTGGTAAATAAAGTTTTCTCAAATGGAGCCTATCAATTAACAGATATGGACGGCAGAGTTGCTATGATGCCTATCAATGACAAATTTCTCAAGAAATATTATGTATAAAAACAAAATGTACTTTATTTCAGAGACATGATGTAAATAAAAGTCTATTTTATTCAAAAGTAGAATGGAATTACATAATATTAAGGACGGGGAGGAGGCCCCGATCCTTCATGATTAAATATATAGTTTGCCAATCGTTCAAACATCTCATTGCCGGAACTCACAAAAAATTCGCTAGCAGCCATCCTCAATGCTTCTTTTTCGACAGTTTTCCCAGGTTCCACTAGCTCAGCAATTAAGTCCCGTCTTGGTACAGGAGCAGTTGAGCCTTCACCCCTTTCTTTCTGAGGGGCACTGGAGGCTCAGCAGGGGGCATCTCGGTCTCTCCTTTAATCTTCGGAGTGACCAAATCTTTGGAAGACATTTTGTACAGAAAAGAAAGAGATTGAAGATATCTACGAAAGTTTTGTTCTATTTATAGACAAAACAACTAGATAGTCAATCTCGAGAACTGATGCAACTTTTTGAAAGAAGCCCAACTATTCGTTCATTTATAACTGTTCGTTTATTTATAGTTGTTCGTTCATTTATAACTGTTCGTTCATTATCCGATGTGACTGTTCATTCATTTCAGTGTCTTATCTCAAAAATTGAAGTGACTGTTCACTTTTTATAATAAGAGTTCACATTCTCTATACTTCTGAATTATGTATCACATCAGCAACTTGTCACATCCACATTTTTCCTTGATTCTATTTTCCTTATCACCACATCGAAATCAAATCATAAAGAAGAGAAAATCATTCTTTATTCCTTCTTTAAAAACATAGATATATCTTAATGGAAATATATTACATCTCGGATTTTCATTCTAAATATAACATGAAGGTCTATTACATCTTTGGATCTTCTTATTTGTTGGTGTCAGTTCCTTGTCGTCTCGACCTGAAGCAACGAGCCACACAATGGAATCGACTCTGGTCTTCTCTCTCAGAAAGACGAGAGGAGAACCACAGAGTACAGCAGCTCAAAGATAAGTTGTTGTCAATACAACTGGTGGAGAGAAGACGTCCCGCCAGGGGAACTAGGAATGAGATCACCCTTGTGATCCGATTCCTAATTATGTCTCTCCACCATCTAACTCTCATGTATAAAGGCTCTTCCTACCATCTGAGGAAGATCCTTCTGGAATACTGTAGCACCCAGTTTTCTGAAATTGGGGATTTTTGCAAATTTATTATTTTTATTTTTATTAAATGGTGTTTAGGGCATGATATGATTTTTGGTGATTATTAGTGTAGTTAAACCATTTCTAAAGTCATGCTAAGTCATGACTTATGACTTTGTGATTTTGGTTAGTATAACTTAGTGTAAACCCTAGTTTCTCTAACCTAGAAGTTGCCATGACCATGAGAACTTGACCATAGGCTTAGAATATCATTTTAGTGGTTTTTAGCCTAAGGGGTATTTTGGTAATTTTCTAGGAATTAAGTAGGATTAGTGAGATTTTACTATTCATGGACTTTTGGTTAGTGACTTGATAATCCCTAACCTAGTTACCCTAATCTATAGGTTAAACCCTAACCTAGAATGACTAAGAGGATTAGATATTCATGGTAGTCAAAGCTATACAAATATCTAGATATTTACTTATTGATATTTTGCTTGATTTATGCAAAATATCTTAAACCCTTTACAAAAGTCCTTAACTTAGCCATGAAGTTTTGAACCCCCCCCCCCATGCCTTGTGGCCGGCCAAGACACCCCCATGACAGCCCCTTGCCCCCTCTCTCCTATATAGCTAACACTTAGTTCACATTCCCATGGTTTCATGAAAAATCAAAACCAAGAAAAACCCAAGAATCCTTCCACTCTTTTGACCATAACTTTCTCATTTCTCAAGCTTTAAACCTCTAGTTTTCTCCATTAGGTCACCTACAATCTAAGGGAGCGTAGGGAAGTGAGCTACTCAAGTTTCACCAAGGAAGGACAAGTTGAGGCTATTGGATGTACACCCTCATTTAGTGGAAATTCAAGACTTTGCACACATAGAGGTAAATATATCTAAACCTAGTTAATATACTGTTTTTTCTTCATTATTGCATGCATATAGTTATAACCTAGCTGTGGGTAAGGTTTGGTGAAATCTAGAAATTGTTTGGTGTCGTATCGGACACGTATCCTACATATAAAAACCCTAATTATGCTCACTGTTTTGTTCACTGTCACAGTATAAAACACTCACTGTTTTCTAAATCTTTTGAACCAAAAACCTAGCCTAGCTAACCCTAACCCTAACCCTGTGTCACTGAGCACGTTTTGAGCTTGTGTCGTGTCCAAAACTGGACACAAAGCTCTCGGACACAACACTGTCTGGACACTGCACAGTACACAAAATGTGCCCTGCTACCACAGTGTCCAAACACCCTCTACACGCCACTTGGACACGTCAAAATTGACACACGACACGGGGCATTGACTGACAGGTCATCCCCAAAGTTTGGGATGACTTCGTGTCGTGTCGGACACGAAATCGACTCTCAAAGGGGTCGTTCAGTGCACAGTGTACACACACAGACACCTAACTTTGAGCGTGTCGTGTCCACTCTACACGACACGTGGACACTTCGTACTGACACGAGCACAAAGCCTATCCATAGGCGAACACATTGGACACAACCACGTGGTGTCACGTGTCCCGTGTCGCGAACACGAGACACGCGAAAACACTGACACGCAGTCTGAACACGTATTTTAGGGCTTCTGATACGTGTGTCGTGTCCCCTCTACACGACACGTGGACGCGTATCAGGCACATGGACACGTAGCCTAGACCTAGGCGCACCTCTGGGCACGAGCACGAGGCCTGTGTCGTCTTGTGTCGTGTCCTAGACCCTTTTTAGTTTTTTTGCACTGATACGTGTGTATCAGTGTATTCTCGTTTACCCGAGCGACTTTGAACCCTCGTGGACACGCCGTGTCGTGTCGTGACACCGTGTCAGGCTTCTAGGGACCTAGACTAACCTAGGGGTTATCATTACCAACCATTAGTGTCGAGCCATAGCTCGGTTTTAGGTATGAATTTGGGTTTACCTAGTTCGAGTTCACAGTCCAGTTTTTCCAGATTTTAGGATTATGTCCAGTTTTCAAAAGTGGATTTCAAAACCAAATTTGATATGTTTAATACATTGTACTAGTGTATTTTAGTATGTATATACGTAGTATATATGTATATGTGAGTGTGGGTCGAATTTGGGGAGTTTTGGTAATGTGTGTGTGTATGTACATATGTATGTACATATGTATGTATGTGTGGTGTGTGTGTGTGTTTTCTGTGGGGGTTTCCTCTCTCAGGAAACCTGAGACACACCCCCCCCTGTCCTGACCCTATTCCAGACCTCTCTCTCTCTCATTCAGTCTCTCTCTCTCTTTCCCTTTGTCTCTCTCTATATATATATAGTATATGTATGAGTTATATATATAGGTATATATATATATATATATATTGATATATATATATATATATATATATATATATATATATATATATATTGTATTAGATTATACATGGTATTATGTATATATATATGTGAGTGTGGGTTGTATTATATAGAGTATTACATATTGGTATTTGGGTAGTAGATAGATAGTGTGTCTATATATATAGATATATATATATATGTATGACTACTAGGTATAGGTTTATATAGAAACCTAAACACTAGCCTATGGCCAAGATCATTAGCCTATGGCTAGGGGCTAACCCTAATGACCCTAAACCCACTTGTTGACCCTTGTTGACTAAGGGTTGACCAAAGTCAACCTTAGGTCAAAAGTGACCTAGTTAACCTAGAAATGACTAGGAATGACCTAAAACAACTACTTTGACTAGTTTGACTAAAACCCTAACTAGTTGACTAGTGTTGACCTAACTTTGACTAGTTTGACTTTAGAGTTGACCAAGAGTTGACTTTTGACCAGATTGACCTAGAATCATATAGTATGCATTGTATACTCTATTTTTTACCATTGTGGATATGTTGTGACCTGTTTTACTCTAAATAGGACTCTGTGACACCAGTTCGGACATCTATTCATATCAGTCATACAGGGTGACAGGCGAGTACATTCTCTGATCTTTTCATACTTGTTAAGATTTATATTCTTGCTCTAGAATACCTTACATGATGCTGTCACGTCATTATCACGGATTGGTACTATATGGATCTTGTCATGCGATGTTATCTCCCTCGGGGTGCATCAGATACAGTTGTCATGTGCTTTTCACGAACATCTTGTATTTCATGTACACCGCTTTCATGTATACTCTTGTGCAATCTTGTACTCTCATGATCACGTGAGCAAACATGATAAAAACCTCTTGTACAAAGTAACGTAACTTGACTGGATCCTTGTGTATTGATTGGGGAGGGTGAGTAGGAAATGGTTATGTGATCAAATCCCATCTTGTACAAATTCATGTGAAATCTTGTGAAATCTTGTATATGTCCTAAGCCCGTTTATATAACCATATCATGCTCTAAATCACAGGTTACCTACAGTTCTTACTTATCATATATATAGATATTTCCAGTTATCAAATCTCTCTCATTTTTACATATATTCTTTACAGTTCATGTATCTTACTCTATGCATGCTTTACATTTCCCAACCTGATATGAACTGCGTGAGATGTATTGTGCTCGTTCCTGTCCTGACTGGGCTTGTTGAAAATATTACAGATGATGATGGTGACTGTCCTACCTTCTATGGGACACATGAGGGTGACCTTCAGGAGCCTGAGGAGCATCTAGCTCAGTAGAGGGTACCTAGTCTAGTCTAGTGTTTATAGTTTTCATTTTGTATCGGACTGTTCCGATTGTTAGTTGTGACTTAGTTATATTTCAGGTCTTGTACTTATTTGTATTGGACATCTACTTGTGTGGCGTGGTAACTCTATATATATTCGGTTCTTCCTTTCATCTGATTCCATATCATGTTCTATCTTTATCTTTCCTAGACTTGTATTTGAGATATAGAGTTGAGATGTTATGTTATACCTCCGTGCGGAGATGACAGGTTTATATGTCTTATTGTTAGATGTTAGTTGTTATAGATGACCTATACAGCGTTCTACCACCGACACTGCAGCGTAGGCTGGACGTACCCACGTTCTCGTGCCCCTAATCAGGGTGCGGATCGTGACAAATACAGAGAGTCCTGAGCTGTCTGATATGAGTATCAGAATCACATGAGTTATCTGATGTGGGTGTCAGAAGAATGCTCTCCATAGCATCCAGATCACCGATGCCAGTTTTGAAGAAGCTTGCCAACCAAACTTCTACAAATAGGAACAAAGAAAAGAAAAGTCAGTAAAATCAAAACTGCGCGCGCATCAACAGTGTGTGCTGATAAACAGGCGCCTATCAGCAACGTGCGCCTACTTTCAGAAGCACGGGCGCACATCGATAGTGCGTTGATCAGCAGGCGTCTATCAGCAATGTGCGCCTATTCTCAGAAGCACAAGCGCATCTCAACAGTATGCGCTGATCAACTGGCGCATATCAAAACAGCGTACTGATCAACAGGCGCATCTCAACAGTATGCGCTGATCAACTGGCGCATATCAAAACAGCGTGCTGATCAAATGGGCGCATATCAACACTGTATGTCAATCAACAGGCACATATCAGTAGTGCGCACCTATGATCGAAGCTAAGCACTGGACCACAGTGCGCGCCTATTCTCAGAAATAGTTAGCGCATATCAACGGTGTCTACAACAAAGTGGCACAAAAGAAGAATAGTCATACCATTAATCCTTTGTTGAGACTTACCAATTTTTGAAGGCACAGCATGCAAACGAATAGCATCGGGACGAAGTGGCGCAAGTGAACTTATGAATAGTAAGAGCTTGTGAGAAGCCATTTGTTTTGAGAAAGTAGGAATGACTCTTTCGTTTCTGATTGTCCTTTTAAAAGTGTTAAAGATGAAACAGGCACGTCATTCTAGGAGCCTATTTTTAGAAAAGAACTAAACAATAGGCGATTGAAGCCATGTGATGACTGCCATGTGTCCCACAATGAAACAGTAAGCATTGAATTAGTCAAAAGGAATGCATCTATATGCGCCATTTGAAACCACAGCCACACAATATATCAGAAATTTTAGATTTCATTGCATAAAAGATGGGTGGACCTGTCACGACCCGCTCCCGAATAATTGGACACGAGTCGGACACGCCCAGCCTTCATTGTTAGACACAATGAAGTAAGCTGTACCAAGCTAGGGAAACTAACCAGATAAACATGAAAGTATAGAATCACAGCAACTATATAATGTGTCCCAACCAGAAAAGAGATACAATATCTGAATTTATTACAATTCAGCTATAATAGTCTGCTAGTCTCAATACATGGAAAGATAAATGGAAAACTAAATGAAGTACTAGGCCTCTGCAGCCTCTAGGTCACAAGCAGCTCCAGCTGGCTCAGGGAAGGCAGTATCCTGTCCATAGTATGTGTCACACAAAGCCTCCATCTCACCTATCATAACATATCCAGTCAGGAGCGGAGCAAGTACAATTCTAGGTAATGAACAAGACATCATGAAATGAAGTACAAGGGAACATGGAAAGTACAGGAAAATACAAGTGAATAAGTACATGAAGAACAGGGTAAAGTACATGAAAGAACATGAATGTAAGAGCATGAATGAACATGATATGTAAGCACCTGAAAGAACATGATATCACAGGAAATAAGTACAAGGTAATCTCCTGAACATATGTGTAATGCATTTGAAATATAACTAAATATGTGACCGGCTAGGGTAAGAACCTGAAAGCACCTGAAAGCACATGAATGGTGACTTAGGACCCGCGTGCACGATGCGGGGTCTAAGCTAAAACACACCTGAGTTGTTACTTGGGATTGGTCACATAGATAGTATATTTCCCCTCCCCAGATACAAGTAATAAGCACAAGAGAACAAGAGTACCAGAAAGAACATGACGTGTTGCAATTGTGTCACTCAAGGAAGTACAGGAAAAATAATGTAAAGCACAAAACCGTAGAGTGTACTTGCCTTGCTCCAGGAAAGTACGAGTAGGTAAAAGAGCTGGATGATCTCCTGTTAATAATGATTTACAAGTTGGTTAAGATATAAACTATCAATTCTAAAATATTACTATCTATTCTATTTATTAAAGGACTAATTGTCTAAGAATCCCACTGTAATTGTAGGAAAATCTATTAGCTATCAATATTAACTATTTAGGAAAATTATTCCAGTTTAATAATTAACTGTTAATCAAAAAGGGCTGTCTTCCATTGGAAAGACAGTTTTTTGGTTTCCAGAATTTTAGATAAAACCCTTTTTCCTTAACATCAGAACTCAGCTTCTAAAAATCTTGTTGCAAAAGATTTAACTAAAAGTAAAACAAAAGAATTTATTTAAACATTAAAATACACTGCTACAGATCCAACCAGTCCACTGGTCCAAGTTCTGGCCCAAACAATCCCAACTCGGTCAAAGAACACTATAGTTCCAACTACCATAAATCAGCACAGAACCAACTCAACTGGCCCAACACTAAATCCCTATGGCCAGCCCACACACACAATATATAAAATACTACAGCCCAGTGGGCCGATCCAGCCCACTTCATAATTACAACAAACAAAAGAATTTATTTAAAATACAACTTGAATATTCGGCTAGCCCAAAACTAATCCAATGCAAGCCCAAACTCAAGGTCCAGCCCACCAACAGTCCAACAGCAGGTTCGACACCTTCACAGGGACATCTTCTTCGTATCCGACACGCACGTCGGATACAACAGCAGGTTCGACACGGGTACAACAGCAGGTTCAAGTCCAAACAGCAGGTTCAAGTCCAAACAGCATGTTCAAGTCCAAACAGCATGTTCAAGTCCAAGCAATGGTCCGCAATAATCCAACCGTCCAACACGGACACGACACCAAGTCCAACTCACACAACACCAGAGTAGCTCGAATAAAAGAAACAAGAGTTACTAAGAGTAAACTACTTCCATCACAGAAGTACAGAAAATAAAATCATGCATGCAGTGTCCGACACAAGGGTGTCAGGACATTAGATCTCAGTCTTCAGAAATGAACCCAAATCCTCAGATCTACGAGTTTTGTAAAGAACTCGTCCCGATTTCCAGATCTAAGTTTAAACTCATAGATCTAATCGATTATGCATACATAATAATGGATCTCAAATAAACACAGAAGAACAATGCTCAGATCTACGAATCTGTCACAGATCTGTGAAGAAACAGAACATCTTCGAGATCCAGACAAATCATTAGATCTAGCATAGATCTTCAAAATCAGAGATCAACTACCGAAACATAGCAGATCCATAAATCACCCACACACAAACACCATAACAGAACCGATCTACAAGATCTAGTTTAAATTATGAAGAACATCATAGATCTAAACGCATGCAACGATCCATAAAGATTTCATCACAGATCTAAGAAGATCTCAGAAATCTTCTTAAGATCAACACAGAGTCAAGAGTGATCTTGAATTTTTAGTCAAGTTCATCACAGATCCGTGGATCTCAGAGATCTTCTCGAGATCTCATCACTGATCTTTGCAAAGAGGAAAGGTAACGGTCAGATCTAGAGATCTGACCTAGATCTACAACAGAAGGCTAGTGTTTACCCTCAAAGAAGTCGAAGCCTCGAAAGCTCGCCGGAGAAGAAACGAAGAGTCAGATCTAGAAAGGAAGGCTCGGTCGAAGCAGCGCCTAGGCGTCGAGAGAGACTCGTCTAGACATGGTCGTCGTCTTCATCGCCCTCACCATCAGAACGGTCGCCGTCAGGATCGAAGTCGCCTCGCTCAGATCAAAGTCGAAGCCTCGTTCAGGTCATCACCGCCATCAGAGTCACCGTCAAGTCGCCGGAGAAGAATACTCGAGAACGGCGGGGTTCTCGAAGGGTCGGCGGAGAAAACGAAGGGTCGGCGGAAGAACCGAGAGAACAGAGAGAGAGAGAAAATTTAATTAGCTGACTGTTCTCGAACAGTCGGTTAAATAAAAATAAAATAGAAATTTTGCATTTAACCCCCTCCGCCAAAAGCAAATAAGCAGAAACCCCCTCCTCCTTTTCACTATTTGCATAAAGTATATAGAAACAGTTTTAAAATAAGAAAAATAATATAACAGTTGTTACAACAACTTCTAATTTGTAAAATTGTCAAATATTTCATTCATTCAACATGTTTCCAAATTATAAATAATAAGTATATCTTTTATAGAAAAATAAATTTTTATTTTTTTATTTAAGAAAAATTGGGAAGTGGAGTTACAAATCTCTCCCCCTTGAAAAATTTCGTCCTCGAAATTGGAATGCAACACAGAAAATCAAGAATAGTGAATCCAAAGAGTTATTTATTGAATTCAAAAGAATGCATAAAATACAAAGTACTCAAGTGAACAAACTAGGATATCGCTCACGCATCTCATCCTCACGCTCCCATGTGGACTCTCCCGGAGAGTGGTGTCTCCACATGACGTGGACAAGTAGAATGGTCTGATTTTGCAGGCGCTTCTCCCTCCGATCAAGGATCTCTACTGGCTGCTCCTCGTAAGTCAATCTCGGGCCCACCTCCAGCTCTGAATAGTCCACCACGTGGCTGGGGTCTGGAATGTATCGTCGGAGCTGGAACACATGGAAAACGTCGTGTACTTCCTCTAAGCTAGCTGGAAGCGCTAGTTGATATACCACATCGCCAATCCGTGCCGTCACGTCGAAAGGCCCGATGAATCTCGGACTGAACTTCCCGTCTTTGGCAAAACGAATGGTGCCTCTAGTCGGCGAGATTCTTCAGAAACACTCTGCTTCCAACTGCAAACCCCAGTGGTCGTCTGCTGCTGTCCGCTCAGTGCTTCTGCCGATCCTGTGCAACTCTGCGACGCCTTGAGCCTTGAGACCAAGTACTATAATTATACACAAGAAGTTGGAATAACACGATCTAACAATGGTTAAGAATCAAATAGGCACGAGATAGAATGAAGTTCAATTACAACTTAGAGGAGCAATTTATGACGATACAACTATTAAGTATGATCAAAAATGGACTAGGACAAGATAGGAAGTCATGGTCAGATGGACATTACTTAAGATCGAAGTTTAGATAAATCACAAACGAAGTACGGAATCACAATCTGGTAATATATAATTTGAGGAATGCTAGAAAGAAAATTTAGCAAGGGTTGATTTAGGAGACGTACGCAATACTCAGGAGATACAGTATCAAATCAGGATGAACGTGCAAGAATCTGTGATTCTCGAAAACCGATAATCATATAAAAAGGGATAAAGTTTCCATGGTGTCCAGGAACATATAGCTATTTAAAATCACTTTGCCTAGAATCCCTACCCCGCCAGTATATATCTGACTGCAGTGGACTTTTGGCTCCGTGACTCAAATAACAATATGTCACCGAATAATATGTCAACCTTATCCATTTTCCAACAATTATTGACGAATCAACCCAAGAGATCAAGGTATGAAGAATATGACAAGTCTCAACAGTACTCGAAAACCTATGATTGTCTGAAATCACTTCAACTTAGAGTTCTTGCCACGCCAGTGCGCTACTGGCTGCAGTGAACCCTCAGTCTCCATAATCCAGCTAATGGCTGCAGCGTACAACTGTCATGCCATAGTAGATCATCGAATAGCCTCTCGACTTTATGTCCCTAGGGATTTCAAAAGAGTTTCAAGGAATTCAAAATGAGTTTCAATAGTCCAAGTCACGGAAAGGATGAATTTACTTGACTGTTAGAATACAAGAGTTTATTAGGTACTAAAAATGACAAGGGATCCAATCAGTGAGTACAAAAAGGCAGCCAGGGAGATTTAAAATTTCAGACAGGGCGAAGTTTCAAATTATGACGGAATATCAACTGATATCTGGAATGGTAACAAGATTCCATATATGGGACGTTATTCCGAATGGATAACAGAGTCTCGAAGGTGTAAACCGAAGCAAGGTATCAAATAGGAGACAAGTTTCAATTTAAGAAATAAAATCTTGAATAGAAAATTTCAACAAGGAAACAAGGTTTAGAATAGTGACTAGAAAATAGGTTCCAATAGGAGACAAGGTATTGGATCATAAATATGAGACAAGCAAATCTCAATTAAGTTTGAAACAAAGCCGCAGATAAAGAACAATCTCGAATAAATATGAAATCTGGAATAGGAAATAGAATCCCAAACAAGCATCAATAGAAATGAAGGTTCAAGCAAGGTTTTAAAATGATATTTCGAGTAGGAATAATTCTTGAATAGTACACCGTTCAAATAGGAAACAAAATTTCAAATAGAATCCAATAATAGGAAACAAAGTCACGAAAAATGAATATGAAAACATGGTACTAAATAGCGGATATGACACAAGTAAAATCTTAAAATACGGGGCAAGATCAAACAAGATCGTGAATAGAACAAAAAAACAATTCACGAATGAGAAATAAAAATTTCATAGGGAACGAGTCAAAATTTCAAAGATAGAAAATGAAATCTCGAATAGAAGCAAGATTTAAACAAAGTTTTGAATGGCATAAGTTTGAATAGGAATGTAATCCGAAGTAAAGTCTTAAATATCAACAGGGTCTGAATGGGAAACAAAATTCGAGTAGAACCAAATCTTGAATTAGGAAACGACGCAATAGGAAACAAGTTATCGAACAGGAAGAAAATCTCGAATAAGAGCAGAGTTATGAACAAGAATGGAACAAACTTTCAAAATACATCTCGAATAGCGACCAAGGTTTCAGAAGAGGAAATAAAATCTAATAATCCTTAAATAGGAAACAATGAGGTTTTTAAGAAACAACTAGGTGCAAGAGGAATCTAAGGAAAAACTGGATTACGAATTACGATCCATGGTTTCTCCAACCATGCAAAAGAGTCTTCTATCTTCAATCCGTCTTCAGTATTCTTCCCGAACTGGGATCACTTCAAACTTCTTCAACTGTTCTGACATAGACTGGTCCTTTCGACAGTGCTTCATGCTGTTGCTGAATCTGGAGAGGCGAGTCCTTCTTCTGTGGTACTGGTGCTCTTCGTGTTCATCCTTGGGCAGTGTGATCAGCGGTCTCTGAGCAATCCTTGACTTGGTGGGCAGACGATCTGTAGAACAAGCATAGACTCCATCTTTTGCGGCACTCTTCATAGTGGCATCCTGAGAGGTGGCAGAAATTGTAAATGATCGTCGTCTGGATCTGAATCTGGATCTCCCGTTGGGGCCGAAGTGCAGGGCTCTGGCAGGAATATATGACTGCTGGCGTGCTGGCTGCTGAGATCTGCTCTTGATGATGCGACTGGTGATGTGACCGAAGAAACGCTGACTGAGTGTTGTGACGCTTTGCGGGTCAAGGGCAGTTGTTGTCTTTGTCATAAATCTTCATGTTCCTTCTGAGCTTCAGTTTCCCGTTGTGTCCTATTGTCTGTGCTACATTATGGATCTCCTGGCAGGTGGCTAGTATCTTCAGAGAAATCGGGTCCTCAGAAACTTGGGAGATCTTCAGTGGTAACTCCAGGTTCTCGATCTGCTCCTTGGTGTAAGATATGCGCTCGATGTCGGAAAAATCCAAGTGTCTGAGAGTCTGGAAATCAGAAGTCCTTCCTGGCTCGGAGAGTGTATCCACAAGTCTGACTTGGAAAGGGTGGCCTGCTTCCTCTGGTTGTCAAGGGACTCTTCAGACGTCTCCGTCAACTACGTACTACCCATGGAGATAGTAGAGTGATAGAAGGTAGTGGAAGCTCGGAAACGTCAAGTGCAGGTGAATTGACAGTTCTGGTATCGCGTACTTTTGAACTATCTGCAAAACAGAAAACTGTTAAAATAACCTAGACCTACATACAACAAGTGTTTATAGAATATTAAGATACCTGATACACCTGATATACCTGATATACCCTTATTTCCCGATTTTCCTATGCTGTGATCAAGTTTCCCTAGTGTAATCAAGTCCCCCAATAGTACGCTAAGTCCTAGGTACCATTAGGATGGACCTGCATGGGCCACCACTAAAAACATGTCACGACCCGCTCCCGAATAATCGGACACGAGTCGGACACGCCCAGCCTTCATTGTTAGACACAATGAAGTAAGCTGTACCAAGCTAGGGAAACTAACCAGATAAACATGAAAGTATAGAATCACAGCAACTATATAATGTGTCCCAACCAGAAAAGAGATACAATATCTGAATTTATTACAATTCAGCTATAATAGTCTGCTAGTCTCAATACATGGAAAGATAAATGGAAAACTAAATGAAGTACTAGGCCTCTGCAGCCTCTAGGTCACAAGCAGCTCCAGCTGGCTCAGGGAAGGCAGTATCCTGTCCATAGTATGTGTCACACAAAGCCTCCATCTCACCTATCATAACATATCCAGTCAGGAGCGGAGCAAGTACAATTCTAGGTAATGAACAAGACATCATGAAATGAAGTACAAGGGAACATGGAAAGTACAGGAAAATACAAGTGAATAAGTACATGAAGAACAGGGTAAAGTACATGAAAGAACATGAATGTAAGAGCATGAATGAACATGATATGTAAGCACCTGAAAGAACATGATATCATAGGAAATAAGTACAAGGTAATCTCCTGAACATATGTGTAATGCATTTGAAATATAACTAAATATGTGACCGGCTAGGGTAAGAACCTGAAAGCACCTGAAAGCACATGAATGGTGACTTAGGACCCGCGTGCACGATGCGGGGTCTAAGCTAAAACACACCTGAGTTGTTACTTGGGATTGGTCACATAGATAGTATATTTCCCCTCCCCAGATACAAGTAATAAGCACAAGAGAACAAGAGTACCAGAAAGAACATGACGTGTTACAATTGTGTCACTCAAGGAAGTACAGGAAAAATAATGTAAAGCACAAAACCGTAGAGTGTACTTGCCTTGCTCCAGGAAAGTACGAGTAGATAAAAGAGCTGGATGATCTCCTGTTAATAATGATTTACAAGTTGGTTAAGATATAAACTATCAATTCTAAAATATTACTATCTATTCTATTTATTAAAGGACTAATTGTCTAAGAATCCCACTGTAATTGTAGGAAAATCTATTAGCTATCAATATTAACTATTTAGGAAAATTATTCCAGTTTAATAATTAACTGTTAATCAAAAAGGGCTGTCTTCCATTGGAAAGACAGTTTTTTTGGTTTCCAGAATTTTAGATAAAACCCTTTTTCCTTAACATCAGAACTCAGCTTCTAAAAATCTTGTTGCAAAAGATTTAACTAAAAGTAAAACAAAAGAATTTATTTAAACATTAAAATACACTGCTACAGATCCAACCAGTCCACTGGTCCAAGTTCTGGCCCAAACAATCCCAACTCGGTCAAAGAACACTATAGTTCCAACTACTATAAATCAGCACAGAACCAACTCAACTGGCCCAACACTAAATCCCTATGGCCAGCCCACACACACAATATATAAAATACTACAGCCCAGTGGGCCGATCCAGCCCACTTCATAATTACAATAAACAAAAGAATTTATTTAAAATACAACTTGAATATTCGGCTAGCCCAAAACTAATCCAATGCAAGCCCAAACTCAAGGTCCAGCCCACCAACAGTCCAACAGCAGGTTCGAAACCTTCACAGGGACATCTTCTTCGTATCCGACACGCACGTCGGATACAACAGCAGGTTCGACACGGGTACAACAGCAGGTTCAAGTCCAAACAGCAGGTTCAAGTCCAAACAGCATGTTCAAGTCCAAACAGCATGTTCAAGTCCAAGCAATGGTCCGCAATAATCCAACCGTCCAACACGGACACGACACCAAGTCCAACTCACACAACACCAGAGTAGCTCGAATAAAAGAAACAAGAGTTACTAAGAGTAAACTACTTCCATCACAGAAGTACAAGAAATAAAATCATGCATGCAGTGTCCGACACAAGGGTGTCAGGACATTAGATCTCAGTCTTCAGAAATGAACCCAAATCCTCAGATCTACGAGTTTTGTAAAGAACTCGTCCCGATTTCCAGATCTAAGTTTAAACTCATAGATCTAATCGATTATGCATACATAATAATGGATCTCAAATAAACACAGAAGAACAATGCTCAGATCTACGAATCTGTCACAGATCTGTGAAGAAACAGAACATCTTCGAGATCCAGACAAATCATTAGATCTAGCATAGATCTTCAAAATCAGAGATCAACTACCGAAACATAGCAGATCCATAAATCACCCACACACAAATACCATAACAGAACCGATCTACAAGATCTAGTTTAAATTATGAAGAACATCATAGATCTAAACGCATGCAACGATCCATAAAGATTTCATCACAGATCTAAGAAGATCTCAGAAATCTTCTTAAGATCAACACAGAGTCAAGAGTGATCTTGAATTTTTAGTCAAGTTCATCACAGATCCGTGGATCTCAGAGATCTTCTCGAGATCTCATCACTGATCTTTGCAAAGAGGAAAGGTAACGGTCAGATCTAGAGATCTGACCTAGATCTACAACAGAAGGCTAGTGTTTACCCTCAAAGAAGTCGAAGCCTCGAAAGCTCGCCGGAGAAGAAACGAAGAGTCAGATCTAGAAAGGAAGGCTCGGTCGAAGCAGCGCCTAGGCGTCGAGAGAGACTCGCCTAGACATGGTCGTCGTCTTCATCGCCCTCACCATCAGAACGGTCGCCGTCAGGATCGAAGTCGCCTCGCTCAGATCAAAGTCGAAGCCTCGCTCAGGTCATCACCGCCATCAGAGTCACCGTCAAGTCGCCGGAGAAGAATACTCGAGAACGGCGGGGTTCTCGAAGGGTCGGCGGAGAAAACGAAGGGTCGGCGGAAGAACCGAGAGAACAGAGAGAGAGAGAAAATTTAATTAGCTGACTGTTCTCGAACAGTCGGTTAAATAAAAATAAAATGGAAATTTTGCATTTAACCCCCTCCGCCAAAAGCAAATAAGCAGAAACCCCCTCCTCCTTTTCACTATTTGCATAAAGTATATAGAAACAGTTTTTAAAATAAGAAAAATAATATAACAGTTGTTACAACAACTTCTAATTTGTAAAATTGTCAAATATTTCATTCATTCAACATGTTTCCAAATTATAAATAATAAGTATATCTTTTATAGAAAAATGAATTTTTATTTTTTTATTTAAGAAAAATTGGGAAGTGGAGTTACAGGACCCCCTACAGATAAGGACACAAGAAAAGAGAATAAAAAGTTGTCATACTTAAACATTATTCCTTTTTCTTGTCTTCATCGGTCTGACGAAGGGCGGCGTCCAGTTCTTGCATATTGTGGATTCTCGAGCGACGCATCAGATTAAGGAATCCCTCCGAATCGCCGCTCTCTTCAGATGATGGCCCACCACTCGAGCGATTAAAGACGGTTGGGTTTAACCCGAAGCAGTCTAGAAAGTTTACCGCTCTCAATGCCGGGTCAGCCTCCAACAAATAAGTCGACGGCGTGACATCGAGTTTCGCTTCAGGAGACTCGATTTCAGTGACAGCATTGGTCTCTGTCTCCTTCTTAGATCCATCGAAATTGTGAAGAATAAAGCACAAAGATCAACCCCTACATATATATCACCAAACTGACCCTTCATATTCCTCATGGAAAACTGAAAATCATCAATAAAACTCGGGAAGACGAAGAGGAGATTGAGTGTTTTCGAGAAAGAAATTTAATTGTGATGACCGGGCGAGACTGGCGCAACTTGACTCAGTCAAAGCTTTTATAAATTCAAAGTATTTTAAAACTTTAAAAAAAAAATTAAGTTTTGAAAACTTTGAAGGGGGTCTTGTAGGGCCTAAAAATCAAGTTGTGCCACGTATCTACTACTCAGTGATCAAGTTGTGCCCCAAAAATCAAGCTGCGCCACTATTTTGAAGCCCAGAGATCAAACTGCGCTGAGGATCAGGTTGCGCCTGATATCAGACTGCGTCCAATTATGTTACGCCAAAGTCTACGTGGCGTCTGACATTTAATGGTCACCATTACCTGGCAACACTGACAACTGACAAACACAGTGAACGAGAAAAATCTCTTCGAATCCCTCGAATTGTGCCGCTCGAGGAGGTTGGATTGACAGCTGTCCTGCACATCTTATGAGTTGCGCCTAGGCGCAATCTAAACAATTTTCTTAGTTGCGCCTAGGCGCAATCTGAACGACTTTTTCTCAAAAGCTGCCACATGTCCAGGCGCAGTTCAACTTGTTGACTGAAGCTCGCGCAACCTGATAAAGTTGAGACAATTTTTATTTCCAAAGCAGGATGACGTGACACACATGCCAATTATCTCTCAAGACGTGTCTACTATCCTGTACACGACCACGCGCATCTCAATCACATGATGCCACGCGCCTAAATACAGTTAGTACACGACTGATAACTGAATGAAAGTTGGCGCAACATGAGGTTGACGCAACCCAATGTGGCACAACTCAATGTGGCGCAACTCAGCCTCGCGCACATCAGAATAACTGCTAAAACAGTTATTTCCAGAACTCTATAAATAGAGTTTCCAATCATTGTTAAAGGATCACGCACAGAGATCAAGAACTCTTACAAAATTGTTGCTGCATTCTCCAGAGGCTCTAGTCTTCAAGTTCACATAGTCCAAGGGATAAAGTGATCATCTTCTGATCAGATTCCTACAGTTGTACTTTTCCAGAATTTATTGTACTTTGTACGATTCTTTTTAAGTTTGGAATAAATTTTTTGTTTTTGCAAACAGTTATGTGCCCTTATAAATTGCCAAAACTTTTCTTTCAAACATGTACTTACCTAATTTTACTAATTAAAATTATTTATTAAATTTAATAAGCACAGCTTTGTAATTAAGTATAAAAAGAATTTAAGAAAAATATAGTTTGCTATTCTATTGCTTTTTACTTTCCCAAATACATAAATAATTAAATCTAAAAAGGGTTAAAATATGTGCAAACGTCCGTACATATATATATTATCATCCTAAGCAAAACATGGATCTATCTATCTTTCTAACTACCTAATTTCGAAATCCATATTTTGGAATTTATGAAGCCATTTTCGAATTTATTATAAATAGTTTAATCTGAATATTAGTTTTAGTTAATTAATTTAGAATCCATAACTTATTTATTAATAATTAAGGTTTTATTTCTAATTACTAATTAGTAATAGTTAGTTAATTTTTTTGCTGGATTTAATGTTTGTCTATCAAGTTTGGACTAGGTTGTGGACTCAGTCCATTAGGTTTAATATTAGTCCTTAGTGTTTTTCCCTGTTAGCTCCAAGCCCATTACAGTTGATTACATATTTTTAGTTAGAGGATTATTTATGTGGGCTTGGGTTAGGGCCCAGGATGGATTTATATATAGCTATTTATTTGTTAGCTTAGCTGAATAATTAGTTAGCCTAATTGCTGATTAGTTATTAATTATCTGATTAGTTACTAGCAGTCAGAATTAGTTGGTAGGTTTTATTGTATACCCCTAGATCTATTAGTTATCACAATCCTGCCACTAGCCTTGGAGAGCACACAATATTATTCTTTAAATAACAATGATTCCATTACTTTATTACAGCCATCTCTCTCTTTCTCTCAGAGTCTCTCTCATGTTCACTCTCTCTCTCACTCTACCAGCACAGTTCTGTCGACTGTCACTGTCCGCCGTGCGCCGTCGTACTCCGACGAGCTCCGACAATCTTCACCCACCGAGCCACCTCCACAGAACACCCATCGACCTAGACCCAGATCCCAATCTCGCCTCTCCACCACCACTCTCCATCACAGAACCAACCTCCACATCACCACCCATTCCCACGCCAACACCACCAGCCCAGCCACACCAATCCGCCAACGCTCACCGACCTCAGCCACCAGAATCACCACCGTCACCACCCCATCACTCACCTAAATACCGTCGAGGGCCGCCACCTTCAGATCGACTGCCGCCGAGCCTCGCCACTGCAGAACCGGTCCACGCCGCCCCTGTCAGTGCGCTGCCACTGTCGTCGTTCCAGATCGGACGTTGCGAAGAGTCTCCAGCCAGATCTCGGACCGTGTCACCGCGTCGTCCCCGACGACCAACCTCGGCGAGTCTTCAACTCTCACTGCTCGACCTCTTCTTCTTAGTCTTCTCTCTCTCTCTCTCTCTGGCTCTCTTCCAATGGTGGAAGAGAGGCTGTTGTCTCTCTTCCTCTTCAAACGCGAAGTAGGATTTTGAACCCTAAGGCTGTGTTTGGTAGGAAGGATGGAAAAGTGGAAGGAAGGAAAAAGATAAGGATTCATTTTCCTTCCATATGGAAAGGAAAAATCATTTCCTTCCTTTGTGTTTGGTAGCAAGGATGGAAAAGATAAGAGATGCATTTTCCTTTGTTTGGTATGAAAGAAAAAGTGGAAGGAAAGAAAGTAAAAAATATAGGGTTTACCAATTCTACCCTCAACTAAAAATACTTATTTACCATTTGACTTCATAAATAATTTTTAAATAATACATTCATATGGGAGTATAATTGTTAATTAATGCAAGCCTCAACTTTTCCTTCCACTTTTCCTCCCACTTTTGGGGGATTGCATTTCTTAGGTTATGAAGGAAAAGTAATCCCTCCACTTTTCCTTCCTTCCTATTTTTTTTCCATACCAAACAAGAGAAAATGAATCTTTCCCTTCACTTTTCCCTCCTCTATTTTCCTTCCTCCCACTTTCCCCTCCTACCAAACACACCCTAAGAGTGAAGAGATGCGGCTCTGTTATGTTTTCTCTCTCTCTTCAGAGAGAAAAATTAAACCCTAATAGCTAACGGGTTGGGTTATTAGTAAATGGGTCGGGTCATTTATGTTTTAATGTGTGTTATTGTTCTCAAATGATATTTCTCTCCCTTACTGTCTTTGGTGGACAGCCGATTCTCTCTGGAATCGAGGAGCTGTGACCCTTCGAGAATTGCAGGGTCACTTGACCTATCAAGTATAGGGTCACACACGTGGAAGTAGAACCGGCCTCTACTTTGGCAGTATGTTTTGTATATTATAATATGTTGTCTTCTACTGTTAATAGTATACTGCTAGTATATTTTAGGATAAACTATAATATATTGGGTATTGCTATACTTAGAATATACTGTTTAATATACTTATACGTATTTATGCTATACTAATTAAATATTCAGTGGGATTATAGGTATATTTATATGTATAATATTATGAATAAATATTATCAGTATAGTAAATTTGCATACATGTATAGTATATTAATGGTAATAATATTTTAGATAGTTAAATTAGTTAACTTTTAT
Source organism: Iris pallida (assembly GCA_029216955.1). NCBI lineage: Eukaryota > Viridiplantae > Streptophyta > Magnoliopsida > Asparagales > Iridaceae > Iris > Iris pallida. The sequence goes on along the minus strand of JANAVB010032220.1, from coordinate 1,538,404 downwards.
TAACAAACTTTTATCTAAAATAAATTTTATCAATAGAGTTTTAGTATTTTCAAAATATTAACTATAAATATTTTGACTAAGTAAAACCTAGATTTCAAATGGTATAGATATTGCCATAAATAATTTGGCTAGATAGAAAACTTAGTTTTCTAATAATATTCCATAAATAGATTATAGTCTTACAATAGTGTCATTTCTCCTACTATTAGCTTTAATCATAAACTAATCGTGCTTTCCTATGTGTGACTTCGTGCTCAATTCCTTAATCTATAATCGGCTTTTGGATTTGCTATTGTGATTTGGACATTTGATTCGATCTTGGACTCTATTGGACATATTGCTATGCGACGACTTATTTGAGACTATTATTATGGACTATAAGCTGTGATATTTTTCGTGTCGACACGATCATGTCGCGCACGTCGACTTCAGATACCCAAGACAAGTACTCATGATGATCGTTTTCATTTCCTGATAGTTACTATATTTCATGTTTTTAGATGTACATTCTTGATTATTGACACGCCTCTTACACGAGATTAGTATTGTGGATTCTATATCATGATTTCGTGTTTTCCATGCTTCCGTGATTTCGTGTTTTACCTTGTTCACAAGATTTAAATCCATGATATTTAGTTGGACATGAAATACTTTAGTATATATGTGATCAAAACCATGTACTCCGTGAATACCGTGACTAATAGCTAATCATACACTCACGTATGAGTGAGTCGTATCATGTAGATCCCTCAGCCCGATCACATATAGAACGTGGTATTTCAAACACACTTAGTGCAGTGATGAGTTATGCACTCATATTATTACGTCACATGTTGATCTTTTGCCATGTTTAGTGTAGTGCCCCGTCCCTACATCGTGCCCCATACTCCATCCACGGGGTGCGCGAGAAAGGAACACTGTCGCTATCGATTCGGTCGGGACCGATAGGTCGGGATCGATCGAGTCGATCGAACGGGAACAGTTGAATTAAGATCCATTCCTCGTTATGGAATGTCTTCTTCGGAACCAAGTCCCATATTCAGCGGGATGCACCTCAAGGATTAACTCTGCGGCTGAGTCGGGAGAGACCTCCCGTTGCTCTGCTTTTCACGCCGCTTGCGTTGGTTTTGGCTTTGTTTTCTGAATGCGTTTTCGTGAATATTTTCGATGGTTTTCATGGCTTGCGTTTCGAACTCGCATTTCCTATCGAACTTCTTGAATAATGCAGTGTTCTAATCGGTTGCTTGTGCGATTTCAGGTAATCGCGTAGGCGACGTCTAACGCGACCAACAAGTTCTCTCGCCTGAAGTAAACTCAAGGTGAGTGGCTGACCCTTCTTCTCGACCTCTTCTTAGGTAAATCGATAGTGTTGTTGCGGAAGAAAGAATGAATGCAAGGGCACGAGCACGGTAAAATGATTAAGTTTCAAAGAGAACGAAGGCTATACCTTAATAACTGAATAATATCTTAACTCAGTCATTGGACAACTTGTCGACAAGGAGAAAGTTTCCTCGAGCGACAACTCGGGGCCACGGGACCGACTCGGCATAGGAGGAAACACGGTATAGCTGTGCTGGATGATAGTACGGATTAGGCGGGGACTTTCAGCGGGGCTCGCTACTTGCGTTGAAAGGGCCCCGACTAACAAAGCTATAAGTCCAGGATGGCTTGTGGTGTCAGTGACCAATCACACGTAATATTGCACTTGGTATCAAAAATGATAACAATTGACAGGGAAGAACATGGTAAGTCTCATAAGGCACGACGCGGCCCGCCGTGGGTAAGTCTCAACGTGTTTCATATTATGCTTGTCATATGCTTGTTCGAAATTCATTAGGATGGTTAGAAACATTCATGAACTAAAGTCATATAAACTCTTCAACCAAATGAGAGCTTGGAACTTAAATAGCCACGCACCAGTACAAAGTGTAATGTACTGATCCTCGCTCTCCACGCAGGTACCCCGAACCACGAAGGGCGTGCCACTTGAAACTCAAGGCGAAGTGAACCCTTTCGAAGCCCCGTCCGCGTGTGGAGGCTTGCGTTCCGAAATTTCCTTTTGAAGACTCCGCACTCAGTACAAAGAAGACAAATGGCGACTCGACTTCCTTCGATTGCAGGTGGAATGTGTAATGGTTTTTGCTTGTAAAAATGGATGTAATGTATGGAACGACTATCTCATCAGCGTTCATTTTGTAAGTCGAGTCATGTTGTAGCCCGCACGATAATGATTGTAATGGAGTCAATGTAAATGAAATGTTAATATCAATGAAAAGTCTACTTCTATTTCAAATGTGTCAATCAATTTCTCTGCGTACTCTAACTTGATGTTGTGTTTCGAATGACGCTGTGACTACGCCTTGTGCGATCGCAACTTAGGTTCGCACGGCATCACGCCCGGGGGACGACTATCGATTCTACGGAATCGGGGTGTGACATAATGGTATCAAAGTACGTCTTTACATCCTTTGACCTCGCATTGATGGGATAAGTTGTTTCATACAATGAGTCCGTAATAATTTGTGACTGATGCGTTTGCCTTCGTATCGCAGAAGTGACGGAACCCACGGCCGAGCGAGAGCAGAGCGCTTCTAGCGGCTCTAGTAGTTCGCGTCGTTCGCTGGCCGGACCTTCTAACGATACCATCGAAAGGATGTTGCGCATGATGGAGGCGCAGCGGAACCAGTCCGAGAACCGACATCAACAGACAGAGGAACGACAGGCCTAGTTCGAAGCTCGCTTCGACGCACATGCAAAACTTTAACAAAAGCAGCTGGATACCTTGTAACAGATCATCCAGACAATGACGGCCAACGAAAATTCTGCGACTGCGCCTACCGTCACCGCACCTACTGCCACTGTGCCGACGATCCAACCCATTGAAGTCGACACGGAGGAGCCCGAGCGTCAACCAGCGGCACCAAAAAAGTACAACTTTAAAGTGTCAGAATTCAAGAAGGCGTGCCGCACTTCCTTCAGCGGTATCGAAGGCCCTTCCATGGCAATCGACTGGTTGGAAGAGCTGGAAGATCACTTCGAGCTCCTCGGCATTGAAGAATCAAAGCAAGTCGCCTGCACACAACTTCAGCTACGATTGAACGCGCACGACTGGTGGGCCGTGCATAAGCAAGCGATCCGACGCGACAACAACTCAGCGCCGATCTCTTGGGCCACGTTCCGCAAAGCTTTTGAAGTCGAGTACCTTCCGTCAGCCGTTTGTCAAGCGAAGGAGAATGAATTCATGTAGTTGAGGCAGGGGAACCGGACAGTAGAACAGTACGCCGCAGAATTCAACAAGTTGTCCAAGTTTGCTAGTCAGTTTCTGCCTACGGAAGAGTGCCGTGTGCGACGGTTCGAAGTGGGTCTGCGACACTCTATCGGTGCACATGTCGGGGTTCCGGAGTACAAGACCACGGGCGAGGCTCTGAATCACGCTCTTCGCCTTGAGAGCCTGCATCCTTCCGGTGCTGCCGACGTTGTGCGCCACTCCAATCACAAACGTCCTAGCTATACAGGAGGCAAAAATTACGCGTCAAAGCGTCCAAACAACGGCGGCTATAAAGGACATAACCCATCTCCTCCCTGCACCAAGTGCAACCACTACGGACACACTGAAAGGGACTGTGCGGTCTTAGATGGGGGATGTTTCTTTTGCGAAAAAAGGGGGTACCAAATGGCGGATTGCAGGGCTCGAAGACAAAATCCCAACGCACCACCACAACCAAACCGTCAAGAGAATCGAGAAAAGGCGCCCCGACCTCCTCAGCCCACTCAACCCAACAACCAAGCCTGACGCCCTAATGCTCAGGGGCGTGTCTTTGCCATGACTCAAGACGAGGCGTTTGCTTCCGACACTATTGTGACAGGTATATTGAATTTCAATAATGTACCTGCTCGTGTGTTATTTGATTTAGGCGCCTCGCATACTTTTATATCGGCGGACTTTGCCGCCGAGCACAAATTTTCTGTAATGTTGTTAGACCTTGACCTTAGCGTAAGTATGCCTTCGGGCGTGCCACTACTCACAAACTTAGCCTGCGGGGGAGGAACCATATGTATCGGGGGTCAAAAGATCGGTCTTGATGCGATAGTTCTAGATATGAAGGACTTCGACATCATACTGGACATGGATTGGCTCGGTCCGTGCAATGCAACCATAAACTGCGCTGAAAAGAAGGTCACATTCCGCATACCAGGAGTGCCTGAATTCTGATACTCGTGTGGTGAGGCGTTGCCGACCTGCATGGTGATCTCCGCAATATCTGCACGACGGATGCTGCATTCTGGGTGCGAAGGCTAATTAGATTCCGTTCGAGACATGCGACAGGATGGTGCAAACGCGGGTCTGACCGACGTTGTGGCAAAATTCCCAGACGTGTTCCCGGACGAGCTACCCGGCATGCCGCCCGATCGAGAAATAGAGTTCACCATCGACACATTTCCCGACACCTGGCCGATCTCGAAGGCTCCGTACAGAATGGCCCCTGCAGAACTGAAGGAACTAAAGGCACAACTACAAGAATTACTCGACAGAGGGTCTATCCGTCCAAGTGTCTCGCCGTGGGGTACGCCCGTGCTATTCGTGAAGAAGAATGATGGATCGATGCGGCTCTGCATCGACTATCGGGAATTGAATAAAGCCACCGTCCGGAACAAATACCCCCTGTCCCGCATCGACGACTTGTTCGACCAGCTCCAAGGTGCAACAGTATTTTCGAAGATTGATCTGCGATCGGGTTATCACCAACTCAAAGTCAAGCCAGATGACGTGCCAAAGTCTGCCTTCCGCACTCGCTATGGCCACTACGAGTTCTTGGTAATATCGTTCGGTCAGACAAACGCCCCTGCCGTCTTCATGGATCTAATGAATCGGGTGTTCCGTCCGTTCGTTGATAAATTCGTAGTAGTCTTCATTAACGACATCCTCGTCTACTCGAAGGATCGAGCGCAACATGCAGAACATATACGGACGGTACTCCAAACCCTTCGAGAGAATCAGTTGTATGCGAAGATGAACAAGTGCGAATTCTGGCTGAACAGCGTCTCATTCCTTGGGCACATCATCTCCGCCGCGGGCATCGCAGTCGATCCGAAGAAAGTCGAGGCAGTTGCTGATTGGAAACGGCCCGCATCAGTTAGCGAAATTCGAAGCTTCCTAGGCTTGGCGGGATACTACCGACGCTTCGTGAAGGACTTCGCGAAGATTGCATCGCCGTTGACTCGCCTCACCCAGAAAGGAGTCACATTCAAGTGGTCAGACGACTGTGAAGCTTCCTTCCAGGAGCTCAAACAACGGCTCGTTTCGGCCCCGATACTTGCTCTTCCTGAAGGGACGGAGGGATTTCAGATCTTCAGCGATGCTTCTGGCCATGGCTTGGGGTGTGTGCTCATGCAGCGGGATAAGGTGATATCTTTTACTTCCCGGCAGTTGAAGCCGCACGAGAAGAACTACCCCACGCACGACCTAGAATTAGCGGCGATTGTGTTTGCGTTGAAGCTATGGCGTCACTATCTCTATGGCATGGCGTGCAGGATTTATACGGACCACAAAAGTCTCAAGTATCTCTTCACCTAGAAGGAACTGAATTTGCGGCAGAGGCGATGGCTCGAACTGATCAAAGACTATGACTTGTCAATCGACTATATGCCGGACAAGGGAAATGTGGTAGCGGATGCGCTGAGCCGGAAGTACTTAGCTTCGTTATGCATCAACGATCGACTGCTGTGTGACTTGGAAGGAATGGGCATTGAACTCTGAGTTCGTTTTAGAGACGTAAAGCTGGCGCAACTGCGGGTGGAACCGAGCCTACTGGAGAGGATCAAGTCTGCTCAGAAGGACGACCCATACCTGGAGAAGATGCGAAAGCTGATATCGACAGGGAAAGCGTCCGACTTTGCAGAGGACGAGTCGGGAGTGTTGCGCGTGAAGGGACGGCTGTGCGTACCGGACGACACAGAACTTAGAAAGGAGATAATGTCGGAGGCGCATTATGCAAAATATTCCTTGCATCCTGGCAGCACCAAGATGTATAAGGACCTCTGCGTTGTCTTTTGGTGGCACGGAATGAAGAGGGACGTAGCGCTCTTTGTGTCAAAATATATGGCCTGTCAGCAAGTCAAAGCCGAGCACCAGCGACCGGGCGGGGAGATGCAGAACCTTGCCATTCCAGAGTGAAAATGGGATCACATCACTACGGACTTCATTGTTGGCTTGCCGAGGACGCCGCGGGGAAACGACGCCATCTGTGTCATCGTCGATCGACTAACCAAGTCAGCGCACTTTATTGCCATCAAAGTTACTTGGAGCGTCGACCGCCTTGCTCAGATATACCTTGATGAAGTAGTTCGGCTGTACGGGGTCCCAGTATCTATCGTCTCGGATCGGGATGGACGGTTCGTAGCGCGCTTCAGGAGTAGTCTTCATTCAGCACTGGGGACCAAGTTGAAGGTCAGCTCAGCTTATCATCCTCAGACTGACGGCCAAACAGAGCAGGTGAACCAAATTCTCGAAGACATGTTACGACTCTGTGCGATCGACTTGAAGTCAAGTTGGGACGTCCATCTACCGCTGGCCGAGTTTGCATACAACAACAGCTATCAGTCCAGCATCCAAATGGCGCCGTATGAAGCTTTGTACGGCCGGAAGTGCAGATCGACCATTTGCTGGAATGAAGTCGGGGAACGGCAGATACTTGGTCCGGAGCTGGTGGAGCAGACCGTGCAGAAGGTCAAGGTAATACGAGAGAGATTGAAGATAGCACAAAGCCGGCAGAAGAGCTATGCCGACACGCACCGACGCCCCCTCGAGTTCTCGGAAGGCGACCATGTATTCTTGAAAGTCATGCCCATGCGGGGAGTTTCCAGGTTCGGTGCGAAGGGGAAATTGAGCCCAAGATTTGTTGGCCCGTTCGAAATATTGAAGCGAGTCGCCCCGGTAGCTTACCAAATCGCCTTGCCGCCTGCGTTGTCAGAGGTACATGACGTCTTCCACGTATCACAATTGCGGAAGTACGTGCATGATCCAAGCCATGTGGTGGATTTGGGTAAGCTGGACCTGAAGGCGGACTTGTCATATGTCGAAGAGCCGGTATAAATCTTGGAGCGCAAGGATAAACTTCTCCGCAACCGTGCTATTCCTCTCGTCCGCGTCCTCTGGAGAAACCATTCGGTCGAAGAGTCGACGTGGGAGCTTGAGTCAGAAATGAAGGAAAAGTTCCCTTCATTGTTCTCGTAGAGGTAGGTTCTATTCTTAAGTTTCGAGGACGAAACTTTTTCTTAGTTGGTTATAGTGTAGTGTCCCGCCCCTACATCGTGCCCCGTACTCCATCCACGGGGTGCGCGAGAAAGGAACATTGTCGCTATCGATTTGGTCGGGACCGATAGGTCGGGATCGATCGAGTCAATCGAACGGGAACGGTTGAATTAAGATCCATTCCTCATTATGGAATGTCTTCTTCGGAACCAAGTCCCATATTCAGCGGGATGCGTCTCAAGGATTGACTCTGCGGCTGAGTCGGGAGAGACCTCCCGTTGCTCTGCTTTTCACGCCGCTTGCGTTGGTTTTGGCTTTGTTTTCTGAATGCGTTTTCGTGAATGTTTTCGATGCTTTTCATGGCTTGCGTTTCAAACTCACATTTCCTATCGAACTTCTTGAATAATGCAGTGTTCTAATCGGTTGCTTGTGCAATTTCAGGTAATCGCGTAGGCGACGTCTAGCGCGACCAACAAGTTCTCTCGCCTGAAGTAAACTCAAGGTGAGTGGCTGACCCTTCTCTTCTCGACCTTTTCTTAGGTAAATCGATAGTGTTGTTGCGGAAGAAAGAATGAATGCAAGGGCACGAGCACGGTAAAATGATTAAGTTTCAAAGAGAACGAAGGCTATACCTTAATAACTGAATAATGTCTTAACTCGGTCATTGGACAACTTGTCGACAAGGAGAAAGTTTCTTCGAGCGACAACCCGGGGCCACGGGACCGATTCGGCCTAGGAGGAAACACGGTATAGCTGTGCTGGATGATAGCACGGGTTAGGCGAAAACTTTCAGCGGGACTCGCTACTTGCGTTGGAAGGGCCCCGACTAACAAAGCTATAAGTCCAGGATGGCTTGTGGTGTCAGTGACCAATCACACGTAATATTGCACTTGGTATGAAAAATGATAACAATTGACAGGGAAGAACATAGTAAGTCTCACAAGGCACGGCGCGGCCCGCCGTGGGTAAGTCTCAACGTGTTTTATATTATGCTTGTCATATGCTTGTTCGAAATTCATTAGGATGGTTAGAAATATTCATGAACTAAAGTCATATAAACTCTTCAACCAAATGAGAGCTTGGAACTTAAATAGCCACGCACCAATACAAAGTGTAATGTACTGATCCTCGCTCTCCACGCAGGTACCCCGAACCACGAAGGGCGTGCCACTTGAAACTCAAGGCGAAGTGAACCCTTTCGAAGCCCCGTCCGCGTGTGGAGGCTTGCGTTCCGAAATTTCCTTTTGAAGACTCCGTACTCAGTACAAAGAAGACAAATGGCGACTCGACTTTCTTCGATTGCAGGTGGAATGTGTAATGGTTTTTGCTTGTAAAAAGGGATATAATGTATGGAACGACTATCTCATCAGCGTTCATTTTGTAAGTCGAGTCATGTTATAGCCTGCGCGACAATGATTGTAATGGAGTCAATGTAAATGAAATGTTAATATCAATGAAAAGTCTACTTCTATTTCAAATGTATCAATCAATTTCTCTGCGTACTCTAACTTGATGTTGTGTTTCGGATGACGTTATGATTACGCCTTGTGCGATCGCAACTTAGGTTCGCACGGCATCACGTCCGGGGGACGACTATCGATTCTACGGAATCGGGGCGTGACATTTAGTCTTACTTCTATTTCCATATTCGTCAGATCATGAATATAGTTACAAAAATGCTATTTGGCTCCCAAAAAAATTGGGTGATACTCTCTCTCTCATTATGTGGTATATGACATGACTGATGACATGACAGTTGACATGACAAAATTAAACATTAAAATTAATATTAATATCAAATTAACATGAACATTAATATTAAAATTAACATTATCATTAATATTAAAATTAACATTAACATTAATATTAACGTTAATATTAACATAAAAATTAATATTAACATTAAATTAAAATTAGCATTAAATTAACATTAAAATTAATATTAATATTAATATCAAATTAACATGAATATTAATATTAATATTAATATTAATATTAACATTAATTAACATTAAAATTAATATTAATATTAACATTAACATTAACATTAACCTTAAATTAAAATTAGCATTAGCATTAGCATTAGCATTGACATTAACATTAACAATAAAAAAAATTGGGTGATTAATTTTTTGGGTTAAAACGTACATGTCAGCTGCTATGTCACTTGCCATGTCAGATGCCATATAATGGGAGATGTCATCACCCAAATTTTTTGGAAGCCAAATTGTCACGCCCCAGAACCAGAATACTGGAGAGCGGAGGACAGACACAGCCAGCTACGTATATAAAAGTGTAATCCACCTCGATATACGGTCACGGCTGTCTAGATGTATGAGAGTTTATCTACAAGCCATCAGTCTTTTATGGTTAAGAACAAGCCTAGTGTCTCGATCTCAAGCAAGTAATAATAGTTACAAGATGTTAGACCATCAGATATTCAATAGTAAGACGTCCCATACATTTCATATACAGATGATCATGAAGCTAGTCGTACAAAATACGAGGACTAGCAAGAGTTTCAGTCATACATGATCAACCCTAGGATTTGTCAATTATGTTACAGCCCTTAGGCAGACAAGAAATATAAGTATTCAACACGAGCTAACACTTGCTCGGCGGCTAAACGCCTCAAAAGAATAATTTACAATAGAGTGGAAGAGCAATATAAAATCCACTCGTTGCCAGGGTTATGTCTAGTGTTCACCATCTGGCTGGAAAGCTGGGAGATCTTCGGGTGCTGCTCCAAAATCTAGCCATACAAAACCAGCTGGGTCAGACCCCAGAAAGAGCAAGTGCTACAAGGGAGGCTTCACTTAAGAACTAAAACCAGCATGTCAAAACATAAACAAGAATAATAATAGGAAAACATGAAATGTAAATAAGGCAACAAATGACGAGAGGACGAGAAACTATTCCGGAAGCCAGGTTACAATCCTTAAACCAAACAAGGATCGGAGTTGTAATCCTTCGCCTGAACAGAACTGGGTCTCCAGCCATTTATTGCTAAGAGTAAAGCGTAAGCAAGCATGTCCTGAGATAGCCATGTACTGGATCTAGACAAGACTAGACAGGATTGGACTCCATCCAACATTCACGGCCAAGTAAAGAGTACGGCTTGATACTTTAACTAACTAGGGTTATCACAAGCCTAGTTACTAGCAAGATGCAATGAGATGTTTCGGCAGTCACAAGCCCTGCAGCTATCCAGGTTATCCAAGCGAGGTTCATACAAGAGTTATCAAGAATTATTAGGTGACTTTGAGTGCAACACATGACAGTGTGCATATTACTTGTTTCAAGAAGTGCCCCACATGACAGTGGGCTGGAAATGTGTCCTACTCGTCGGCAGGCTACAAGTCCATCAGGTGTGGTCGAGATAACGGGATCGCCTGTAACTGAAAACATCTCTCTATATGAGCTACTTTGATCAATCTAGTAATTAACCTAGTCATATTCAACATGAATCCCTGACCGTGGTAACCAGTGATGCAAGTCATAGACATGATGCGAGACAAGACTGGTAGCTTATACAAGCACATTCAAGAACAATCACCTACGGTATCAAGACGAGTTATTACTCAGCATGTCAAGATAGCCATCGTAACAACATTCAAGATTACATGTCAGGTTTACTTGTCAAGAGTGCGCCACGACGGGCCACTATCATGTCATGTTACTTATTACTTGTTAAGAGTGTGCCTTAACAGGCCACTATCATGCTCTATCCTTACATTATCATGAATGAGAGAAACTTGCATAAAATAGCTAGTAACATATTCTTGAAGCCAAGAAAAAGATCTACAACTTTCATGTTGGGAGTTGGAAAAAATTCTGGCAACAATTCAGGCAAATAGGACATAAAACAGCAAAAAACAGCCAAAATAGGCACTATGAGGCATTTTGCGGCACTATGCGACCTTCTGCGGCACTATGCGGCATTCTGCGGCACTATGTCGAACGCAGCGGCACTATGCGGTAGGCTGCGCTATACGGCAGGCTGCACTATGCGGCACTATTCATCGTCCCTGCCAGATTCAGGACAGATAAACTAGAAAATGTCAAAATCTTATTTTTGCCATAACTTCCTCAAAATAAGTCGAAATCTAACTTTTCAAAGGTCCATTTTGGGTAAAATCTAATTCTCTACAACATAGAATAGTCAAAACTTGAAAATAATAAAATTTGGTAGATCAAAACCCAAAAAAAACCGAAAAGACTATAAACTTAGATCTACAAAAATCCATCCGTCCAAACCGAAAACTCCAAGTCCTAAAGATGCTTAGAATCATGTAGAGAAGAAGATAGAACAATAAAATGGAAGATCTATCATGAAGCAAGTTGCACTTGCCTAAGCTCTCTAGGTTGGTGGAAGAGTAATGGAGAAGAAGGAGAAGAGTAAATGAAAGCAATGAAGAGAGAGAAAGGGGTGGTTGGGTTTTATAAAGAGAGGGGATGGTTCAACATGTTGAACCAACCATCAAATAAACCAAACCAAGCCATCCCAAGCAAGTCAAGTTGGACCAACCCAACCCAAGGTCAACCTTAGCCAAGATACATCAAGGCAAGCAATAAAGAAATACGAAAATGCAGTGAATAAAATACGGGTCAAAATTCGCATACGTACACTGAAAATACGTATAACAGAAAACGGGAGTGACACAAATAGCATAATTGTTACAGTTATTTCAGTTTCGCTCTCTACTCCATTACATGTTGTATAGTTCCTATCATGTTGTGAATAGTAGATCATGAATTGTTCCTGACTGGATAACCACATTTTTAGGCGAAGATTTAGAGAACTGTTGTACCACTTACTATGGCTCACCTAAGGCAGATCATGACGTAGCTGAGAATTTTGGAGATGACATATCTGATGTACCATCGGAGGATGCTTAGATTGCTTACTTTTACTTTCAGTCTTTTAGATTTCCATTTCTAGAACATTTGCTGAGTTGTAATAATTGAGGATGACTGTACCTAACTATCAGATTTGTACTCTATGGATTATTTCTTTCCATTTCACATCTTTCTACTAGTATTTGTGATTGAGTTAGATTTTGTTATCACGATTATGTTTATTGCTGGATTGAGATGGATATATTTGAGGATTGACAGCTTACTACCGCCAACTCTGCGGCGTAGGCTGGACGTGCTTCTACGCACTTGTGTCCGAACTTCCGGGCATGGGTCGTGACAATCTTCTACTCCGCACTGTTCACTCTACCAAAGAATTCATAATATTTGAAGGAGAAAAAAAAAATAGAATTAATTTTCTATTACCATGAGGTACAACAACTTTAACATCCTAACATGGTAGTTCAGTTATTTCTTGTATGCATTAATTTTCAATGGATTAAAAAGAAATACAGCATCATAAATCCATAAAAAAAAAATCAGTTTCAACATTTTATTAAAGTTAGATTTAAAAATTACTCAATAATATTATCTGGAAGGAAAAAGGAAAAGCTATCTGGAATGTCCCACCAAAAGTAAGATTGGAGATAATATTATTAAGTAATTTTTTTTTTGAAAAGTCGGTTTCATGTCAAATTATATAGGATGTTTAGAGTGTACTATTAACAAAATTTTCATTATTTATTTGATAAAATAAATAGGGGAACATTGAGAGAGATGGATCACAATACTTAATAGCGTGAGTCAATCGACTAGTCTATATAATAAAAAGAATATTATCCTTCGCAACAAAAGACGGATAATAGGACGGTCGTGATGAATATTTTCACAAAACAACAAGTGTCACGATTAAAACAAAACAAAAAAATTTATACACAGTTATAACTAACTAGTCATAAGGAACTAGAGGGGACTTACCTGCAGTGCCATAGTTGTCATCTACCCTACGAATTAAAAAGAAAAAAGCAGCAGCTTTCCTATGAACGTCAAGGATGGAAAGAAAACTAGAATAATTAGAACACAACAACACAACAATTAGAAAACGGAATTTATAGAACTCTCGTTTATTCTTGGAAAAACATTTCAAAATATGGATTATGGGATGAACTATTTTACTCGGGACAACATCCCTCTCAGTAAGAGGGCCTTGATAAAGTCGCAGGACGACATTGCGCAAAGTTGCAGAACTTGTTGAGGGCCCATGACTGCACCTATATTGATGGAAGGGGTATAACACCCTCGTTCAATGAAGATGAGCGAACAGTAAGTTCATGGTACAGACTCAAAGCATTGATGGAAAAGTAGAATTAACCCCTTTCAACTGAAAGTTTACTTCTTTCAATGAGTACATGCTTCACGAGTCCATTTTTGCTCACCCACCAAAGCTAGGTGGGATGTTCACCCCCAAATAAAAAAATAAATAACACATAACACAAAACCATTTTGGTGGGTGAACAAAATCACTTGCAAAGTGGTTTGTGTGGTATGAAAATGCCACGTGTCATTTATTCACTGGAGAATGAACATTCCACCTAATTTTGGTGGGTGAACAATACTTCACACCCATAACAAGAAGTGTAATTTTACTATCCAGTATATTCCCCATATATTACGAGTTGCATTTATTGTGTACAAAAAACGAAAATGAAAATTCAATCAGTTTACATGAGTAAATACAAATTCGAAAAGTTGGGCGTATTTAATTCTATATATGATAAGTTTACCTACCAAATTAACAAAAGATGGCTATGACAGTACAAGTTGAAACAGCCCAGAAGGAAGGAACCCAAGAAATGTTTAAACATATACTTATCAAAGCGCACAGTTCTAGGCAGTAAAATTTCAATATCACTGGCAATGTTTTGACAGTAGCTTCCCAACACCAGAATAACAAAATCAACGGGGTTGTAAAACTAGATGCTGTGGAATGCAAAAATATGCTGTCATATGAATCGCAGTACGTGAAGTTTACATCAACCACAAATGTATCTACACAAACATCAGCCTAAGCTCTAAGGTCAAGTTCTGATACATTGAGAACCTATAGTGTGAGAATGACCCATGCGAGAAATGGATCGGGGCGTACCGCCTCAAGCTGACGAAACTAGGGTAATGCTTCCCTATGCCCAAGGCTACAAGGGGATGATCACTGATGGATGTAAAGAAGCTTCATCTAAAACTAGAAGCTAGTCACCTATGTGTTGAGCTACTATTATCCTTTCACATCATCAGCTTTCTCCCACTCACTGGAGAATAGCACACCAAAAGAAGACGCTCGTCCATCTGGGCTTACAATGCCTATCAATAAACACCCTTGAAACATAGTTTACAGTCTGAGACATGTTTCCTATCTATAAAAACAAAATACCATTCGAACCAGAATAAGATTTTATCGTGTTAAACTTTCTGAAATTTCGTGCCTCACTTTACCAGGGACCTGTTCGTGTCCTTCGCAAGCACAATTTTTTAGGTCCACGCTGCTGATTGATCATCTCCATAACCTGTTGACATCGGATCAAATATTTTAATTATATAAAGTAGAATCACTTTATTTCCATTAAATGCACTATCAACAGAAATACAAATCTAATGTCACCCTTACACATGAGCGAGTACCCAGACAATATAAATTTGTTTCTTAATTTTTTTAAACTTATTCATGAATTGCTGTACTGGTGAACAAAATTTGAATTGTGATTTCAAAGCATGGTTCCCAGAATCGGGTATCAGACCCTTCTTATGAGTATTGGTATCGATAGTTCGTTGTAACAAACTTGTGTTAAAAGAAGGGCATTATCGACGTCGTCCATTGATCAAAATATCGTCAATGGGGTTTAATGATAAGTGGTCAAACGTCATGGGGGATTCCAGATAATTACCCTTCTACTACTTAGCTAAAGCTTGTTTAAAATTTCAATAATTAAACATTGTCCCAATTGATAAATTCATTAGATTTCTTCTTCAAAATCATGAATTCAATTCACTGAAGTCACATTTTTAGTTATTTCTTTAGCTTTCCTCCCAAAGGAAAAAAAAAAAATCTGGGTCCGCCCTAATGACAGGCATTACCACACCAAATTGCACTAGTCTATTGTACCAAGTCTAACTGGATAACTCCCTCTCAATGGAAGCTGACCCAAATTCCAATGCCAGTTTCTTACGAAGAATCTTGGAGCAGATAAGAAAAGTTCGCCCATATATACAAGTTCAGACCAGTTTAACTAAAAAACGCATAAACAAGGAGTTGATGTCCCAAACTTCATATACATACCACTTATTTTTTTTGGGATTATCAGTCGTGGAACTAACCCATTTCCCTTCCCGCCTCCTCCCAGCTTTGACTCTATCAAGAACCAACTTAACACTTTCTTCAGTAAGGTCCATACCTTTTTTTGGTTCTCATCTCAGTAAGGTCCACACCTATCCAATTCCCTTTGCACAAGACTTCAATTTCACCATGACATGTGTGACCCAATGGCCTCGCTATTAGTACTTCCTTGTGCACTTGTCTAACCATGCTAATATTTTCCTTTTCCACCTCGGTGACTTGGTCCATCCTATCAACAGGTCACACCTCATTGCACTAGTCTCCTCTACCAACAAACTGGCAAGGTTTAAAAAGGTTTCAGATTTTTACCCTACTCTGATTAGTGACAATTATTCTGGATTCAAGTTGGTTTTTTACTCTATAAAACATTTTTAATGTTAATTTTCTTTAAAATATATGAAGAAAGATTAAAGTCCAAATGTAATAGCTTATGTATGTACATGGTTTCTATGAATAATTGCTTGCTTGCATGATTTCATGAAATTACAACATGATATGTGTGACCCAATGGCCTCGCTATTAGTACTTCCTTGTGCACTTGTCTAACCATGCTAATATTTTCCTTTTCCACTTCGGTGACTTGGTCCATCCTATCAACAGGTCACACCACATTGCACTAGTCTCCTCTACCAACAAGACACACTGGCAAGGTTTAAAAACATGGTTTCAGATTTTTACCCTACTCTGATTAGTTACAATTATTCTGGATTCAAGTTGGTTTCTTACTCTATAAAACATTTTTAATGTTAATTTTCTTTAAAATATATGAAGAAAGATTAAAGTCCAAATGTAATTGCTTATGTATGTACATGGTTTCTATGAATAATTGCTTGCTTGCATGATTTTCATGAAATTACAACATGATAATTGCAATATTTAGTATGCAATTTATCATAAAGATGATTGAGAAGTTTTTTAAAATCAAGAAAATGAAAGTGAAACCAAATCAAGTGCATAATTTTGTTGGAATTTTAGAATGTATGGAGGGATGAATAGTTTAAAAGTAAAAGATGCATGAATGTCTTTTGGTTAAAAAAAAGATGCATATGAATGTCTTCGGATTAAAAAAAAAAATGCACAAATGTCCTTTGGTTAAAAATGTGCATGAATGTCCTTTGGTTAAAAAGGTGCATGATCGCCTTTTGGTTAAAAAGCCATGGACTTTTTTGAAAGAGTGTTTATACATCCTTTGTTTAAAAGTCATGAACCTTTCTCGAAAGTGTGTTTCCATCTCTTTTTTATTTATCTATAAGTGACTTATTCCCTTCATTTCTAGTCATCTAAGACCAAAGTATTCTCTCTCTCTTTGATGTTCCTGTAGTGTATTTTGGGTTAAGAAAATTTTGCTTACAATTTCCAACAAATTGTAATCTCATCACCAAAATATGATTCTAGTCTTATTCTAATCTCATCACCAAAATATTCCAACAAATTGGCTATGATCGATACATAGGACACTTGCTCTCTACCAAAGTTTGTGAATCTGTGATATACACTCACACTAGTGTTTCTATGGAATAAAAAAAGTATTAATAAGATTAAGAGTATCGTGCTTCTATTGAAATAAATGATACCTGATCAACCACCTAATCCTATTAAAACCAGAACTACTCTTATCATCTTGCACCTTTTCTCATCATCAAAGTTAAGTGAACAAACTTGTTAATGGGACGTTCCCAATACTATATGCTTCCATCAGGATGGTCCAGTTATGCAGGGCCGGCCCTGACCTGATTGGGGCCCGAGGCGAAACTTCCAAAATAGGCCCTCCAAACATAATGTAAAAAAAGTGTAAATATAACAAAAAGTTGATGTCATCAAGATTTACCAAGGACCTCTATATTAGAAGTCTAACATTGTAACCACTACACCACAATGTTATTTTGTTAAGAATGACACATGATACATACTACTTCTACTGTAAATAGATCTATGTTGGTGCCTCCTTTCGTCTGGGAGCCCTGGGCCGTCACCCGGTGCCCTGCCCGCCCCCCCCCCCCCCCCCCCCCCCCCCGGGCAGTTATGTAAGCTCCATATTCTTTTCAATGTTTTTTGTTTTTTAAGATTGTGCTAGTACAATTGCATAGCTCAAAAGCCTTCTATCATATTTTCATTTAATAATTTATGACAAATATGCTTCTAACTAGCATTACTATCAATATCCTTAATCAAGAGCCAAATTGTTATATTTTTACCCTCTCGTGTATATGTTCTATGAATTAGTCTTCTGAACACGACCATCACGTTTTACATGAAATGCATATAAACTTCAAAATCTCCTGAAGCTTCTCCAGTATCCTATGTTACACGGATACCCCTCTAGACTACCATACCCGTGTTCTGTATGACACGATTCTTCCTGGACACCATGTTTACGCCCCAATGGGACTCAAATAATGGTAAAGTGATTCGGCAAAATCATGATTGTTCCGACATAATTGAGATATGAGAATAACAATTCTTCTTGACATATGCTTTCTGGAACTTTTTGAAACCTAGTTACTATAGAAGACATGCATAAGCACATATACTATTAAGATCTAATGCATAAAATATGTATGTGGGTGTGTTTTCATGTGTATATATATATATTTATCCATATCGCATCTGTATCCTAAATTTATCTAGATGTTCCATATTTCAAATTCGAATCATGTCTGTATCTGAATCCATTCCCGCGTCTATGCAACCTAGCCAATATCTATATAGCTACCAATCTTTAGTTGTTCCAAAACTAACTTGCCAAATGATGTCGTCTACAAGTTATACAGATTCCTCCTAGTCTTCTACAGGTCCCCAACTGACACGTCCCTTGTGCACAACAAAAACAACAAAGCCTTTTGTCGGTGTAACTAGATTGTGTTTTGCAAACAAGGTAAGCACTCAACTCATTTTTGAAAGGCATGGAACAATTTCTATCTGAGCTTGAACTGGTTCTAGCGCGATCAAGCTTGATTGTGTTCACCAATCAGCCAACCAGTACTGCTGCCAGACCATAGTCAACCAAACCATGCTTAGCCAGACAGTCACTAGTTCCTGTATCGTCTTTTGTAAAGCCTACTTCAAAGGATACTGTCCCAGGTTGTGCATATACTCCCTGCTTGTCTGCTTCAACTAAATATTGTATTAGAATTAGAACTAGAATTAGAATTTAATTTGATGTTCATGGTCTCCGGATGATTTTTGTGCATTCTGAGTCAGCTCGGATGTAATCTTCCTTGTGCATTACAGCCGAACATAACTAGAAGAAGATATAAGATGGAAAACTAACTAGAACCTAAAATGCCTGCAATGTTAAAACCGCCTACAGAGTTTACAGGATACTAACTAATAAGTGCTTCTGGGAATATATTTTATTACAACATTAAGAATAAAAGAGTAGAGCATTTCTAACTCTGAAATGGGTAAAAATAAATATATTTGTTGCTTTTATGCTTTCAGCAAAGAATTTTCCTCAGAAAGATATCGGTATACAAGAAATTCGAACCTTTAAGGTTGTGTTTGATTTGATCGAAAGTGAGGAAAAGGAAAGGAAGGAAATGAAACTGTCAAATTTAGAAACATGATTCCATTTTACATAGCTTCAAGTTTTTTTTTCCTTTTTTCCTTCACATTCTTAGCAACCAAACACAGCCTAGAAAGGAATGGAAAGGAAATCAATTCCTTGGCATTTCCTTTCCTTTGGGAAATTACAATTTCCATAGATTTTCTTTTCCGATGTTTGGAAATGCCAAGGAATTTGGAAAGGAAAGTGAATACTTAAAGGTGGGAAAGTGATTCCTTGCTTGGATGATGGAATCATTCCCCCCCCCCCCCCCCCCCCCTAATTTCCCTTCCATTGGGAATCACTTTCCTTTCCTCCTCAATTCTTTTGGCACCCAAACATAGGAAAGTAATCACTTTCCTTTCCTTACTCCATGATTGGAGTCCCAAGAGAAACTGTCAGTAGAAAAATCAAGAGTTCATACCATCACCCAAGAGAAACTGTCGGTAGAAAAACCAAAAGAGTTCATACCATCACTTCAATTGAATAAATTACTTGACATTAAAAGTCAAAAAATTAGAACGGGAGAAACCACATCTAATGAAACTCCAAAATTCACATGAGAATCATAATTCGGTTAAGGAAATAAAAGTGAAATTGCCAGCATTCTATTAGTTTTGTTAAACACTGAAAATTTGCAGAATATTTCATAGGATTTTTTTCATTAGTAATGCTGAAATTTAAAATATCAATTACCTGATTTTTCTGCATTTCCATAATCTCCTCCTGCAGATTTAAAAAGTGTCATTAGGAAGGAAAACAAAAGGACCATGTCATACATAAAGGCATGAAGCCAATGGCATGACAGCTAACATGGGTTATGCGGAGTTGTGCATATTTGAGCCCTTTTCTCTTCTAAACTTCGAGAACATTAGAAATATGATCCAAGGCATATTTCATTCCTTAAAATACTAAAATAAAGCTGATATGGGAGGAGTACAGACAAATTGTATTTGAGATTAAACACCTATGTTGCACGAATATAGACACGGATACAAAAAGGGCACCATACAGGTACAGGATACATGCATTTTCAAATATATAAAATCTAATAACCTATGTTACACAAACGGGCACAGATACGGGTACGAACACGATATGGATACGGGAAGCATTTCCCCGTGTCCGTTCAACATAGTTAAACACCCTGCATATGTATATTGATGAACCTGTGTACCAAGGCGTACATAAACTGCGTATGGAAGAACAAAAAGATAGCAACAAGACGAGCCACATATGCAATGACATATTTCGTCATACAAATTCTTAACAGGTTAAAACATTAAAGAAACACATAACATAGATTCATTTGATTAGTCACCATTTCTCCATCTATGCCCCACAAATTCATCACTATGATGCATCTCAAAGTCCTCACCACCTTTGATGTGTTAATATTGGCATAAAATGTACACTCAGAAACACGACATATTTGGGTTCACATTCTGGGTTTATTCGTTGATATTAGTTTTCATCATTTAGGAAGAAGGGTAAATTGCACTACACCCCCCACCATTTGATTAATCACTATTTCGCCATCTATGTCCCACAAGTTCATTTGTATGATGCATCTCAAAGTCATCACCACATTTGATGTGCTAATATGGCATAAACGTACAAACACAACATTTTTTTTTTGTTCACATTCAGGGTTTATCCTTTGAGATTAGTTAGACTTTTACAAACAGTACTCCAGTTATCTAATGTTACCTTCCTTCTCACCCCAATCACCACACCACCTAGTGTTGTGCATAATTCGATTAAAACTGAACTTGTGAGTCGAACTGACTCAATTTGGTTTGTTAAGTTGGTTTTGACTACCACCAAGAGCGTGGTCCTGTGTTACCCTGATAAGGGAGGGGAGGAGTGAACGTGGAATCGAATCCCAGCCCAAGCAAAATAAAAATAAGATCGGGAGGGGTTCTTGGTTCTAGTAGATCAAGACAGGGACAGCCATTAATTATTGACCTTCTCTCTCACAAAAGAAGATTGGTTTTGACTTGATCTGGTTTGGTTTCAGTACAGAAAACTAGTATTTCCTGTGTATTTCGGCTTCGGATATCTGGATTGGCTACCCAACAAATCCCATTAACCGAACATTATACACAACCACCCTATCTTCCTATTGGATAGTACAAATACAAGTACAACTTCACCCTTTCAGAGATGCATATATTACAACATTACCCTATAGGTATATCAATACAAGTTTGGTTCCCATTTGAAATAAAACATTTTTCGTTCATGTTGGCATATTGGCCATAACACTAAATGAAATTTGTTTGGTTCCCAATGTTTGTCATTTCCACCATATAATATGGCCGAAAACGACAAACATCAAACGTTCATGAGAATACCATTTGATATTTGTCATTTGAAATGAAGCTTTTGTCATTTCAAATGGGAAGCAAAGTTGTAGTACCCTGCTCCTAGCAGGAAGCACTATGTGGTATTGTGTCTTGAATAGCTGTTGAGATTGATTGATGAATTTTATTGATAATCTCATAGGCTTTATATAGCCTTTACGTGATAGAATATCCTGTGGCATATTCTGGCATCCCAAATATGTCCTCAGGATATTCCCATACTAAATATAACATATTCTCATACTAAATATATCAACACTCCCCCTCAAGATGGGCGAAAGATATTCACTAAGCCCATCTTGTCACATCCTCTCATCATGCTGATAGAGTTAAGCCCCTTGGTCAATCCGTCTACTACCCGATATTTGGTTGGAACATAGCCCAGCTCTAGTAGTCCACCATCCAGCTTTTCTTTGATGAAGAATCTGTCAATCTCGATATGCTTCGTCCTGTCATGCTGTACTGGATTGTTGGCAATACTAATAGCTGACTGGTTGTCACACCATAGCTTCATCTTGGCTCCCTGGTCCAGCTTCATCTCCATCAGCATATTCTTCAACCACAATAGTTCTATGACTCCCAAGGCCATAACTCTATACTCTGCTTCAGCTGTTGATCTGGCAACCACTGATTGCTTCTTACTCCTCCAAAAGACCAAGTTGCCTCCTACAAATATGCAATATTCCGATGTAGATCTCCTGTCGTCAGCACAGCTAGCCCAGTCAGAATCACAATAGCCCTCGATGCTCACATGATTATTTCTTCTGAAAATCGGTCCCTTCCCGGGGGCTCCCTTCAAGTACCTTGAAATCTGGTACACTGCATCCATATGACCCTTCCGGGGGTCATGCATATAGCGGCTCACTACACTGACCGCAAAGCTGATATCAGGTCGAGTGTGGCTCAAGTAGATCAACTTGCCCACCAATCTCTGATAGCTATCCCGGTCAACTGGTTCTCCAGCTTCAGCATCCAGTTTGAACTTCTGGTCTATCGGTGTCGTAACTTGTTTGCATCCCATCATCCCTGTTTCTGTAAGCAGGTCCAGTGCGTACTTCTTCTGAGAAAGAACAATTTCCTCTGTATCTCGAGCAATCTCAATCCCGAGGAAGTATCGAAGAGGGCCAAGATCCTTCAACTCGAACTCATTGCCAAGCTTCCCTTTGAGTTGGGCGATCTCCTGCTCATCATCGCCTGTAATAATCATATCATCTAAATACACCGCAAGCATGGTGATGTGGCCTCCACTTCGTCTGAAGAAGACAGTATGATCAGCATTGATCTGCTGATATCCCATTCCTATCATTGCTCTCCTGAACTTGTCAAACCATGCTCGAGGAGACTGCTTCAGTCCATAGAGGGACTTCTTCAGTCTGCAAACCTTGTCTTCTGTCTGATTGGTGCCGAATCCTAGTGGTATCTCCATGTACACCTCCTCCACTAGATCCCCGTGAAGAAATGCATTTTTCACATCCAGTTGGTGTAGCTTCCATCCTCCATTGGCTGCCAGAGAGATCAAGGTCCTGACAGTGCTCATCTTTGCCACTGGTGCAAAGGTCTCGTCATACTCAATGCCGTACGTCTGACTGTATCCTTTTGCCACCAGTCGAGCTTTGTAGCGCTCAACCTGTCCATCTGGGTTCGACTTCACCGTGAAAATCCATTTGCATCCGACTGCTCTTTTCCCTTCTGTCAGTCTCACCAGCTCTCAAGTGTGGTTCTTCTCAAGAGCTTCCAACTCCTCGTGCATCGTCGCTTTCCACTTTGGATTGTTCTTGGCAACCTGCCAATTGTTAGGTACAGTAATACTATCCAAAGATGCTATAAATGCTCCATGAGAAGAAGAGATATGGTCATAAGAAACAAACTTAGCAAGATCCCAACCATATCTGTCCGAAGGATTTTCCGCATTACTGCAAGTAGTCCTTCGTGTAGATAGTGGTGTGAAAGATGGAGGAGGAATAATATCACCTGAGGAGGATGGTGGTGTAGATAAGGAGGATGGCGGTGTAGGTGTCTCAGGAGTTGGGACAGACGCAGGCAGGGGACTTAGCACTGGCACTGTAGAATTTGGTCCTGCAGTTTGCTTCTCTCTTCTGTTATATGTAAGTAACTCCCCCTGAGCCGTAGGCCTAACACTTCTCATCTCCTTCCCATGTTCCACTTCACCTTCATGTTCCTCCTCAACCGTGCCTCTGTGCCAAACTTCTAAATCGGTTACCACCAAGTTCTCCACCTCCCCCTCTCGCCTTATACTGGTAGTATTAGGCGTGTTGTGAGAAGTTTCCTCCTGACGGTAATATGGCTCATGCTCCCGGAAGTGAACATCCATACTAACAAACTTCTTCTTCTCTACTGGACTCCAGCACATATACCATTTTTGAGTTGTTTAGTAGCCCATAAAGATGCACTTGACAGCTCTAGGGTCAAGTTTTCCAACTGATGGTCCGTTATCTTTCACAAAACACACATCCGAACACCTTCAGTGAAAGTATCCCACTATTATTGTCTCGCAATACTTCACATGGGGACTTCCATCCCAGGATTTTTGAAGACATCCTGTTGATAAGTTGAGCTGCTGTCAACACTGCATGCCCCTATAGATTTTGTGGGACATTTATGTCGATCATCATACTTCTTGCGGTCTCCAGAAGGTGTCGGTTCTTCCTTTCTGCTACTCCATTTTGTGCTGGTGTGTATGCACAAGTGGTCTGATGCTATATTCTGTGTGCTGACAAGTACTCTGCAACCGTCTTGTTAGTATACTCCGTTCCATTGTCAGACCTCAGTACCTTCACCACTGCATTGTACTGAGTCTGGACATGCTTATGAAAATCCCGAAAACAGGCAGATATATTACTCTTATTTTTCATCCGATACAGCCAGGTGACACGAGATGCACAATCAATAAAGGAAACAAAGTATTTATATCCATTCATAGTGTTAGTAGCACATGGACCCCAAACATCAGAATGTACTACCTCAAAAGCAAAATAGCTCTTATGACCAGTACCAATATATGAGCTTCTAGTAAGTTTTCCTAACTCGCATGCATCACATACTAATTTCTGTTTATTTGTTTTTGCATAAATCTCTGGATACAGCTTACTTAGAGTATCAAAGGAAGAATGTCCCATCCTCCTATGATGAAGTATCTAAGTATCTTCAGTCCTCTGCTGCAGCTCTCTCATTCCAGCCTTCTCTGCCATAGATACCAATGCTGAGTCCAGTTCTTCTCGATCTAGGTACCACAGTCCCTCATGCCAAGTGCCAGTCCCAAGTCTTCGTCCCATCCCTTTCTCCTGGAAGATCATCTTAGGAATATCAAAAGAAACAATACATTTAAGTTGAAGAATTATAGAACTAATAGACAGAAGACTGACTGGAAAGGATGGAGCATGTAAAACATTGGATAATCTTACTGAATTTGTACAATTAACAGTACCCTTACCGACCACTGGCTAGAAAGTGCCGTCTGCAGTCTGAATGGTTCTGCTGATGCTGGGTGAGTGTATGAAAAAAACTCACTAGCATTTTCGGTCACATACCGAGATGCTCCTGAGTCGATAATCCAGTCTGACGTTTTAAGAAAACACATAGATGTAAGAGCAAGTGACTCGTCAGTAACTTCTGATGGGTGGGCATACATAGCGGCGTTGCCTCCAACGAAGAATGGGGTGGATGCCTCCTCTGTTCCACTCCTCCTGTCTCCTCGACTGACACTCTCTGCTTTCTCTCCAGCACGTTCAGCAGTGCCTGATCCTCCTCAGCAAAGGTGCCAGTAGCTCCTCCATTCTCTTCTGCTACTAGCAGGTTTGTCCGATACCCTCCTCGGCCGTCTCGTCGGCCCCCTCGACCACGACCACGTCCAATATATCCTCGTCCATGTCCACCACCTGAGTCTCCCTCCTTAGGTGGTTTGGTACAAGCATACCGATAATGGTCCATCTTCCCGCAGTTGTAGCACTGCCGATTGTGTTGCCAGAGCTCTCCCTTGGATCCTGTGTCGCCCGAGCTAGTAACCGCTAGTGGTGACTTTGCTTCGGGAGGACACCTGTAGTCTGATGCGCGTCTCCTCCTGGACCATGGCTGAGATAGCCTCCTCGAGACTAGGAATCTCTGGTTTGACGAGTAAGGCTGTCCTCTGTGCGAATGCTGCAGTCAGCCCTTTGAGAAATTTTATCGTCCTCTCCTGCAGACACACGTCTCTCCTTGCACTTTGGGTCCCCGCAGCTTGTCCGTTTTGAGGAGTGATCATAATCTAGCCAGAGACGCTCCAACTCTGTGGCATACTCCTGCACCGTCTTCTCTCCATGTACGGTGTCGTCGATCTTCCCTTTTATCTAGAAGATCTGTAAGTTGTTCCCCACACCATCATAGGTTCTCCTCAACTTCTCGCACACGTCTTTCACCATCTCAATGCCATCTACTGTGGAGACAATAGACTGGACTAAGGAATTGAGAAGCCAGATGTAAATCACCATATGAGTGGATTTTCACTCGTCGCGTCCTGTCGAGCCCTCGTCCGGCTCTGTTTTCTCGCCCGTCAAGAATCCCTCCAGGTTCTTTCCTGCAAGGGTTCTTCTCACCCGCCGTGACCAACTCAGATAGGTGGCTGGTCCGTCCAGCTTCAGATCGATGGAGGAAAGTTCCAACTTTGGCGACGTTCGTGTCGTGCTCTCACCAGCCGACATCTTCATCAACTTCATCAACGTCGCAACATCTGTAGCATCCAACTTCTTGAGGACCGCCTCCATCGATGCTTCTTCTCCGATCACGTCACGCTTGCTCCACGACTCACGCTTGTTCTCGTCGTCCTCTCCTAGATCAGAACATGTCTGATTTCATCAAATCTAGGCATCGGCGTCTCCTTCGTCCTCGTCGTCCTCTCCTACGTGCGGGGAGAGGGGGGTGGCGCGCACAGCGGCAGCTACGGCAGCAGTAGCTGCAGCGGCGCAGCAGTAGCCGTAGCAGCAGTAGCTGCAGCGGGAGCGGGAGCGGCAGCGGGGAGGGAGAGAGGGAGAGGGGAAAAGATTAGGTTAGAGTTTTGGTGGCGGCTAGGGTTAGGGTTTGTGGAAAGGTGGCTCTGATACCATGTTGAGATTGATTGATGAATTTCATTGATAATCTCATAGACTTTATATAGCCTTTACATGATAGAATATCCAATGGAATATCATGTGGCATATTCTGACATCCCAAATATGTCATCAGGATATTCTCATACTAAATATAACATATTATCATACTAAATATATCAACAATAGCCAATCGGAATGGAACCATCGTGGAAAATTCTTTCAATATCGATTGACCGGGACAAAGTGAATTGAGACGCTTTCCCATCTATGAATTGACTTCTTTGGAATTGAGTCCAAAATGCAGTAAATCGTGTCTTGGAGAACGAACTCTATATAAAAGCCTCTTTCTCAAACTTTTTTACTGTTCGTTTTTCGTTGGATAGTTTTCGTTATTGGTTTTGTTGAATGTGTTTTTGGTGTTGTTTTCAATGGATGATTTTCATTGTTTGCCTTCATAAATTTTTGCATTCATATTGAATTCTGAGAGAAAGACAGAGGAAGAAACCAAAGAAGATTATTGAACCTATGCTGGTACAATTGTAGGTGAATGCATAGACAAGGCTAGAGTGACGCGTAGGACTTCTCTCTCTTAGCAGTTCTCCAAGCGAGTGGTTTTGATCTTTCTCTCAATTATCACCATGCCTTAAAGAAAAGAATCTCATTCATATCTCTGCATCAATGATACCTTAAAAAGAGAACCAAGATAAAAGATGTTAGCCACATTATTGTTAGCTTGGTATATAGCAACGTAGAATGTTATATTGTTGTTATAAATAAATGAATTGATATTGCATGTTGTTAAAGGAAGTGTTTAACAGAAAAAGTTATATTTTGAACAATTATAATGAAATAGAAATTGTGGCAAAGATTTTGGACCGGTGAGTCGTCAATTGAGGTAATTGTGGATAGGAAAGTATGGAATTACGAACGATGGCTCGAGGAACGTGGAATACAAAAATAATAAGGATGTGTTGCATAGTTTTTTTCCAGTTTCTATTATGATGCATGCTATATTTTGTAGCCATGTTAAATATGCATGCAAGATCATGGACAACTTGTGCACAAGATTTTGTTCCTCGAATGATATTCACGGCTACGAAACCGATTCAGCCTAGGAGGAATAGAGATAATTGGTGTTTATGTACAAATGCACAGGCCTTCAATGAGGCCAGCTACCTGTACTGAAAAGGACACTGTAATTTCCAATGTATAGTCGAAGATGGTGTGCTCACCATTGACCTTCATATAGATAGGTCGCATCACTAATGATGTGTTTTGCAGGAAAGAGTATCATAATCCTTGTCAGTGTTCTAAAAATCGCTAGACGGACTCGGTGCGGCGGAGGTCCGCCTAGCGCCTAGCCCGCCTAGGCGGCGCCTTTTTTTTTTTTTTGGAATTTTTGAAATTTTGAATTTTGAAATTGAAATTTGAAATTTCAATGTTCTAAAATCCAAATACTATCTTAAAACCCAAATAAATATCCAAAAAACAACTAAGAATAAAAAAAATCAAAAAAAAAAATCAAAAAAATCAAAAAATGCGGCCGCCTAGGGCCCGCCTAGGCACGCCTAGCCCACCATCTAGGGGGTTTTCGGTGCGGTGGACCGGCGCCTAACAGCGCCTAGGCCGATTTTTAGAACACTGATCCTTGTTTTGCAAGGAATGACAATCGGCTCTAAGTCCATTGGTAAGAATCATCGTGTGGTGATATATATTATGTAACTGACCCTATAAAAGTTAGAAAGATCACATAATAATACTGTATGCTTTCACATAAATATTTTGTTGATATGGGTGAATCAGGTTGATACCGCTCACCGGTACCTTCCTCAATGTGTTGACCCTTGTCCCTACAGGTGTCGAAAATCAATCGGACGATCAAATATGCAGAAAGCTCATCCAACTCAAGAGAAGCTCTTTCGGCATTCTTTTTGAAGCTTTGCCTCTGGTAAGAAATTTTCAATTAAAGGTCTTATTTGTTTTATTTTAATAAAGGAATATGTTGTATGAAATAATGTATTTCATTTTCAATTGCAATGTTGTAAACCAAGATTGGCACAACCTCTACTTGACTGTTTAAGAGCCTATGTTTCCGCTAAAAATTCTCAATAAAAAGTTATTTCTTATATATCGTATTGTGATTCAATTTATCTGTTTATCCGCTGCAAAATATCATCAAAAAGAACTATTTTACAAAATGTGCACGAACACGACTTGTACAAGCACAACTTAGACTTGTACAATATCACGTCCAGTGACGACTTATTAATTCGACAGAATCGAGACGTGACAAAAGTGTCCTAACTCTTTGTCAGAACCCAATCCTAAGTTTTGATCTGTGTTCCTCTCCAACTCTATAAGCTTCTAAAGAGTCTCACCTCCCTATTGTCTGAGATCCTCCTTGTGAGAGTGGCCTTCTTATCAGCTCATTGATACTCCGTCCAGGATTGGGGATCATTTGGTGGGTCTGGTTATAGAGTCGAATGTGGAGGAACTCTTGACCTCATTTTCCATCACCCCTTAAAGGTTGGAGGAGCCAAGCGATCAACGTGGCAAATCAATCTAGGGAAGGTGAAACTTAGAGCATGTTACAATGATAAAGATTCGTATATATGAATCACTCATTGCCGACCTCTCCCATCAAACCCTCTCCTCTCCTTTTATGCAATCTCTTTTTTCTCAATAATACTGTACTTTTCTTTGGTTCCACAAAACTCTATAACCCCTTAGAACCAAATTATTATACGCTTTTGTTCGGGTTTGAGGGGGAATTAATTTCAGCATTTTGCGGTTATTACAATTCGGTCAAAGCAAATTGACTAAATGCACACCCTTTCTGCCGCCACCACCTGGCCACCAGCACCACAATCTGACCATAGAAACCGGTAATCTTCGGGACGGGATCAGCTGTCCCAAGTATTATGTCCCTCCTTGTCCCCCTTCTCTACTTTTTTTTTTAATTCACCGATGGACCCTACAAAAAAGTAGAGAGGGGGAACATGGAGGAACAGAATACTTGGGATAGCTGATCCCGTCCCTAATCTTCCACCACTGCCACCAACAAAAGTTGATCTGTATCTGTAGATATTTTTAAGTGATTATTATTGCAATAGAGACTACATATATATACAGGAGAGGCTAGCCTCCTCTCCTATCATTCTAGGCAATGTGGAACTAAAGCCCAATAACACTTAACACATATATCAACACTCCCCCTCAAGATGGGTGAAAGATATTCACTAAACCCATCTTGTCACATCCTCTCATCATGCTGATAGAACTAAGCCCCTTTGTCAGTCTGTCTGCTACCTGAACTTTGGTTGGAACGTAGTCCAGCTCTAGTACTCCTTTCTCCAGCTTTTCTTTGATGAAGAATCTGTCAATCTCGATATGCTTGGTCCTGTCATGCTGTACTGGATTGTTGGCAATACTAATAGCTGACTGGTTGTCACACCATAGCCTCATCTTGGCTCCCTGGTCCAACTTTAGCTCCGTCAGCATATTCTTCAACCATAATAGTTATGTGACTCCCAAGGCCATAGCTCTATACTCTGCTTCAGCTGTTGATCTGGCCACCACTGACTGCTTCTTACTCCTCCACGAGACCAAGTTGCCTCCTACAAATATGCAGTAGCCCGATGTGGATCTCCTGTCATCAGCACAGCTAGCCCAGTCAGAATCACAATAGCCCTCGATGCTTACATGATTATTTCTTCTGAAGATCAGTCCCTTCCCGGAGGCTCCCTTCAAGTACCTCAGAATCTGGTATATTGCGTCCATATGACCCTTCCGGGGGTCATGTATGTAGCGGCTCACTACATTAACCGCAAAGCTGATACCAGGTCGAGTGTGGCCCAAGTAGATCAACTTGCCCACCAATCTCTGATATCTATCCCGGTCAACTGGTTCTCCAGCTTCAGCATCCAGTTTGAACTTCTGGTCTATCGGTGTCGTAGCTGGTTTGCAACCCATCATCCCCGTTTCCGTAAGCATATCCTGTAGTGCCCCGTCCCTACATCGTACCCCGTACTCTGTCCACGGGGTGCGCGAGAATGGAACACTGTCGCTATCGATTCGGTCGGGACCGATAGGTCGGGATCGACCGAGTCGATCGAACGGGAACGGTTGAATTAAGATCCATTCCTCGTTATGGAATGTCTTCTTCGGAACCAAGTCCCATATTCAGCGGGATTACGCCTCGAGGATTGACTCTGCGGCTGAATCGGGAGAGACCTCCCGTTGTTCTGCTTTTCACGCCGCTTGCGTTGGTTTTGGCTTTGTTTTTTGAATGCGTTTTCGTGAATGTTTTCGATGGTTTTCATGGCTTGCATTTCGAACTCGCATTTCCTATCGAACTCCTTGAATAATGCAGTGTTCTAATCGGTTGCTTGTGCGATTTCAGGTAATCGCGTGGGCGACGTCTAGCGCGACCAACAAGTTCTCTCGCCGAAGTAAACTCAAGGTGAGTGGCTGACCCTTCTCTTCTCGACCCCCTTCTTAAGTAAATCGATAGTGTTGTTGCGGATGAAAGAATAAAAGCAAGGGCACGGACACGGTAAAATGATCAAGTTTCAAAGTGAAAGTAGGCTAGGCCTTAATAACTAGATAATATCTTAACTCGGTCATTGGACAACTTGCCGACAAGGAGAAAGTTTCCTCGAGCGACAACCCGGGGCTACGGGATCGACTCGGCCTAGGAGGAAACACGGTATAGCTGTGCTGGATGATAGCACGGGTTAAGCGGGGACTTGCAGCGGGACTCGCTACTTGCGCTGCAAGGGCCCCGGCTAACAAAGCTATAAGTCCAGGATGGCTTGTGGTGTCAGTGACCAATCACACGTAATATTGCACTTGGCAT
The DNA here is from genome assembly GCA_029216955.1 of Iris pallida. Taxonomy (NCBI): domain Eukaryota; kingdom Viridiplantae; phylum Streptophyta; class Magnoliopsida; order Asparagales; family Iridaceae; genus Iris; species Iris pallida. The sequence goes on along the minus strand of JANAVB010032220.1, from coordinate 1,507,058 downwards.
AAAAAATGATAACAATTGACAGGGAAGAACATGGTAAGTCTCATAAGGCGCGGCACGGCCCGCCGTGAGTAAGTTCCAACGTGAATTACATTATGCTTGTCATTTCTCGCTTGAAATTCATTAGGATGGTTAGAAACATTCATGAACTAGTCATATAAACTCATTCAACCAAATGAGAGCTTGGAACTTAACTTGCCATGCACCAGTACAAAGTGTAATGTACTGATCCTCGCTCTCCACGCAGGTACCCCGAACCACGAAGGACGTGCCACCTAAAAAATCTCAAGGCGACGTGGACACTTTTGAAGCCTCGTCCGTGTAAAGGCTTGTTTCTGGTTTCCTTTTGAAGAAGACCCCGTACTCAGTCCAAAAGAAGATGGCGGCTCGACTCGCCTCGATAGCAGGTGGAAAGATATTATGTTTTGCTTGTAAAAGGGATGTAATGTATGGAACGACTATCTCATCGGCGTTCATTTTGTAAGTCGAGTCTTGTTGTAGCCCGCGCGGCAATGAATGTAAATGAAGTCAATGTAAATGAAGTTTTATTATCAATGAAAAAGTTTACTTCTATTTCAAATGTGTCAATCAATTTCTCTGCGTACTCTAACTTGATGTTGTGTTTCGGATAACCTTATGACTATGCCTTGTGCGATCGCAACTTAGGTTCGCACGGCATCACGCCCGGGGGACGACTATCGATTCTACGAAATCGGGACGTGACATAATGGTATCAGAGCACGGCTTTACATCCTTTGACCTCGCGTTCGATGAGATAAGTTGTTCCATACAATGAGTCCGAAATAATTTGTGACTGATGCGTTTGCCTTCGTATCGCAGAAGTGACGGAACCCACGGCCGAGCAAGAACAGAGCGCTTCTAGCGGCTCTAGTAGTTCGCATCGATCGCGAGGCGGACCTTCTAACGATACCATCGAAAGGATGCTGCGCATGATGGAGGCGCAGCGAAACCAGTCCGACAATCGACATCAACGGACGGAGGAACGACAGGCCCAGTTCGAAGCTCGCTTCGACGCACACGCGAAACTTCAACAAAAGCAGCTGGATACCCTGCAGCAGATCATCCAAACAATGGCGGCCAACGAAAATTCTGCGACTGCGCCTACCGTCACCGCACCTACTGCCACCGGGCCGACGATCCAACCCATTGAAGTCGACACGGCGGAGCCCGAGCGTCAACCAGCGACACTGAAAAAGTACGACTTTGAAGTGTCAGAATTCAAGAAGGCGTGCCGCACTTCCTTCAGCGGCACCGAGGGTCCCTCCATGGCAATCGACTGGTTGGAAGAGCTGGAAGATCACTTCGAGCTGCTCGGCATTGAAGAATCCAAGCAAGTCGCCTGCGCACAACTTCAGCTTCGGTTGAACGCGCACGACTGGTGGGCCGTGCATAAGCGAGCGATCCGACGCGACAACAACTCAGCGCCGATCTCTTGGGCCACGTTCCGCAAAGCCTTTGAAGTCGAGTACCTTCCGTCAGCCATTTGTCAAGCGAAGGAGAATGAATTCATGCAGTTGAGGCAGGGAAATCGGACAGTAGAACAGTACGCCGCAGAATTCAACAAGTTGTCAAAGTTTGCTAGTGCGTTTCTGCCTACAGAGGAGTGCCGCGTGCGACGGTTCGAAGTGGGTCTGCGACACTCTATCGGTGCGCATGTCGGGGTCCCGGAGTACAAGACCGTGGGCGAGGCTCTAAATCACGCTCTCCGCCTTGAGATCCTGCATCCTTCCGGTGCTGCCGACGTTGTGCGCCACTCCAATCACAAACGTCCTAGCTATACGGGAGGCAACAATTTCGCGTCAAAGCGTCCAAACAACGGCGGCTATAAAGGGCAGAACCCATCTCCTCCCTGCACCAAGTGCAACCACCACGGGCACACTGAAAGGGACTGTGCGGTCTTCGAGGGGGGGATGTTTCTTTTGCGGAAAAGGGGGCACCAAATGTCGGATTGCTGGGCTCGAAGACAAAATCACAATGCACCACCACAGCAACAAAACCGTCAAGAGAATCGAGGACAGGCGCCTCGACCTCCTCCGCCCACTCAACCCACACCGCAAAATGGCCGAGACCATCGCCCCAACACTCAGGGCCGCGTCTACGCCATGACTCGAGACGAAGCGCTGGCATCAGATACAGTAGTGTCAGGTATACTAAAATTCAATAATGTGCCTGCTCGTGTGTTATTTGATTCAGGCGCTTCGCATAGTTTTATATCGGCGGACTTTGCCGCCGAGCACAAATTTCCTGTAATATCATTAGATCTCGACCTTAGCGTAAGCACACCTTCGGCACACCAATTCTTACAAACTTAGCTTGCGCCGGCGGGATTATCTGTATCGGCGGTCAAAAGATCGGTCTGGATGTGATAGTTCTAGACATGAAGGACTTTGACATCATTCTGGGAATGGATTGGCGCGGGCCGTGCAACGCAACCATAGACTGCGCTGAAAAGAAGGTCACATTCCGCATGCCTGGAGTACCTGAATTCTGCTACTCGTGTGGTGAGGCGTCGCCGACCTGCATGGTGATCTCCGCAATATCTGCTCGACGGATGCTGCATTCCGGGTGCGAAGGCTATCTAGCTTCCGTTCGAGACATGCGACAGGATGGTGCAAACGCGGGTCAGACCGAAGTTGTGGCAGAATTTCCAGACGTGTTCCCGGACGAGCTACCCGGCATGCCGCCCGATCGAGAAATAGAGTTCACCATCGACACATTCCCCGACACCCGGCCGATCTCGAAAGCCCCGTACAGAATGGCCCCTGCAGAATTGAAGGAATTGAAGGCACAACTTCAGGAATTACTTGATAGAGGGTTTATCCGTCCGAGTGTCTCGCCGTGGGGTGCGTCCGTGCTATTCGTGAAGAAGAAGGATGGATCGATGCGGCTCTGCATCGACCATCGAAAATTGAACAAAGCCACCGTCCGAAACAAATACCCCCTGCCCCGCATCGACGACTTGTTCGACCAGCTCCAAGGTGCAACGGTGTTTTCGAAGATTGATCTACGATCGGGTTATCACCAACTCAAAGTCAAGCCAGATGACGTGCCGAAGTCTGCCTTCCGCACTCGTTATGGCCACTACGAGTTCTTGGTAATGCCGTTCGGTCTGACGAACGCCCCTGCCGTCTTCATGGATCTAATGAATCGGGTGTTCCGTCCGTTCGTTGACAAGTTCGTAGTAGTCTTCATCGACGACATCCTCGTCTACTCGAAGGATCGAGCGCAACATGCAGAACATCTGCGGACGGTACTCCAAACCCTTCGAGAGAATCAGTTGTACGCGAAGATGAGCAAGTGTGAGTTCTGGCTGAACAGCGTCTCATTCCTTGGGCACATCATCTCCGCCGCGGGCATCGCAGTCGATCCGAAGAAAGTCGAGGCAGTTGCTGATTGGAAACGGCCCGCATCAGTTAGCGAAATTCGAAGCTTCCTAGGCTTGGCGGGATACTACCGACGCTTCGTGAAGGACTTTGCGAAGATCGCATCGCCGTTGACTCGCCTCACCCAGAAAGGAGTCGCATTCAAGTGGTCAGACGACTGTGAAGCTTCCTTCCAGGAGCTCAAACAACGGCTCGTTTCGGCCCCGATACTTGCTCTTCCTGACGGGACGGAGGATTTCAAATCTTCAGCGACGCTTCTGGCCAGGGCTTGGGGTGTGTGCTCATGCAGCGGGATAAGGTGATATCTTTTGCTTCCCGGCAGTTGAAGCCGCACGAGAAGAACTACCCCACGCACGACCTAGAACTAGCGGCAATTGTGTTCGCGTTGAAGCTGTGGCGTCACTATCTCTATGGCGTGGCGTGCAGGATTTATACGGACCACAAAAGCCTCAAGTATCTCTTCACCCAGAAAGAATTGAATTTGCGGTAGAGGCAATGGCTCGAGCTGATCAAAGACTATGACTTATCAATCGACTACACGCCGGGCAAGGAAAATGTGGTAGCGGATGCGCTAAGCCGAAAGTACTTAGCTTCGTTATGCATCAACGATCGACTGCTGCGTGACTTGGAAGGAATGGGCATCGAGCTCCGAGTTCGTTTCAGGGACGTGAAACTGGCGCAACTGCGGGTGGAACCGAGCCTACTGGAGAGGATCAAGTCTGCACAGAAGGACGACCCCTACCTGGAGAAGATGCGGAAGCTGATATCGACAGGGAAAGCGTCTGACTTTGCAGAGGACGAGTCGGGAGTGTTGCGCGTGAAGGGACGGCTATGCGTACCGGACGATGCAGAACTTAGAAAGGAGATAATGTCGGAGGCGCATTATGCAAAATATTCCTTGCATCCTGGCAGCACCAAGATGTATAAGGACCTCCGCGTTGTCTTTTGGTGGCACGGCATGAAGAGGAACGTAGCGCTCTTTGTGTCAAAATGTATGGCCTGTCAGCAAGTCAAAGCCGAGCACCAGCGACCGGGCGGGGAGATGCAGAACCTCGCCATTCCAGAGTGGAAGTGGGATCACATCACTATGGACTTCGTTGTTGGCTTGCCGAGGACGCCGCGGGAAAACGACGTCGTCTGGGTCATCGTCGATCGACTAACCAAGTCAGCGCACTTTATCGCCATCAAAGTTACTTGGAGCGTCGACCGCCTTGCTCAGATATACCTTGATGAAATAGTTCGGCTGCACGGGGTCCCAGTTTCTATCGTCTCGGATCGGGATAGACGGTTCGTAGGGCGCTTCTGGAGTAGTCTTCATTCAGCACTGGGGACCAAGTTGAAGTTCAGCTCAGCTTATCATCCTCAGACTGATGGCCAAACAGAACGGGTGAACCAAATTCTTGAAGACATGTTACGACTCTGTGCGATCGACTTGAAGTCAAGTTGGGACGTCCATCTACCGCTGGCCGAGTTTGCATACAACAACAGCTATCAGTCCAGCATCCAAATGGCGCCGTATGAAGCTTTGTACGGCCGGAAGTGTAGATCGCCCATTTGCTGGGATGAAGTCGGGGAACGGCAGATACTTGGTCCGGAGCTGGTGGAGCAGACTGTGCAGAAGGTTAAGTTGATACGAGAAAGATTGAAGATAGCACAAAGCCGACAGAAAAGCTATGCTGACACGCACCGACGCCCCCTCGAGTTCTCGGAAGGCGACCATGTATTCCTGAAGGTGATGCCTATGCGTGGAGTTTCCAGGTTCGGTGCGAAGGGGAAATTGAGCCCAAGATTTGTTGGCCCGTTCGAAATATTGAAGCGAGTCGCCCCGGTAGCTTACCAAATCGCCTTGCCGCCTGCGTTGTCAGAGGTACATGACATCTTCCACGTATCGCAATTGAGGAAGTACGTGCATGATCCGAGCCATGTTGTGGATTTAGGTAAGCTGGACCTGAAGGCGGACTTGTCATATGTCGAAGAGCCGGTGCAAATCTTGGAGCGCAAGGATAAACTTCTCCGCAACCGTGCTATTCCCCTCGTCCGCGTCCTCTGGAGAAACCATTCAGTCGAGGAGTCGACGTGGGAGCTTGAGTCATAAATGAAGGAGAAGTTCCCTTCGTTGTTCTCGTAGAGGTAGGTTCTATTTTAAGTTTCGAGAACGAAACTTTTTCTTAGTTGGTTATGGTGTAGTGCCCCGTCCCTACATCGTGCCCCGTACTCTGTCCACGGGGTGCGCGAGAATGGAACACTGTCGCTATCGATTCGGTCGGGACCGATAGGTCGGGATCGACCGAGTCGATCGAACGGGAACGGTTGAATTAAGATCCATTCCTCGTTATAGAATGTCTTCTTCGGAACCAAGTCTCATATTCAGCGGGATTGCGTCTCGAGGATTGACTCTGCGGCTGAGTCGGGAGAGACCTCCCGTTGCTCTGCTTTTCACGCCGCTTGCGTTGGTTTTGGCTTTGTTTTCTGAATGCATTTTCGTGAATGTTTTCGATGGTTTTCATGGCTTGCATTTCGAACTCGCATTTCCTATCGAACTCCTGGAATAATGCAGTGTTCTAACGGTTGCTTGTGCGATTTCAGGTAATCGCGTAGGCGACGTCTAGCGCGACCAACAAGTTCTCTCGCCGAAGTAAACTCAAGGTGAGTGGCTGACCCTTCTCTTCTCGATCCCCTTCTTAAGTAAATCGATAGTGTTGTTGCGGATGAAAGAATAAAAGCAAGGGCACGGACACGGACACGGTAAAATGATCAAGTTTCAAAGTGAAAGTAGGCTAGGCCTTAATAACTGGATAATATCTTAACTCGGTCATTGGACAACTTGTCGACAAGGAGAAAGTTTCCTCGAGCGACAACCCGGGACCACGGGATCGACTCGGCCTAGGAGAAAACACGGTATAGCTGTGCTGGATGATAGCACGGGTTAAGCGGGGACTTGCAGCGGGGCTCGCTACTTGCGCTGCAAGGGCCCCGGCTAACAAAGCTATAAGTCCAGGATGGCTTGTGGTGTCAGTGACCAATCACACGTAATATTGCACTTGGCATGAAAAATGATAACAATTGACAGAAAAGAACATGGTAAGTCTCATAAGGCGCGGCACGGCCCGCCGTGGGCAAGTTCCAACGTGAATTACATTATGCTTGTCATTTCTCGCTTGAAATTCATTAGGATGGTTAGAAACATTCATGAACTAAGTCATATAAACTCATTCAACCAAATGAGAGCTTGGAACTTAACTTACCACGCACCAGTACAAAGTGTAATGTACTGATCCTCGCTCTCCACGCAGGTACCCCGAACCACGAAGGGCGTGCCACCTAAAAAATCTCAAGGCGGCGTGGACACTTTTGAAGCCTCGTCCGTGTAAAGGCTTGTTTCTGGTTTCCTTTTGAAGAAGACCCCGCACTCAGTCCAAAAGAAGATGGCGGCTCGACTCGCCTCGATAGCAGGTGGAAAGATGTTATGTTTTGCTTGTAAAAAGGGATGTAATGTATGGAACGACTATCTCATCGGCGTTCATTTTGTAAGTCAAGTCTTGTTGTAGCCCGCGCGGCAATGAATGTAAATGAAGTCAATGTAAATGAAGTTTTATTATCAATGAAAAAGTTTACTTCTATTTCAAATGTGTCAATCAATTTCTCTGCGTACTCTAACTTGATGTTGTGTTTCGGATAACCTTATGACTATGCCTTGTGCGATCGCAACTTAGGTTCGCACGGCATCACGTCCGGGGGACGACTATCGATTCTACGGAATCAGGACGTGACAGATCCAGTGCGTACTTCCTTTGAGAAAGAACGATTCCCTCATTATCTCGAGCAATCTCAATCCCAAGGAAGTATCGAAGAGGGCCAAGATCCTTCACCTCGAACTCCTTGCCAAGCTTTCCTTTGAGTTGGACGATCTCCTGCTCATCATCGCCTGTGATAATCATATCATCTACATATACCGCAAGCATGGTGATGTGGCCTCCACTTCGTCTGAAGAAGACAGTGTGATCAGCATTGATCTGCTGATATCCCATCCCTATCATTGCTCTCCTGAACCTGTCAAACCATGCTCAAGGAGACTGCTTCAGTCCATAGAGGGACTTCTTCAGTCTGCAGACCTTGCCTTCTGTCTGTTTGGTACCGAATCCTGGTGGTATCTCCATGTACACCTCCTCCACTAGATCCCCATGAAGAAATACATTCTTCACATCCAGTTGGTGTAGCTTCCACCATCCATTGGCTGCCAGGGAGATCAAGGTCCTGACAGTGCTCATCTTCGCCACTGGTGCAAAGGTCTCGTCATAGTCGATGTCGTACGTCTGACTGTATCCTTTTGCCACCAGTCGAGCTTTATAGCGCTCAACCTGTCCATCTGGGTTCTGTTTCACAGTAAAAACCCATTTGCATCTGATTGCTCTTTTCCCTTCTGGGGGTCTCACCGGCTCCCAAGTGTGGTTCTTCTCAAGAGCTCTCAACTCCTCATGCATTGCTGCTTTCCACTTTGGATCGTTCTTGGCAACCTGCCAGTTGTTAGGTACAGTAATACTATCCAAAGATGCTATAAATGCTCCATGAGAAGAAGAGATATGATCATAAGAAACAAACTTAGTAAGGTCCCAATCATATCTGTCTGGAGGATTTCTCGCATTACTGCGAGTAGTCCTTCGTGTAGGTAGTGGTATGGGAGAAGTAGGAGGGATGATATCACCTGAGGAGGGTGGTGGTGTAGATGAGGAGGATGGTGGTGTCTCAGGAGTTGGGACTGACGCATGCAAGGGACTTAGCACTGCCACTGTAGGTACTGGTCCTGCAGTTTGCTTCTCTCTCCTGTTGTAGGTAAGTAACTCCCCCTGAGCCGTAGGCCTGATAATTCTTATCTCCTTCCCCTGTTCTGCTTCACCTTCATGTTTCTCCTCAACCGTGTCTCTATGCCATACTTCTAGATCGGTTACCACCAAGTTCTCCATCTCCCCCTCTCGCCTTATACTGGTAGTATTAGGCGTGTTGTGCGAAGTTCCCTCCTGACGGTAATATGGCTCATGCTCTCGGAAGTGGACATCCATACTAACGAACTTCTTCTTCTCTACTGGATTCCAGCACATATATCCCTTCTGAGTCGCTGAGTAGCCCACGAAGATGCACTTGACTGCTCTGGGGTCAAGTTTCCTAACTGATGGTCTGTTGTCTTTCACAAAGCACACACACCCGAATACCTTTAGTGGGAGTATCCCACTATTATTGCCTTGTAATACTTCGCATGGGGACTTCCATCCCAGAACTTTTGAAGGCATCATGTTGATAAGTTGAGCTGCTGTCAATACTGCATGTCCCCATAGATTTTGTGGGACATTTATGTCGATCATCATACTTCTTGCGGTCTCTAGAAGGTGTCGGTTCTTCCTTTCTGCTACTCCATTTTGTGCTGGTGTGTATGCACAGCTGGTCTGGTGCTGTATTCCGTGTGCTGACAGGTACTCTGCAAGTGTCCTGTTGGTGTACTCCGTTCCATTATCAGACCTCAGTACCTTCACCACTGCATTGTACTGAGTCTGGACATGTTTATGGAAGTCCCGAAAGCAAGCAAATACTTCACTCTTATTTTTCATTAAATACAGCCAGGAGATACGAGATGCACAATCAATAAAGGAGACAAAGTACTTATATTCATTCATAGTGTTAGTAGCACATGGACCCCAAACATCAGAATGTATTACCTCAATAACAAGAGAACTCTTATGACCAATACCAACATATGAGCTTCTAGTAAGCTTTCCTAACTCGCATGCATCACATACTAATTTCTGTTTATTTGATTTTGCATACATCTCTGGATACAACTTACTTAGAGTATCAAAAGAATGTCCCATCCTCCTATGATGAAGTATCAAAGTATCTTCAGTCCTCTGTTGCAGCTCTCCCATTCCAGCCTTCTCTGCCATAGATATCAATGCTGAGTCCAGTCCTTCCCGATCTAGGTACCACAGTCCCTCATGCCAGGTGCCAGTCCCAAGTCTTCGTCCCGTCCCTTTCTCCTGGAAGATCACCTTAGGAATATCAAAAGAAACAGTGCATTTTAGTTGGAGAACTATAGAAATAATAGACAAGAGAAGAGACTGACTGGAAAGGATGGAGCATGTAACACATTGGATAATCTTACTAAACCTGTACAATTAACAGTACCCTTACCGACCACTGGTTGGAAAGTACCATCTGCAGTCTGAATGTTGTCTGCTGGTGCTAGGTGAGTGTATGAAGAAAACTCACTAGCGTTCCCGGTCACATGCCGAGATGCTCCTGAGTCGATAATCCAGTCTGACGTTTTAAGGGAAGACATAGATGCAAGAGCGAGTGACTCGTCAGTACCTTCTGATAGGTGAGCATACATAGCGGCGTTGCCTCCGAAGAATGGGGTGGTGTCTCCTCTGCTCCGCTCCTCCTGTCTCCTTCGGTCGACGCTCTTTGCTTTCTCGCCAGTAGGTCCAGCAGTACCTGATCCTCCTCAATAAAGGTGCCACCAGCTCCTCCATTCCCTTCTGCCACCAGCAAGTTTGCCCGATAGCCTCCTCGGCCGCCTCCTCGGCCTCCTCGACCACGTCTACGTCCAATATATCCTCGTCCACCACCTGAGTCTTCCTCCTTATTGGTACAAGCATATCGATGATGGCCCATCTTTTCGCAGTTGTAGCACTGTCGATTGTGTTGCCAGAGCTCTCCCTTGGATCCTGTGTCGCCCGAGCTAGCAGCTGCTAGTGCTGACTTTGCTTCGGGGGGACCACTTGTCTCTGTCTGTAATCTGATCCGCGTCTCCTCCTGGATCATGGCTGAGATAGCCTCCTCGAGACTAAGGATCTCTGGTTGGGCGAGGAGTAAGGCTGTCCTCTGTGCAAATGCTGCAGACAGCCCTTTAAGGAATTTCATCGTCCTCTCCTGCAGGCACACATGTCTCTTCTTGCACTTCGGGTCCCCGCAGCTTGCCCGTTTCGAGGAGTGATCATAATCCAGCCAGAGACGCTCCAACTCCGTAGCGTACTCCTGCACCGTCTTCTCCCCTTGTACGGTGTCATCGATCTCCCCTTTTATCTGGAAGATCCGTAGGTTGTTTCCTACGCCATCATAGGTTCTCCTCAACTTCTCTTATACGTCTTTCCCCATCTCAATGCCATCTACTGTGGAAGCAATAGACTGGACTAAGGAATTGAGAAGCCAGATGTAAATTACCATATAAGTGGATTTTCACTCGTCGTGTCCTATCGAGCCCTCTTCCGGCTCTGTCTTCTCGCCCGTCAAGAATCCCTCCAGGTTCTTTTCTGCCAGGGTTCTTCTCACCCGTCGTGACCAACTCAGATAGGTGGCTGGTCCATCCAACTTCAGATCGATGGAGGATAATTCCAACTTTGGCGGCGCTCGTGTCGTGCTATCACCAGCCGACACCTTTATCAACTTCATCAACGTCGCCACATCGTCAGCATCCAGCTTCTTGAGGATCGCCTCCATCGATGCTTCTTCTCGATCACGTCACACTTGCTCCACAACTCACGCTTGTCCTCGTCGTCCTCTCCTGCATCCGAATGTCTGGTTTCATCGGATCTAAACATCATCGACATCTTCTTGAGAATCTCATATGAGATAAATCTTCAAGAACGATTTTAGGCTTTCCTACACTGTAGGTGCCACAGATGAAATAAATCTCAAGTTTAGGCTTACCTACACCATAGGTGCCACATATGAGATAAATCTCAAGTTTAGGCTTACCTACACAGTAGGAGTCCTAAAAGTAGTGTGCACGGAGGCACCCACGGCAGCAGCAGCGGCTCAGCGGCGGCTGCAGCGGCAGCGAGAGCAGCGGCGCAGTAGCTGCAGTGGCAGCGGCGGCGTGGGGGGGGAGGGAGGGCGAGGTTAGGGGTAGGGTTTGTGTGGAGAGGGTGGCTCTGACGGTATTCTAAGCAAGTTTAGGCTCTGATACCATGTAGAGATTTTTAAGTGATTATTATTGCAATAGAGACTACATATATATATAGGAGAGGCTAGCCTCCTCTCCTATCATTCTAGGCAATGTGGGACTAAAGTCCAATAACACTTAACACATATATCAACAGTATCAGAGGTCCACACACCGATAGTATAGATCTTACCACGACTCATCTATTCGTTGGCTATGGTAAAGATGGTGGCAAAGACACTTAACACAACAAAGGAGGTGGTGTTGACCACAGAGTGGGAAGGAAGAAGGAATAGACTAACATGGGGGCTTTATTAATAAATGATGAATAAGCTAACGGCATAGACCAAACTTTAAATATTAAACGTTAGAAATCCTATCTGGTGTTTTACATGTAAACGTTAGTGGTGTCTCTCTCAATTTATCATCTCAAAAAGTCCAAAATGTCAGAAACCAGCCTTGCTAACCAATGGCTTACAAAAAGAGAAGAAATAATTAATAAAGTACACAACATGCACTTCAGGAAATTCTTCAATAGATGCAAATAGCTCACCTCATATAACATCTCCTGTAAGCCTCAACAAACAGCTTAGCAGATTGTAGGCATAGTTATCAGATGGGACCGGACATAAAACCAGTATGATAACTATAGGTTGTAGGAGTCAAACTCAGTGAGCGAGTCCATTGCAACTCAATCAAGAATGCTAATAAGTAGTATGCATTAATTGGCTATCAGTAATCCACCACTACACTAATTCATGTAGGACGTAAAGTTCCCACCCACAACGCCACCGCACCATCATGTAGGCGTTTCAGTGATAGTATTTTTCGTGACCAAACTGGGTACCTCCATCGAGAATGTAATAACATAGTTTCATTTGGACTTCATGTACCTCTGTGCATGGCCAGCGTGTTGACACAAAAAGGTACTTGAAGATTAAAAGTGCTATAATCATATACTAAAGAAGTGGAAGATGTTAAAGGTAATCGACAATAAGTTAAGATACTATTTATTTATGTTATGAGTGTTTGTAATGAAGACCGGTCATCTTAACCTTAATCAGGAAATGATGATCCTTAGTATCAGAAGAGATGAATGAGTAGCTAGAGAACGGCACATTAATAAACAGAACACACCTGTTTCTTCTGCAATTCTTCGTTTTGCTCTTTTAGTTTTGCTACTTCAGCCTCCAGCTCCATTGTATAAGCCTACTTAGAAACAACATAATTCTGGTATTATAACAGTATCTTGATGCCGAATAAAAAGATATTATTAGTCATTCTGCATTCCGAAATATTCAAAATATCTAACAAGATGGAAAGCATTATAGTTTTGCACTTATTAAAACCTAGCATCATATATAGATGTGAAAAGGATAAGTGTATTGCTTTGGTCAACTTGCCAATCATTCAAACTACTATAAGTCACCAGCCAGCCAATCTTCCATACTTCAACTACTGAGGGAAACTCTCTAATCTGTTCAGTAAGTACAGTTTCTGCTTGTTAACAAGACTCCTGACAGCATTCCAAACTTTTTAAACAGAAATAAATGTCTAAAAGCTCATTCAAGTCAATATAATTCAATTTCTAAAAGCTCATTCAAGTCAATATAGTTCAATTATACAAACTTAGCAATTGACAAACATAATATGGCAATCAGGGAAGCACGGGTCACTCTGAAAATCAGTGCGTGTCTATGTCGCGTTAGGACTTAGGCACGTATCGGAGACAACGAAGACACTCCAAAATACACTTAGAACACAACAAAGACACACGTCGTTTCCATGTCTCCTTGTAATCAGTATCATGTCGTGTGGATGTTTAGTATATACTCTTCTCTATTGCTAGCATGCAGTTGAAGCCTTGAAGGTTATACACAAATATGAACATATCAACTTGCAAGCAATGAGTGAAAGTAAAGGGTCCACCTGCTTCCGCGCCCGCGACCTGGCAGCAGACTCCCTGTTCTTGATCATCCTCCTCTGCCTCCTCTCCACGACCTTCTCCACCGCCCCGCTGCACTTCCTCCCTCTGATCCCGGTTCCAAACGCGAACGGCACCGGCGACAACGACGACAGGTCCCCGTTCCCGTTCCCGTTCCCGTTCCCCTTCCCGAGACCGTCTGGCGACCCGACCGCGGAAACCGTGACCCTACCGCCTCCTCCTCCCAAGCCCACCATTCCCGGCACCAATCCGTTGCCGCCGCCAAGGGCAGGATAAGCCCCCTGCTTGCTCCCATTGCCGCCCAGGGCAGGATAAGATCTCGTCATAGTAGTAGCAGTAGTCGCCACCGTCCGCCGAGTAGTCGGAGGGAATCCGAGGCCCGAATTATCAAAGAACATGTTAGTAGCGTTATTGTTGTTGTTACTATTATTAACGACGGCTGGTGGTGGCGGTGGCTGGTGGATCTCTTCCCTGACGACGCCGGCGCGGACCAGGAACTCCTCCAGAGTCATCTCCCCGAGAGTCGGCTCCCGCTGCGGAGGTTCGGACTCGCGGAGCAGGTCGCGCCAGACCTCGTCGACGGTCTTCTGGCTGAGGGTCCGCGGCAGAGTGAGCGACCCCTGCCGCTGGATCGCGGCAGCTGCTGCTGCTGCTGATGAGGCAGAGGGCTGTCCCGCCGGGAGAGCAGCAGAGTCGGCAGCGGCGGAGGCGATGGCTTGGGACTCCTCGGCGGTCCAGATGCTGCGGAGGAGCTCGTCCATGTTCATGGAGCCGAAGTTCCACCCGGGCCCGCCGACGGCGTTCTGGAACTCGTCGAAGGTCAGTGAGTAGACCGACGTCTGTCGGGCCAGTAGCGGCGTCGCCGGCGGGCGCGCGTCCCTCCCGTCAGCGTCCGGACCCATGTACTTGGAATTCATTCCCCCAAAGATCTACATGTCACAAAAAACAAAAAATTCAAGAATCAAGCTGTTAGTCCAATTATGGAAATGTTAATAGTGATTCGAGAAGAAGCAGCTCCTCCGTGTCCAGAAATAGTAATGGACCTGCTTTTTCGGTGCTTTTCTTGAGTGGAGGTGCCTCTGCCCGTCTGCCGATAAGACAGGTGTCGGGATGGAGAGAGAGAGGGGGTTCTGATTAAAGGGCCAAGAGCGGGGGGCCGGGGGGGGGGGGGGGGGGGGGGGGGGGGGGGGAAATTAGTTTAATAATAGGCTATTTTTCGCATAACTCCTCTTATATCTTATTTTTTATAAAGGCCACCAACATTTTAATACATGCTTATTCCAACACCTTTCAGCAATCATGCAAATAAATCCGTATTATACGCAAACAAAATTATGACTTTCAGATACGTATAATACTTGCTTACTATTTTTAGATTCAAATTAGTATACAAATTTTAATCATGTAAAATTTTAAACATATTTCGTATGAATTATCAAAAAAAAAATGACACAAAAAATATGATAAAAAAATATTTAATTAACCAAATGTGATCACCTGATTAAGCATGTGAACGTATTTTACTTACATTGTGTCGAATTCTTTTCGTTTGCCAAATTGCTAACAAGGTTCCAACAACAAAAACTTATTAAGACCCTTTTAAAATTTTGGTTCAAATGTTGGAAAGTTTATATCCAAAAGTTAATTATGATGTTAGTTTTCGAAAAACAGCAAAAAATTCAAAATCATAGCTTATAAGTTTTTCAAAACGATAGCATTTAAAATTAATTAACTCGTGAAAAATAATAGTTTTAGTGTACTTAAATAATTTATATATTTAAGAAATTAGAGTAGAAGATAACGGAGCATATTCTAATCTAAGATTTGGGGAGTAACGTAAAATATAGTAGAAGCGAGGGATTTATGAAAAATAAATAAAATTTTAATAATATTAGGTATCGGATGAGACGTGGCGGTATCAGAGAGAGGGAGTAGGTGGTGGTGACAGTGAAGGCCCAGCCAATGGGAAGATGATATATGGAGAGATCTGGGCCGTCGGATGTGAGGAAGAAACTTACTTTGTTTTAAGTAAGGTCCCAGCAACTAGTGGCGTGGATAAGATATTACTTACATTAAAAAGAGGGGAGTTATCAATAATTAAGGGTCCCATCTACCAAAGGAGGCATTTGAGTGGCTGTGGATGTTTCAAGTGGGCCCAGTTAGAGTCTTTGTTGTCTGGGGTTTGGTAGGAATTGTGCAATGCGGTCTAAAGCATTATTTTGAACGTTAGGTTAAATTAAATCGGTCCAATCAGCAGCCTAACTTAGTTGAACAAGTTATCTAGATTTGAGGGCCGGCCCTGGCCCAGAATAGAGCCAGAGCCAGGACAACCGTTCAGGATTTATAGACCATAAGCTCCCAAAAAAAAGATTAATCTAAATAATATTAATATATTAATAATTTTATACCTAAACTAGAACTATTATGTATCATGGACATTTTTAACACAAAATGGTTGTAATGTAGTACTTATTATGTTAGACTTGCTTATGAGATGACTTTTGTTCAATTCTTGGAGTTAATTTTTTTTAATTTATTATTCTTTTAGTTTTTTATTTTATTTTATTTTTATATTATGTATGAAAGTTCATTTTGGGAGCTCGCTATGGGCAGGAAGAACTTTGTAGGAGAGGGGAAAGAAATTTTGAGAGGAAGAAAAATGGAGGGGAAGAAAAATTAATTTTATCTTTTCTTGTTTAGATGACAAAAAAGTAATCAAAGAAAAGTAAAGAAATTTTTTTTGTTTTTTGTGGAACATAGATAAAATTACTACTTAACCTTTGATTTTCTCAACATAGAAAAATACAACAAACTAAATAAAGGATAGTTGGGTAAATTTACCAAGATTTCCTCTTATGTGTTCATTTACTTCCATTCATGGGAGGAAAAAAAATTTGTGGGACCTACATAAATTTTTCTTCCAAATTCCTCTCCTCAATTTTCCTTCCCCTCTTTCCAAACATCACAGCTTTTAATTTTCCACCCACTTTTCCCCCATTTTCCTCCCTTCCCAAACATAGCATAATAGACTTATATTCTTACACTAAATATATTATATAACTACATATGTACTATTTAAAAAAAAATTGTATATTAAATGTAGTAGAATTAGTCAAAAAAAAAAGCAAATATATTAATTTTGATTACATATAAAGTCCAAAAACAAAAATCAAAAGTTATGATCAAAGTAGTTCAAAATTCAACTAGGTCAGATGTTTCGATAGTCTTACCGGCTAGATCGATCGGGTTAACCGGATTTTAGAAAGAAAAAAAATAGTGTTTCAGTATTAAACCAGTTAGCTATTGGTTTACGAAATCACCGGTTGAACTGGCAGGTCTGATCCAATTTAAACACTTATCTAAAATAATTATACTAGGAATAACAATAACAATATTGTTATAGTCGAATTTACTATAATATAAAAAGATAAACATAAAAGTTTATTTGCTTTTGTTATATGAGAATGGGTTTTTCTTTTTATTCACTTTTTATTTATACAATAGCTAAAAGTTTAGAATAGATGATCATATGATCTATTGGAAAATGGCTCAAATGTGAGCCATCTAAGTCGTATGTCTCATCACTTATTAATTTAAAAACAATCATATAAAAACATTATTGAAAAAAAATCTAATTTTTTTAGGTGTCCTCTCTTCGGCTTGGCGACCAACGTCGCCAAGGGAAGGATTCGAATCCATGTCTTCCACACCGGGAGCCCCTATTCCTACCTAATAGGCCACAACCAACGGACAATTTTAAATTTATAACAACGGTAAAATCAAACTCAATCAACGAAGAATAGTACCTTCCGCCTTAACCACATGATCATTTTACGTGCAAAGCACATGCATTTACTAGTCTAGACTCTAGTTAGTATAACAAACTACACCAAATATAATAATATTAGCAATGATTATTAATAATATAATAATCCTACCAATAGTAAATTTATTTAAAAGAGATTAGATAACTGTTCCAGTCTTGGAAAGAAACAGATCATGCTTGTACACAAACAAACGAAGTATTGTCCCTCGGTTTCGTGTCCCCCGTTGATTTTGAAAGCAGCTTTCAAGTTGTTTGAAAAAATAAATTAGATTACAAAAATGAGCAAAAGCCTGTGATACCAATCAACTTATGTTGTTTGTCAAAAACCTCGTGGCAAATCTGTTATCTGCCTCCATCCACAAGAAACCTTACTTTTCTTCTGCAACGTGCATGCACGTGCGTGTGTTTTAATATAAGGTTATGGCCCTACCAATATACTCCTAGTCCCATCTCTCTGGCTGTCTGCGTTTAGGTTTGGAGGACTAGGAATTGAATAAATAGCGTTGCTATGCCTACAACCAATAGTTACAACCTTTCTACAATCCGTCATATATCAGACTTCGATTGGAGGAGAGAAGTAAGTGATAGAATCGGATGGAGTCCATGTAGCAAAAGGATGTGAGAGGTGGAGGAACCGGTGGGACTCATGTGTAAGGAGTGAGGTTGTAAAAAAGTTGTAAGAATTTAATAGTAAACTTAGCACTTTTCTTGAATAAAAGTTGACAATTTATGTACTTGGGGACTGTTAAGGGCTGATTGATTGACTGCAAATGCAGCATTTGACGTATCATATGACATGTTAAGATGTATAATGGATCAATTCGGGCCAGCTCGGATTCGATTTTATTCGGGTCTGTACCGGATTTGACAAACCGTTGGAGAATTTGAGTCGGACCGGACCGGGTTCAGCCTCCAGCATCCAAATCCAGCACGGTCCATAATGCGGGAAAATAAATCGGTCCGGATTGAACTGAGATGAGTCTGAGTCGAGTCCACGCTGGACCAGGGTCGGCTGGATTTGTTTTGAAAAAATCAAAGAAAAATTGATAGACTTTGGACTTTGAAAATTTTATTGTAAATAAAGAAAGTAAATAAATTTTATATATTTGAAAAATTGAATTATATATATATATATATATATATATATATATATATATATATATATATATATATATATATATTTATTTATTTATTTATTTATTTATTTATTTATTTTTTTTCAGATTATATATATATATATATATATATATATATATATAATCTGAAAGAATGAAAATACAGACTTTAACTGCTTTCATCCATATTTTTTTATCTATGTTTCGGTCAATATCTTGATCCTTCAGCTCTTGTATTATCGACGTCAATGTTTTTATATTTTGTTTTAATCTGTTTTGTTCGCAATATGAAATTCGATAATCTTGACTGTATATATGTATTCATAGTTACTAATTTGTAGATTTTTATAGGAAAAATTTATGAAATGCCCAAAAAACGAAAAAGTTTTATGAAAAATCTACCGCGCAATAACATTTCATCGCGTGCCCAGAATTAGCAAAAAATATATAAAGAGGGTTCCGAATGACCTTTTTGTCCTTCCTTCTAATTTATTGAAAACATCCACGAAACTACTCTTAAAAAAAACGTTTCGATACTTCATCATCTTCCATACGCTGCTCACTTTCGAATATAGGTTTTCTCCTCAAAAATCTTCAAAAACTCGTCGAAAAATTTCGGAAAGACCGAGACAAACGGCAAAAGTGCTAAAACGGAGGTCCAAACATCATTTTTTTGCGATTCTAAAATTTTGGAAGGCCGACTAACGGAAAAACCATTAATCTCAGGTTCCTCGAAGATACGCTCATTTTGCGACAAACCGGACCTCGTTTCAATCTCCCAGTCAAAAGTTATGGTCCTCCAAAGTTTCAACTGACCATAAAATGCAGGAGAATGGCCGTTCTCCGTGTTAGAACACGAAGAATGTTAATTTCGCATGAGGGTGGCCATTCTCCGTATTAGTAACACGGAGAATGGCATTCTTCGTCTTAATTTACACGGAGAATGACCATTCTCTGTGTTAGTAACACGGAGAATGGCATTCTCCGTCTTAATTTACACGGATAATGACCACTCTGTGCTAGTAACACGGAGAATGGCATTCTTCGTCTTAATTTACACGGATAATGACCACTCTGTGTTAGTAACACGGAGAATGACATTCTCCGTCATAATTTGTCATTCTCCGTCTTAATTTACACGAAGAATGACCATTCTCTGTGTTAGTAACACGGAGAATGGCATTCTCCGTCTTAATTTACACGAAAAAATGGCCATTCTCCGTGTAATTTAAGACGGAGAATGGTCATTCCAGTGTTAAAACGCAGGAGAATGGTCATTCTCCGTGTTAGAAATACGAAGAATGCCATTCTCTGTGTTATTTAACACGGAGAATGGCATTCTCCGTGTTAATTTACACGGAGAATGGCCATTCACAGTGTTAAAACGTAGGAGAATGACTATTCTCCGTGTCATTTAACACGGAGAACGGCCATTCTCCGTGCTAAATTACACGGAGAATGACCATTCTCCGTGTTAAATGACACGGAGAATGATCATTCAAATGTTAAAACACAGGAGAATGCCATTCTCCGTGTTAATTTACACGAAGAATGGCATTCTCCTTGTTAAAATGCAGGAGAATGACTATTCTTCGTGTTATATCGACGGAGAACAGTTGACAGAAACCTAATTTTTTATTTTTTTTGTTTTGTGGAAAGAAATTTAACATGAATAAAGATTCAAGAGTTTTCGTTCTTCTTTCAAAACGATGCTAACTCTTATGGAAAAGAAGAAAAAGATCTTCTCTCCATAATTGACCTAATTGTCGGAAAAGAAGAAGAAGAAGAAGAAGAAGAAGAAGATGAGCGATGATCGGAGTTCGACTGGAAGAAAAAAAAAAAAGCACGGTGAACTACGAACGATCTTTGCGATCTCTGCTGAAGATGAGAGCAATGAGATTCAGATCTCTCGTGAAGAAGAAGAAGAAGAAGAAGACGAGAATCGCAATCTAAATCTGAGTTTGTGCGGAGGGGTAATTATGGTATTAATTTTGTAAATACAGAACATTTAAAGGAAATCTTGGAATAGTTAACGTGAAAATATATAATTCTGGACATTTCATAAAACCCATCATGCGAATGGATTTTTCATAAAAAGCAACCCCGAAATTGGGTTTCTCAACAATTTTATGTATTCATAGTTACTAATTTGTAGATTTTTATATATTGTGGATCTCATTTATATCTTCAATTTTCTTGGTCGTGCGTTTGAAACAATTGGCAGTGTCCAACGGCAAATAGGCCTATGCAGAATATCCATCTACTAAACCTAGTAATTTGGGTGAACAATAACTTAGAATTAGAGCTGTCAAGTGGGCTGGGCTGGCCGTCCTGACACGAAATTTGGATGGGCCAGGCCGGGTTGGGCTCGGGTCGTACCTCTTGGGCACATGAACTGTAGCGGGTCGAGCCGGCCCGGACTATGGGTGGAAAATCTCAGCCCAAACCGGCACGTTGTAATGTCTCGCTCCGCACGATGCATTATGCTGAGTTGTTGACTCGAAGAGTTACGTTGACTCGAGGATTTAATACATCGAGTCGGATCGATGCAAAACGTTAAGTTTGTCCGAAAGAAAGCATTGAATCGATTCGTAGATCTATTAAATCGAATTGATGCAAAACATAAGTCCGAATCGAATATGTATTGATTTTAGTTGGTTTCGTGTGCAGGCTAAATTTTTATGCTGAATTATAATAGCTCGATCTTGTGCCTTATTTGCAACGGTGTCCGCAAAACCAAAGCCGATAAATATCCGATAAGACATCCGTATCCAAAATTTTGGATATTATCGATTCGAATGCAGATCAAATGCAGAATTCCGATCTACCATTGCCAGGTCTAGTGGCAATAGGCCCTCGCAACAATGATATGATATGATATTAACCGGAGAAGAAAAGAAAAAAAAAGAAGAAAAGGTTGTACATCACTTTTTACCATTGTAGTATTTTTAAGTTTTTTAATGGTTCTCTTTTTTTTTTTTCAAGTTTCTATTCTATTTGTCAAATTCTTTTAAAAAGTCTTCTAACAAATTCTTTAAAGAAGTCATCTATGTCTAACTGTTTTTTTATATAAAAATTCAACTATACAAAAATATGTCTCCAATGGTTCGATCATAAGTATCATTTTAAGAACACTTCTACGTGTCAAATATATAGACATATAACAATTATATAGTCTTAGATAGAAACCTCCATTAGAGTCTATTTTTTTTTATTGAGTAGCTCTATTAATTATAAAAAAATAAAAATAAAGAAAGAGCCACCATTGAAGAAGGCCTCAACATACTTATAAATAAATTACTTGTTTATCAAATTCATACAAAAATTTTTAACCAAGTGTGAGATATTAGATGAAATGTAAAAATAATTACCAAATTTTTAAGACAAGATACAAAAGCTATGGCAGTTTTCTGGATTTTCCAAAAAAAAATCATAGAACTTGTCACAAAAATGCCATATGTGATTCGGCATTTTAAAAAGAATTTAATTAAGTTAGTATGAAAGATAATATGATCACTTTATTAAAGTTAGAATTTAATTATGTTAGTAGGAAAGATAATATGATCACTTTATTAAAGTTTTCTCATGCCAAACGGATTTAAAAGGCCTTCTTTCTTGATCACGAGGGTCTGTCTAAGAGCATCTCCAACCCTATTGTGACTTTGGAAAAAAGTTAATGCCACGTAGGAATGACAAAATTTTATTTAAAAGTTCTTCTCCAATGCAATTGTCAAGTCAATTGTGAAGCTTATGTGACAAAAATTAAAGAAGACATTGTGAAGTTGATTGTCTTGTTCTAGACAATGCACTTGACAATGTCTTCTCTTCCATGTCATCAATTATGAATAAAAAATATTAGAAAAAAGAAAGAAGATGAGTAGTTGTGTTAAAAGTTGCCTTGGAAGTTGGAAAAAATATTTTTTATTGTCTTCTCAATACTTTTGCATTGGAGAGAGTTTTTCTATCTCATTGTCTTTTGAGATATAATTTTGCCACATAAACAAGACATTGTCTTGTTGCTCATGCCACATAGGAGCCACCTAAGACTCACAACACTTAGACCATCTCCAATGGTGATTTCTAAAATTGAGTTCTTATCCTACTTGTCATTATACTTTAAGGAGATTTCTATTCTAGTTGGAAGAGTTTCTACATAGAAATTGTAGACTTACAAAAAATGCTCTCCAATGGTTCTCCATTTCTATCCTATGTGTCATATAGTAAAAGGACCAATTTAATGGTGTGGGGCCCAATAATAATTGTCATGAGAGATAGGAGAATTTCTATGAGAGTTTCTACATATAGAAACCCTCCTAGAAAGTTTACATCCTACATCATTGTCATAGAAATGGTGATAGAAATCATCACTGGGAGAAGTTTTTTTCTAAAATGGATTTCTTCCATAGAATTAGGGAAGATAGAAACCCCCATTAGAGATGGTCTTAACAAGACAATAGGGTTGGAGATGCTCTAAAAACTTGGTCTCATAGCATGGTTGGTACTCTACGTTCCAAATATTCTTATTTCTATGCGTTTCTCGAGAACTGTACAGACAATCGTCTGTTACGCAATCGACTGGTCTGACTTATGTATGTAACTTACTCGGATTTCTATTTTCTCAGGAAGACAAGCTAATTTGAGACCATCATAGACCCCTAGAGACTCTTGGCACCCCTAGAGAGTATTGGCATTGTCATGGATCCACACTAGTACTCGTACGAAAACTGATGTAGCCAAAAATAATTCAAATTGGGAATTAACCTGAGCATATAGTATATATACTGAAGGTATATCGTTCATAGTATATATATTGACGGTCGTTCATAATATGCTCGTTTTTGTTGGAAGGTTGGAATTGGGTGATCTCCATCAACTCTAACTCTCTCTCTCTCTCTCTCTCTCTCTCTCTCTCTCCATATATATATATATATATATATATATATATATATATATATATATCTATTCTACTATATAATAGAAAAACTTAGATGGTAAAACTTTTGAATTCCGAAAATACCCTTACATATTTATACTAATTAAAAATAGTTCATTAATTTTAATAAGGACAACTTAGTAATTAGGAAGACTACCCTTTGATCTTTCTAAAGAGTCTTTCTAAACTAATTAAGAAATGTTAAAATACGTGCAAGACACGTGCGCATATGCTAGTATATATATATATATATATATATATATATATATATATATATATATATATATATATATTTGGAAAAAGGATAAATTTTATTCCATCAACTCAATAAGGTTACAACATAGTGATACAAGCCCAACTCAGGGGGACATTACTAGTACATCCGACTCAATGTTATGAAGTATGCCCACCACTGGGGTGGATAGTCCCTCATAAATGCGCCGGTTCCTCTCCCTCCAGACATACCAAACTGACGCAGCAAGTCTCAATCTAGCATGCCTAGCCCAGCTCTGCTCCTTGCCCCTGCAATCACCAATCCACTTAAGGATTTCTCTGAAGTCCCGCTCCCTGCCAACCCCTCCCAAGTGTCTCCGGCACTGCTCTGCCCAGATGCTCCATGCCACATGGCACTGAAAGAACAGGTGCCCAATAGATTCAGGCTCTGTCTCACACAAAACACACTCAGGCTCAGGAACAGAAACCCCGAACCGAAGCAATCTGTCCCGAGTAAGCAACCGGCCCATCACCAGTTTGTATGCAGACAATTGCATCTTCCTGGCGAGCCCCTTCCCCCAGACAAAGTCGTACTCCTCAATATCATCGAAGTGGGGGCGGACAAGGTCGTAGCAGCTGCTAAATCTGAACTCACCAGACATCAGATAGTGCCGTAGGAGTGATCTGCACCTGTCTGATCTCCTCAACTAACGCAGCAGTGAATCGATACTCCTCAGGCCTCCAGATCCCACCACGTATGATGTGCCTACACGTCAGACCTCTGTATGCCACGCCGTCCCTCTGGGGCCCCAGAATCTCCAGGAGAGACTGACCTGAGATCCACGGATCGAGCCATAGATCCGTCTCCCCTCCCTCCCTCATCCTCCTCCGCAAAGCCGTCCGAAGAACAGGACGAGTCCTCAGGATATGCTTGAAAGACACAGAGAAGTTGTTGTCAATTTCACATACCCAGAAGTTTCTGCCCCGGAGATACCGACTAGTCATCCAGGCCGACCATAGAGAATCACCCTGAATGAACCTCCATGCCAGCTTGATCACCGCCGCCTCCCTGACAGAAACAAGTGATCGCAGACCCACACCTCCCTCTTTCCTAGGCTGACAGAGCTGCTCCCAGGAGATGGCGTGTATCCCCCCATGCCAAATGAACTTGGCACATATGCTCTCAATCTTTCTGATAGTAGCCAGAGGCACCATAATCGATTGGAGCCAGAACAGAGCAATAGCAGAAATGACTGAGCGAACCAGCTCAATACGCCCTCCAAACGAAAGGCCAGCCGCCTGCCAGCCCTCAACCCTCCTCTGTGCAAAATCCACCAGACTCTGACAGTCACGGTCCTTCGCGTAGTTGACGGAAAGGGGTACCCCCAGATATTTCACTGGGAGGTCCCCCATTTCCACCCCAAGCTCCAAGGCCCGCTCCTCCTTCAAAGTGCAAGAGTTGCTGAAGTAGACTTTGCTTTTGTCCCTGTTTAACCGAAGGCCCGATAGCTGTCCGAACTCCTCCATCACTGCCGCAAGCTCCCTCATCCCACTCATGGAAGGCCTCAACAGGACCAAAAGATCATCAGCATAGATGAGATGAGAGACCACCGGGGAGACCCTGCTGTATATCGGTACAATCCTCTCCCGATGCACCGCGATGTCCATCAAACATGTGAAATACTCCATCACAAGGGTGAATAGGTAGGGGGAGAGCGGGTCCCCCTGCCGAAGCCCCCTGCTGCTACCAAAGAACCCGTAAGGGATACCCTGGATGAGAACCGAGAAAGTAGGAGAGGTGATGCACTCTCTGACTCTATCCACCCAAGTCTCGGAGAAGCCCATCGCAGCCATCAAATGACAGAGGAAGTCCCTGTTGACAGTGTCATATGCTTTCCTCAGGTCGAGCTTCACACATGCCTTCATCCCTCCAGGCTTGTGGAACTCCCGAATCAGCTCATGAGCCAGCAGGCTATGCTCCGCAATAGACCGCCCCTTAATGAAGGCCGCCTGATTCCGAGACACCAGACCCTGCATAGCATCCTCCATCCTCCTGCACATAAGATGAGTAATTATTTTATACAAATAATTACAGCAAGCAATCGGTCGAAAGTCAGCAAGAGATGTCGCCCCCTCCTTCTTGGGCACAAGTGTCAGGAAGGTGTGGTTCAGCTCCTTCAGGAGCTTGCCCGTATCAAAGAACTCCTGAACAGCCTCAAGGACCGGGGCCTTGAGGGTATTCCAATGGCGTTTGTAGAAACCACTGGAGAACCCATCCGGCCCAGGAGCCTTGGAAGCATCAGCCTGCATCACAATCGTCTCCACCTCCGCCATCCGGATAGGGGCCATAAGAAGACTATTGCCGTACTCCGTAATCAACGTCTTCGTAATCAGCTGCGGGAAAACCGAGGGATAGTCTGTCTGATGATATAGCTCAGAGTAGAACTGGACAGCCTCCTCCTGGATAGCAACCTGGTCAGTCACAAGGCGCCCGTCCCTGCCAATCAGTCTCTGGATACGGTTCCGGTGCTGACGCGCCCGGATGACATCGTAGAAGAATTTGGTGCAACGGTCCCCATCCTTGAGCCAGGAGCATTTGGCCCGTTGGGCCGCACTAATCTCCTGCTGAAGCCTCAAGGTGTTGACCTCTGCAGCCAAACTCTTCTCTCTAGCCGCCATCTCCCCACTCATCATGTCGCCCTGAAGCTCTGCCTGCAGGTCTCTCAACTCCGCCTCCTTCTCCTGAAGGGAGGTCCGGGGAAGAGCCCTCACCCAGTCTCGGATGGCGCGTTTGGCGTTTTTCAGCCTGTGGACCATACAAAACTGGGCAGTGCCGACCGCCTCCTGGCCAAGTCCTCCCGCCACCGTCTCCTCATAGCCAGCCGATAGGAACCAACTGTTGTCATACCGGAAAGGACGGGCTCTCCATCTGGGACTCTCCACGAAGCGCACCAGGATCGGCGAGTGGTCGCTGGTCCCCGCAGGGAGCCCCTCAGCCACAGAAGAGGGGAATAGGCGGAACCAATCACTATTCCCCAAAGCCCGATCCAGCTGGCATGCCACCCTGCTCACCTCCGCCTTGTTGTGCCAAGTCCATATGTGTCCTATCCTCTCCAGGTCCCTGAGCCCTGACTGGAGAAGGCAAGACTGAAAGTCTGAAAGAATCTGGTCCGGCACCGGCCTCCCCCCCAGCTTCTCTCCCCGGTATAGCGTAGCATTGAAGTCTCCCATAATAAGAAGAGGGAGATGTCGATGCCTCGCTAATGAACTCAGCCTGATGATGTCCTGCCACAAGGTCTCACGACGCCTCCTGTCATTGTGCCCGTAGACAGCACCCAGTAAGAAGTGGAACCCCCCCTTGTTGGTGAAGGAGATAGCCACCAGCTGGTCAGACATGAAAACCTCCTCACCCTCCCAACTAGCTCCATTCCATCTAACCCAGATCCTCGCCATATCACAGAGACCAAGGTTGTGGAGCTGTACCCAGTCCGTAGGGGTTCTACGGGACAGAGTTTTCGCCCCCCTGATCTTAGTCTCAAGTAATATCGAGATTTCACACTGTTCCTTCCTCAGCACTTCACTAATCTCCCGCCATCTCCCCAGAGAACACCCCCCCCGGACATTCCAGGCAAGGGCCGACATCTAAACCACGGGTGGGGTCCCCTGAACATCCTCGGAAGGGGCACCCGGGGAGAGTGCAACCTCCATATCTCTAGTACCCTCATCTCTATCTCCCTGTAAAAGGAGGGGGGCCGTGGCCTCGTGTGGGTCCCCCTGTGGGGGAGGCTGTGCTAGTACTGCCACCCATTTAGGGTTGACCTGCCACACTCTCTCTGTCCCACCCTGTCCGCTGTCCTCACCATGTGCCTCCGTAGCCTGGCGCTTCCGACTGTACACCTGAAGAGCAAGCGCGTCTTTATCTCCCTGTCGCCTGTCCTCCTGCCCCATACTCCTGGTGGTCATGGTCCTCGTCCCCACATACTCCACCAACGCTCCAGCAAGATCCTCCGTCGGGGACCCCTCACCTTCCCCCGAGATGGGGGAAGAGTCTGCCTCCATATCATCCTCCATCACGCCCACCTGGTCCACAGCGGGGGAGTCATCTGCACCACCTGCCACCTGCACAGCCTCCTCCGGCACCACCTCAGAAGCTCCCCCACGTCTACACGCACTCGGGAGGTGCCCGAAGCAGGCACATGCCGGACATCTGGGGGGGACCCATTCATACTCCACCCTCTGCATAGCAAACTGGCCAGAAGGTGTCCTGTACTTCAACTGCTCAGGCAGGTCCAATCGGGCATCAATCTCCACAAACACCCGTGCATACATCAGTCTGGATCGGAAAGTGGTGACATCATCTGCCGTAATCGGCTTGCCAATGAGGCTGGCAAGTCTCATAAGAAGTGGGACACTCCAGAAGCGTACCGGGAACTCAGGGAACCGAACCCACACTGGCACAGCATTAAGCACCTCCTTCTCGCACCGCAAGTCGGGGGTCCATTGCTTCAGAATGATGAGGCGGCCGTCAAATGTCCATGGCCCTCCCTGGAGTATCCGAGTCACATCTTCCGCCAACCCAAATTTAACGAAGTAGAAGCCGTTCTCCTTGGAGAAGAACTCCATGCTCCCCTTCGGCCGCCAGACTCTGTCCGCATATCCTCTGATCTGCCCGTAGAAGGGCTTGCTCCCCAACACGTATAGCACTAACGTGTTCTCCCAGAATGCCGTCACCTTCGCCACTTCGTCGGCTGGGAAGTCAGCGCAGAGCTCGCCCCCAATCGCCATAGGAGCAACGTACTCCATCGATGCCAGCGTCTTGGCGACCCCCACCTTGCATGCATCCGCCCAGGATACAGGCCGCGGGCCCGAACTCCGAGGTGGGGTCGTCTGAGGTGGCCTGGCACTCGTGCTCGCAGCAGTAACTCTCCCTCCGATAACTGGGACAGCCGTCCCCGTCACCCCTTTCGCACGAGGCCGCCACGCAATCCTGGCTTGGCCCTCCCGATCCCCCGAGTGTGCCTGTCCCCCCGATGGACCCGCTCTCCTGGCTATCCCCGCCCTCCTGTCTGATCCCTGCGTATAAGTTATGCCCCTCCTAGCCTCAGGGATCTGCGATCTTTGCCCTCCTCCGCGTCTAACCCTCCGATTCTGGACCGTAGTCCAAGCTCCCTCCTCATCCTCCAATCCCGACGATGTTCTTTGGGCGGTGAACACCATCGGGGACCCCTCGGGTGCCACCGCCGTCGAACACCCAGCCGAAACCTTGCCCGGGAGGCGAATCCCCGCCCGCAGCCCGCCCCGGCCACCCCCCCCCCCCCGCCTGGGGGGGGTCGCCGGCCGCCGCCCGGCCCCCGGGGAGGGTCGCCGGACCTCCCCGGTCCGCCTGCTGTCCTCCCGCGCACCCGCGGACGTGGGCAGCAGCTGCTGCGCCGTTCGCCGGCGACCCGCCGCCGCCGACCGCCCCTGGCCGGTCGCCCCCGGCAGCCCCGGCAACCCCCTTGCCTTTCCCCCGGTCCGGGGGGCGGTTGGCAGCCTCCACGTCGCGAATGGTCGATGCCCTAGCAGAGCTAGGGTTTCCTGTAGCCGCCATCTTTTTATATATATATATATATATATATATATATATATATATATATATATATATATATATATATATATTTTGGCACCCCTAGAGAGTATTGGCATTGTCATGGATCCACACTAGTAATCATACGAAAACTGATGTAGCCAAAAAAAAATTCAAATTGGGAATTAACCTGAGCATATAGTATATATACTGAAGGTATATCGTTCATAGTATATATATTGACGGTCGTTCATAATATGCTCGTTTTTGTTGGAAGGTTGGAATTGGGTGATCTCCATCAACTCTCTCTCTCTCTCTCTCCATATATATATATATATATATATATATATATATATATATATATATACACTAGTTACTTTCATATGTGTTGCATGTTAGAAAAAAAAAATCTACAATATGATTAAAAATTAAAAGTAAAAATTATGTTAAAATATTTTGAATATTTTAGTTATGATATATTATAAATATATTTTTAAACTTTTTGATATGTGTTTAGTTAGATAATATCATTTAGTTAGTTTAAATATAATTTAAATTCTAAAATACTTTAGTATTTATACATATTCATGCATTTAGGAGAGTTTGAGGTTTTAATTTTATTTTAAGCTACATGAGAAAATAACTACTGTTACATGACTTAATTTTTTTAAAAAAATTTTAAAACGAAATGGTTGATGAATACATACAGTTTAGACAGCTTAATTTAGAACCATTTTGCAGCCCCATTATATATATATATATATATATATATATATATATATATATATATATAGACCTTTTGTCTGCAGTCACATTCGTACGTAAGTATATCAATAATGGTGCAAGCTGACTGAAAGTAGTTGATCAGCAACTTGTCAACCCTGTCTTCGGGCTGGTACGCCTGCACACATACACACACATGAACATCAATTTTAATTTGTATTCCAACTATCACCAATAGTTAATAGATGAAATAAGTCAACTGAAGACGTGTAAAAAGGAGTTTGGGCTGGGAACGATAGGGACATACTATGGGGGATGCAATAAAATCCCATAAATAATGTATGCTAAGCCAGACCAATCTGGAAGCTGGACAAGCTGGAATGCATTTTGTACAAGAAATTGAAGTCGGTCCTCTTTCCAACATAAACAATCCACTATCAACTGAATTGTTGGCTGAGAATAAAGCTAATGCAGCAGCATTCGGATATGAGATTGAAGATATAATACATAGACTGAAAAATCTGCAGCAAGGAAAAGGGAACAGGGAGTATTTCACACACCAAACACAAACAAATGTAAACATGTGCAACTGAATAGCATCATTCTCGACAAAATATAGTATCCTGGCTAGCATATATTTTATTATGATCCCACAAACTCTAGCAGGCATTTCGCCCTTTCAGTTCACAAGTGCTGTTGTAACCGTGAAAACTAGGGTTTCCGACAGAGGATCCGTAGTCTTCCTGCTCACATTATATAACCTTGAATTTCCAACAAGCACTCATCCCCTGGCAAATTGCACACAATTGTCTGTCTGTTCATTGAATATATTGGTCTAGTCCTACACAAATCTTGATAGTCAAATTGCACTTGAAGAGCACAACCTTACATTCAACAAATCTAACAAGTAATCTCCAATCAAATACGGCAAGTAACTTTCTAAGACACTTCCAACCAAGCAAGTTTCCGAATAAACCTAGACTCTTAGCAAAGATACCCTGAACTGCAGCCCATGCTCTTCCAAGAAAGCATCTTTCTACGGTCTCTTCCACTGAGATCTTGCAAGCACTTACTGGCTTGCAGAGTCCAACATCGATAACTGAAATATTTCTTTTTTTTCATGCCTTGTATCACAATGGGAATCAAAGAGCATAGCCAAGTAACGTACTTGGTGAGCTAATACAGTTTTCACACTCCAGAGGCAAAACCCTTAAAATATGACGATTTACCTGTGAAATTTTACAAACATGAATATCAAGAACCTCAGCTTATGGTGAAATGTAGATGTCAAAAAACAAACGAGAATCTAAATAACTCTTTTAGCTATTCCGCTACCAATACCTCTGATTCCATGGCATGAAGTTCATTGAACCATTCAAAGCGAACTTGCTCCATATCAACGGCCAAGCTTAAACTAAAAAAAGGAGGTCTGAGTGGATATTCCCTGCCAATCTTGACCCACCAAAACTTAAATGCATGAGTCTTTTGCAGGAAAAATAAGGTAGGAAGACAAACAATATACCTTTGCTTCTAACTTTATCATTTGCTCACTTCTATCCTTCCTACCAAGCACCAGATGGAACTCCCTTGCAGCATAGTCTTCCCATGGCTTCCCAACAGTAAAACTCAGCTTCTGTATAGCTTCTGTATCAGTACATAATTGCTCCTCCAAATCACTCTCGCTTTCCAACAAGAGATCCAAATCATCCTCATGCTTAGTGAAACTTTGAGGATCTAAGCTTCTTGGAAGGTGTAATGCGCTTTGAAACCAAAGCCAGACCCCTAGAGTGTTCAAGCTCAGAAAACCTGTTAGAGATGGCTTTCCTAGAATCCTCTCGCAAGTTTGCAACTAGTGATGCTACTGGTAGCTCACCATCTTCCTGTGCACTCTGTTTCCTGCCAAGGTGTTACAGATCTCCTGTCTACATCACGCTCAACAGATTCTGCAACTTGTTCAGCAGCAACAGTAGATCATACCGACCAATGGTGCATATTACACAAACGGGTGTGCGAGCCCCATGGAACATTCTCATAGACCAGAAAGGGAAATTTAAGCTTCAGCAAGGAATGAAGCTGCTCCCTGTAAGCCAATCAAAGATTCCAATCCTTCAAATCAAGACATACCACACTGAACGGACGAGAAGACATTATGGTAAGAAAAGCAAGAATATAAATACACCAGTACTATGCTGGAGAACATTGAATAGACAAAAGGAACAAACAAGATTTCTATGCAAATGTTCACAAGAAAACTAATACTATGATAAGCTTTCAACACTGAAGGTCTTCTCCCTGTGCAGACATTCGTCGATAATATCAATTAGATGAAGGAGCCAATCACTAGGAGTATAAGATTAAAAGCCCAAAAGTACTAGTTGCACATTGCTGCATTTGTCCATTCATCTGGAACTGCTAACATCTCTAGACTTCAAAACTTACAAGCAGTGACTCACAGAAGAGCCATCTGAGCCTTTTTCCTAGCACGTATCCTTTGCACAACCGTCTGGACACGATTCTGATGACGGTAGAGGGAAAGACCACAAGTAACATGACCCCCTTCCAATTTTTCACTATTTTGGATTTCGCTGCATATATGTAAAGGAGGCACCTCTTGCAAAAAATCAATCCCAGCCAAATGTTGTGCCCACTTGTATGGACGTGAACTTTTCTTTTCATCAAATGTCACAAAGTTCCCAGCATGAAGTTTCGCAGTCTGCAGAATATTAAAAGCTAATGATTGTCCCAGAAGAACAATGTAAAATAAACCGATAAGATTAGAAGAAAAAACAAACTGTAACAGTTACTGGTGGAAGTGCATGGTTTATGAACAACATCAAATCCATGTAAGGATAAGTATAAACGCTGTAAAACTCATGTCAATAACTGAGATCAGGTGTAGCTATGTGATGACATGTATCTGTGGTTATTTTACATTAAGAGCAGCTCCTGCAAATAGTTGCTTACTGAAAATGTGCCCAAACAAAATAGAATACACAATCATTGGATTGTCATTTTCTTTTAGGCTAAAAAACTAGAGTTCATCTTGTTTTGTCTATTTATGAATAGTTGCTAATTTCTGATTTAGTGGTTTCAAAAGCAGTAGTCTAGCACCTTAAGCCCGTCGCTATATTTGAGCACATTGGTATAACAAATTTAAGGCTAAATTGCACTTAAATAGCCTCAACTATTCAGTTTTGGCATTTTAATAGCCTGAACTACTTTTTAGCACTTAAATATCCTCGACTTTTTAAGTCTTTGCAACTTACCCCTCCGTTAGTCGGCCATCCAATATAATGGTCATTTGACCATTTTGGACAAACAAAAAATAATGTACTATTTTGTTTCTAAACCAAAAAAACCAACAACAAGAGTCTTTATCCCAAAAATTGGGGGTCGGCTAAAATCCCTAATACAGCCGCAATGACCCACCCCTCCTTCCCCTTTTCTGTTTCAAAATGGCAGCAGCAACAAAGGGGAAGAAGGGGTGGGCTATGGCGGTTGGGGGGGAAGGGGGTTGCAAAAATAATGGTCCATGGTATTAAAGTGAAAATAAAAAGTATAGGGTATCAACTTGCTAATAAAAAATGTACAAGGTATTTAAGTGCCAAAATGAGAGAGTTGAGGGTATTTAAGTAATAAGCACAACCTTGTAACATGCACTTGGAGATGTATGCTCTGTAAGCATAACTTTAGCTATGTATTCATACATCAACATATAAATTGCTGATATGGTCTAGTAGTAATATCTAAATCCACCCTCGCGATTTGATGCCTGCAATTATCTGCCTGCTTATTTGCATCACTAATCCTCACAAGTTCATTTGAGGTTACTGTAGTTGTATAACTTTTGTGCAGTTCATTTGAGGTTCCTGTAGTTATACAACTTTTGTCTGCACAGCCTTGTTTTGTATGGCAAGGACTCGAGGTACATACAAAGTGACAACTTATTTATTCATTTATTAATTAATTAATTTAGAGAATAAGGGCCAGTCTTTGATTGTCACAAAAGGATAAGATTCCAGGATCTCTCCTCCCCTCCCGTACCAAAGGCCTTAACCACTTGGTTACCTAAAGTTTGGTGATAACCTGATTTGTCTGATGTTATCTTAATTTTCAAATTTGGCAGTCTTGAGTCCTTTGGCTAAGTTCAAACTGATTCAATTTATACGATAATCCAACCATTTCAGAAGTGCACTGCATGTGTCTGTTGACTAGTGTGTCAGGTCTAAAAGCTATCTGCCAACACATGTTCCATTGTTCCATTGTTGATCCCATTTCAATCAGAAAGGGCTTGGAAGATTGTGGTGGTGAATCTGGTGATATAGGTGCAACAGATGCTCCCCTAGTGACTAGGCTCTGGGTTATCCGTGGCTCACTTGCTAAGTGCACCTGCTTTGACAGCATTGTTCTCACAGCATCATCTGAAAGCTAAACCATGATCATATTCATCGGGAGGAAATATCTATGGAATTAAATGTAAAGCACAACTTCCTGGATCATTCTTACTGTCTCAATGAGCTTCTAACAAAATTCCGACATAACCACTACTTAGACGACACCACTCTTAAGTCTTAACTAGTCATGCAAACAGAAGGCCAAGCAGGATTTAGGCAATAGACAGAGCGGAAGAGAGTTACCTGATGAGGAAGCTCCGTACCGGTGTCATTGGGAAATAGATTGCACAAGATATCTTCAGATCCTTCATCCGCATCTTCGACTCCCACACACACAACATTCAACTTTACCAAGTACTCAAATTCGAGGGAGATTAGCTTCAAAGCTTTAAGCCCAGAATCTTCATCATCATATATAGATAGTTTAACTTTCAGTGGATGAGATTGGCAGATTCCTGCTTGGTCAATGTTGTCCTTAACCAGGTTTTTCTTAGGTCTCTTTCTTCTCCTCTGGGCATCTTCCTCCTCATCCTGCACATTATCCTCCAACTTGCTGTTTTCTGTATTTGTTGATGTACCTGCTAATATAGCTCTTCTTATATCAGTTTCAAATAAATTATTTGCAGATCAGTATTTGCACAACAAGCCATACTAAACAACAAAAGTCATGTGAATTATTACTACTACAACTATGGGCATATCTTTTCTAGTTTGAAAGAGATACATGTGGATACAAAATTTATTACAGGTATTATCATTGTTCAAACCAAAATTCACAGGTTATTAAAGTGCAGCTGTTTGATTATATATCTAAATGGGGAACAACTCAGGTTTGGTGGCATGCATAGACAAAACCAGTAAACCAGACTATAGAAACCTGACTATCAGCTACTAGTAATGAAGGTATTCCACCAACATAAACACCCCTTTCCACGCTTAAGAATGAGTAACATACACATGTGAAACATCATCTAGCTTCTTTGCTCCAGGGTGCTGAACAACATCTTGTGTAAGAGAGAAGAAATAATATCACCATGCAGACAATTTTGAACATAATTGTGACTCACCTGGATTTCTCATTCGAATCAAACATAATAGCTATTACATATTAACAAGATAAAAGATATCTGGAACCTCTGTAATCGCTCTCCAAGAAAAATATACAATTTTGAGATTTGTACCATCCAAAAGAAAAGGATTTTGATTATTCCTCTCCAGTAAATAAATCATATGAAGTCAGTAGAGGAATGAGCATTAGACCATGGAAAAAATAATTTTTACTCCTTGAGTGCATGTAGTCTTACTCTATACTAGCCTCAGAGTAATTCAGTCCTGTTAGTGCAAGAAATAATACCCATTCTCCCGGATTCATTATTTGATTTTCTTTTACAATTTTTTAGATTATATTAGGCTAGTAAACAATATTATTATGCCTCG
This sequence comes from Iris pallida, assembly GCA_029216955.1. Classification (NCBI taxonomy): domain Eukaryota; kingdom Viridiplantae; phylum Streptophyta; class Magnoliopsida; order Asparagales; family Iridaceae; genus Iris; species Iris pallida. The sequence goes on along the minus strand of JANAVB010032220.1, from coordinate 1,471,572 downwards.
TACGGGTGAATATCCATAAAATAAGCTGACATTGACTCCCATTCTTGTCTCCACAATTATATAGTCATATAATCAATCCGGCTGAATGAACATTTTTCTCACAATATTTCACAGAATTGATAGATTAAAATCTACTAATATGTGCTAATGCATAATGTAGTTTAAGATCACGTCCCATGGGTCCATACCATTTTATCTACAATTCTACATCCATCTTCGTTACATTTCGTCTGGATAGGCATAACTTAATGCAAGCGTTGCAACAATGCTTAAACAACATGGTACTATTACTACCAAGGTTATCATTACTTAGTTGATACAAACGTTATATTTCAAAGATAATTAAATTACCATTGTCCCTATTAGCTTGCTGTTGAGCAAATGTTTGGGCATCTTTTGTGCTTCCGATTATCTCCAGTTCAATCTTCTCACCAAATGCTTCTTTCTGGGCCAATAATTGCGAGTAAACTATATAAAGAGGTGGGGAAAGTAACTCAGCAGCATGGTTCTGTTTAAGTTTCTTGGTATGCATAATCCCAAGCTGCTGCTGCACTGGTAAGGATGCTTTCTTCAGAGACTTCAGATGTGATGGCAAACTTGTGAGGAACTTCTTTCGATTTGCTATAATTTCCAAGAGACATCGTTTACGTTCCTCCAACTTTTCAAGGAGTTCACAGAGTTTTTTTCGCTTGTAAAAAGAAACAAGTTAGATATGAGCATTGAAACGGGAAGAAACGGATCAAAGTTGCTGCAACCTAATAGTTTGGCTGAAACTTGTATTACCGCAGCTAAAGAGAAGCAATTAGTGGTTGGAAGAAAAGATGAAATGACATAAACTGATGTTGCAAAAAATATGATGTTATCAATGATCAGGTCAAGTGCAAAACAAAATCTTTTCCAACTATACAAGCATACTGGCATTTTGTGGGATGAAACTGATCAATGAATAGAGGCAATTCCAGGTATGATGCGTACAATTCTGACATTTATTTCACATTATTACATAAATACGGATTTTGCATATTATGCCGAAAGAAGAAATAGGCAATTCCAGGTAGAAGTGGTCTTCAAATGGAAACAGGAAACCATAGTAGTTTAGATGGGTAACCCTCTTGATCAGACAATTAATGCTTCATATTGATGGGTTTCAACACATGATTGTGAGGTTGGCCTTGGCCTCCACATTTGTTGCCCTATTGAAGCAGGGTCACTCACGCGTGGGCAAGTGAAGTTTATGACGTCGAGAACACGCTCCATGGGAGGCTCTCCATTGTCCTTGTCAAGAACTGTAATGCACAATCTTTTGAGTAGAAGGCAACCGAAAGCTGTGATAGTACGCTACTTATTCATATCTATGATGATTCTCCCTTGTTGTCAACTGCGAGAAATGATCCAGGTACTTGTAAATAACTACTTATAGGATTTTCCACATTCTTCACAAAGGTTACAGTAGCTGAAGAATTCACTACCAGGGCAGGATCAATGGTGCTGCTACATTCACGATAGGTTTCTTACTGCTTTTTTGTCTATCAGCTGAAGGAACATTGAGCTGGATGTTCTTTTATAATGTAAATATTTTCACTAGAATTATCTATCAGAAAAAAGAGAAAAAGTAGTAGTAGTTTACTACAAGTTAACAAAAAGGATCATAGTCAACATATGCAAGAAATTTTAAGTTAGGATGACCACAAGAAACTATGACAATGCCACAAAGAGGTAGCCATGAAAAAACGGTCTTTGAAAAGACAGAAGACCCTTCTTGTGGAAGGGTGTACAGAAGCAAACGTGTGGAGGGAAACTTAACAATGACACTCATGATGGATTCTAGTTCTCCTCTGAATCCCACATCATGGAACTGGACTGCTCAGGAAAAAGGAAACCATTGACCAATGATTAGCATAATAGAAGCACTATGAAAGAGAGCTAATCCTTGAAAACTGAATTTTAATAGGATCATCGTATATGAGGACAAACATGATGAAGATAAGGGAAGTTCCGAAATGGAAAGTTACATTTCTTTTACCAGACATAGACTTTCTCGTGCAAAAACTCCCAGGAGATGGAAAACTCTAGTGGTTTGAGGCTATCTATAACCGAGGGCTGAAATTCTTCCATAGGAAGAATAGGAACACCAAATGGACTGTCATGTGCTGAATCTGACATGATACAAATCCCACACAGACATGTCAAATATGCAGGCACACCCAACAACAGCAGAGTATACATCTTTATTACATCGTAGCAGATTATACATCTTTATTACGTCGTTTCACCCTTTCCGTATTGGTAAACATATGTCATATTGCCTCCGAGGAAAACAACACAACTCTAGAAAGAAGCACTACTTGAAGAGTGGTGCAAGGAACTCTGACCAAGATGTGATAATGTAGCCAAAGCCGGTCAACTCCTACCTGCACTAAGGTGATGCAAAAAAAGTGAGTTTATGCACGCTTGTGTTGAGCTCAAACAATGATAAACCTTTGTTACTAAGAGAGATTTGTGAAGAGGAGTAAGAAGGTATCTGGAATCTCTTTTCAAACGAGAAAAAGATAGCTTGCAGCTATAACTGCAACAACCTGCTTAACTGCTGAAACGTTAAATGCCCAAAAGATGAAGTTTCTAGCAGTAAGAACATGAGCAAAGGATTGATCGAAAGGATTACAGGTCATCAAAAGGAGTCATCACCAATGCCAACTAAAGCACATGTTCGGGCAAGGATAATCAGGTATCTATGATAAGGGTAAATGTAGGATTTCCCAGCCAAACAAATAACCATGTTCAAACCTTTCTTACAAAATCAGAGTAGGTTATGGAGTAAGGTTGAACATCGAGAATGTTCCATGAAAGGTCAACAAAATTCCATGAATAGTTGCCAAACTATAATAACTATGAGCTTGTTCCAAATTCCCAACCAAGCTAGCTATGAGCAAGAAAAGGGCTGGCCGCGAAGCATAGAAACTCTGCATTAATAGGGAGGCCTACAATTTTTCGTCTTGCAAGTTAAGCCTGTGTAAACAGGAGCAAAACCAACCTTCAACTTCTCTAGAATGAGAGTAAAGCAGAAAGGAGTAGATCGAATCATATGATTTTTCTATAGAGAATCACATTCGTCCTTGTAGTGCAATAAAACAAATAGCTAATGGAAACACATAACGTGGTTTTTAGTTCTATAGAGATACCTAAGAGCTTTGTTTTATGGATCGGAGTGTTGTGTTGGGTAATTAAAAAAAATATGTCCACAAAATGAGCGTAGCTTAAATAAAACGTTGAGATGGATGGCTCGCAATACATTGAAAGATGGAAGAATAAATTAGTTAATTCATGGAAAGTTGGAGGCGGTTACAAAACAAGGATAAGATGAGAGAAAATCATCTAAGGTGGCATTATAAGGTCGCACTGTAGACCAATTGATGCACCAGTTAGAAGTGATAAGATATTAATCAAAGAAACTTCTAGAATGAAGGGTAGGCCTAAACGAACTTGGACTGAGGCATTAACAAGGGATATGTTTTTTGTTAAGTTATATAGGACGTGCCCATAATAGAGCTCATCCTTGTCATCCAAGCCTCCTCCTCCATCAGAATGGGTTCGGGTATGGAACATAAGAATCGTCCATATAAACAAATTGATACAGTTTTTATGACCAGCTGTCAACCTAACTTCAACCCTCTATGTTAGTACCAGATTCCTAGCCAAGTACTATGAACACGAGAGGATCATGCCATAAACATAGGACATTTGGAGAGTAGGTATACCTAGCTTTTAGCTATGCAGTTTAAGCTCATACAACCAAGAAGAATCCTCCAAATTCTCTTGTACTATAAAGAATCTAGATGATGAGGTAAGATGATACAATCTACTATAGAAAATTGCATTTTATCTCTATGACACATTAAGACACTAGTGAAAGGAACGACATTCCCATTGCCCTTAATAGCTTCTAGAAGAAAATGACTCGTAGAGCTGACAAAAAGTTTTGGGATAAAGGTTTATTTTGTTATTGTTGTTATATTATCTTTCCCCTGCTTGTTGAAGTGGTCATATTTTGTCTTAGTAGTTACTACTTCCTGTTACCTTTCCATCATACATCCATGAAGCTATTATGACACATTAGTAGGGATTGCAAAAGTTCGTCACCAAGGAACTACAATCTTGAAGTCGTCTGGTAGCTCCGTCCACCTCGTCTTCACCAATAATAATTAATAGAGCAAATGGAAAAGTCGCATAGGTACATCCCTCGAGTCCTATGGGAGGTATAACACTTATGGAAATTACATAAACAGAGCTACCTGAAAAAAGAACCTAGATATTATCCCCGTCTAATAATTCTACGTATTGGATTGTCACAGACAGTAAGGTACCTGAAATAGCTCAAAGTGAAGTCTCTTTAGCATCAAATCATGTGCAGCGTCATTTGCCAGCACACCTCCTTTAATGTCGTCAGGCGCACTGTTGAAGAACTCTGCTTCAGGGACAAGATCTATATCTGGATACTTCGACCTGAAATCTTTGCACGCCTTTATGGCTTTCATGTAGTGGTTCTTCTCATACATCAAATTATGAAGCTGCAAGGTCGCAAAGTCAACAGGAGCCTTCGCGCTCTCTGTTTCTGCTTTTACGCGATCTTCTTCCAGCAATATGGACCGATTGACCTATACAAGGGGATAAAATAATTTCTCAAAATTCAAACTAAAGAACAAAATGTAAATGTTATCCCCTAAATTGTATAACAAATATGTCAGAAGCACGTTTCCTTAGTATATGGTGTTACAATGGTCAGGTTAGGGTCATCACATGCTTTATTGTCATCTGCCAAAACATAGGCATCTAGAATCAACTCTATGTTTCACCAAGTTGCTTACCAATTCATCTGATAGCAATACAATGGATCAATATGTTTTTGACATATTTACAAGAATTACAATAACATAAGTATTGTCTATCTTCTTCCTCTTGAAGCATGGATAATAATTTTTTCCTCTAAATTTTGGATTTTCAGTATGAATGATTAGGCTTGTAATCTAAGGAGATGTCCCATGGGCTAGGATAACAGGCAACAATATACAAAATTTGTTGATTTGGTAAGGCTTAGATGTTGACATCCTTGTTGCATTTGGCAATGAAATAGCTGATTGAGTGGCTATTATCTCTGTTACTGTTAAGTGACTTAGTGTCGATTTCCATCTTTCCACTACTAGAAATATAGGATACTAGTAAATATGAGAATGACGGCTCGGAGCTTTCGTCAAGTCTTCTATGTTTTTTTTTTGTTTTTTTTCCATCAGAAACAAGACCGGACAAAGACAAGTAGACAACCTAATGTATAAGTATAAACTTTTATGCCGAATGATCACTATTTGTTTGGACTCAATCAAGTCATAAATATTCAATACTCAATTTCCGATCAAGTTACAAACTATAATATTCAAGTAGTACGACTACGATCTGAGCCATGTTACGACAAGACAAATCATAAGGGTCTGCTTGACAATTGTAGGGGTAGCGGTTATGAGGTGTTTTTATAGTACCGGTTATGAGCGGTTATTGGGTCTGGTTTTTGGTGGTTGTTAAGTAGCAGCTTTTAAACCAGTCCAATTCATGCTTGGTAATTCACTAACGAGCGGTTTTATAAGTTTTTTACACGAATAAAATTAAATAGGGAAGGCTATTAGTAGTTATAATTATATATTTTTGGTGAGGATCTAAATGGAATAAAATAATAAAATTCCTCAAAACCCACCGATTTTGGGTGTTTATAAAGCCACCCAAAACTACATTACACCAGTTTAAAGAGGTTTTTGAGCCGACCAAAACCAGTGCCTCAAAAAAATTAACAAGCAAAGGCTTTCATAAACGGTCGGTTCAAGAACACCCCAGAATCGGTGAAAACACCATTACCAAGCATACCCTAAATCTCTTAATTTCCAGTGTTACATGGCTCTTCATGCAATTATATTTAAAGACAAAAAAATCCAAAAGTTAAATGAAGATTGCTGTGCTGCCATATAAGCTCAACATAGCAGTATTGTGTTGTCATATCAACAAAATAGAGCGGCGACAAGGCCGATCATCCAAGCTTCATAACAAAACACAAACGAGAGGGAGGGGTGACCATCTCAATGAACCGTCCTCATTCATGGGTGGCGAAGTAGAATAAGAGGGGGCTTAGAGCCTTAGAGAGGATCGATCTTTCATAACCATTCTCGACTTCCCATACAAGTTATATGATAGGATTCTCCGATGCAATTTGAGGACATGGAGGCATGGCCGATGTACTTTCGATCTCCCATAGTTGACTACCATTTGAGGGAGTGTAGAGGACCCGCTGATGGAGAAAGAGAGCAAATATTCTGATGGGGAGGGAGGTGCCACTGTGAGTATATCATGGCAATGTGAAGACTAATTAATCAGGAGGGACGGAGGGTTTCAGGAAAGGGGATCTGATATTGTACATAGAACAAACATTTGGAAATTAAGGAGGTTTTATGATGATGTTTATCTTAACCGTTGGATTGAATCCAATGGTTCATAATTACCCCCACAAAGCTGAATGAATCTAGACTTTTCTCTAAAATTTAAGTTACATCCAACGATATGGAATTTATGTACTTATTTGCTTTTTTAGATGTTGTGTTCATTATACCGGCGTGACTTGCTGCATCTGTTTATTATACCGATATGGAATTTAAGTTACATCCAATGGTGCCAGATGTGCCAGATTGAGACTTGCTGCATCTGTTTGGCATGTCTGGAAGGAGAGGAACCGGCGCATTTATGAGGGGCTGTCCACTACACCAGTGGGCATCCTTCAAAACATTGAGTCGGATGTACTAGTAATGTCCCCCTGAGTTGGGACTGTATCTCTATGTTGTAACCTATTGCGATGATAGTGGAATAAAATTTACCCTTTTTCCAAATATATATATATATATATATATATATATATATATATATATATATATATATATATATATATATACACTTACTATTGTATTTTTTCCATTATTTTAACTAAACACCATCATGTGTTTAGTTGGACATGGAGGCCGACGTAGAGGTGGAGTTGGAAGCGGGTACACGGACCTCGATTTGGAGGTGGAGGTGGTGGAGGCAATATTTCCTTCGAGTCGGAGGTGGATGCAGGGGCAAATCTTTTTCTTGTGAAGGCTGGGGTGGAGGGTTCAACCTCCGACCCAAATCTGAACCCACCCATGTATATCTCCGAAATGTCCAAGACGGAATATCAGAAAGTTCTATCCTCTCCATCAAGGTTATCTAGAGGCTATAAAGCAAAATGTTATGGAACAAGGAACGAAAACGCGGTGCTCTACTTGGTATGCAACAGGGAAATGGTTGTTTCTTCGGAATATTTAGGTGGAAGCGAACAAAGTGTGGGACTAGGCCTTGATTAAAGTGGAGGTAGGCCTCGCGATCGCCGTCAATGTACTTTACTTGTTTTCCACCGTAATGGCTGTCGAATCATAAATCCCTTTCCTAACGAAGAAAATCAAAAGCACGCATCTAGGAATTATGATTTTTCCTCTCCACACAAAAATTAGTATTTCTTCTTCTTTTTTCCTTCGTTTCGTGTTAGGGATCTAGGTCTTGAAATCAAAACAAAACGAGCATACAAGCAACTAAAGTGCAAGAAATCATCATCATACCATCAGCAAGTACTCTTTCTATTCCGAAACCCTAAAAAAACCATAATCCCTAAAAAAAGAGCGGGAGGACGAGACCTGCCGGAGGGAGATGAAGAGGAGGGAGGCGCTGGTGATGAGCTCCCTCAGGTCGGACTTGGGTCTCCCTTCCTTCTTCAGGAAGAGCATCTTCGCCGCGATCTCCTCCATCTCCGTCCGCCTCTCCTCCAGAACATGGTGGGTTTTCGTCGTCCCCTTCAGCTCGCCGGAGCCGGCGACCTCCGCCTCCATCTGCTCTCCTCCGCCCGCTCCTCCGCCCTAGGGTTTATGAGGGAGAGCCGAGAGGGAGAATGTTGGGTCTGCTTCGGAAAAAGTAACTGGAACCCAGAGGCTATAATGAACTGGGAATCTAGGAAGGAGGTGAGGGGCTACTTTTGATTTTAGGGTCCGTTTGGTAAACCGTATTTGGAGGTGGATTTTAGGATTTTGTGGATTTGGAATTAAATTCATGGAATTCCATGTTTGGTTGGAGATGGATTTAGATATGGAAAGTATAACCAAATCCAAAATTTGGAAAGTTGGATTTTGGAGAAAAAAAATAGTCATTTTTTAATAATTTAGTTGTTATATTAAATATTTAGTAAAAACTAATTAATAATTAATAGTTAATAAATAAGTTAATAATTCGTTATGTTTTACATATAATTTTTTTACAATTATTATTTTCAAAAATATTTAATTTATAATTAATTGAAATTAGTCATTAATATTGTTTTAAAAAAAAAAAATTTTATAACGAATAGTTAGTTATCAAAATTATAATCTAAATTAATGATTTGTAATTTAATTAATATTAGTTATCATCTAATAATTAGTTATCATAACTATAATCTAAATTAATAATTTACAGTTATAATTTATAATTTATAATTTATTTTTTTATAATAATCTTAATGAATAATTTACAATTTAATTAATCATAACTATAATCATAATTATAATCATTTACTAATCATAACTATAATCTTAATTAATATTCAATTATAGTCATAATAAAATATTTATTACTCTTATTATAATCTTAATTAATAGTTCATTAATTACTATTTATAATAATCTTAATTATTAATATTTTAGTCACAATTATAATCTTATTTAATAATTTATAATTTAATAATCTTTCATTATAATCTTAGCTTATTATAATCTTAATTAATAATTGAATAATATATTAATCATAATTATTATCTTAATTAATAATTTATTAATTTATTAATTATAATTATAATCTTGATTAATAATTTAGTAATTTATAATTTTATTTTAATATTTTATAACAATCTTATTTAATAATTTATATATTTATTAATCATAATTATAATAATTTATTAATGATAATTATTATAAACTTTAATATAATCAGTCTTATTATAATCTTAATTAATAATTGATTAATTTGTTAATCATAAATATAATCTTAGTTAATAATTTATCAATTATAATTATAATATTGATTATAATAATATATTTATCATAACTATAATTTTAAATAATTTAGAAATAAATACTTAATTATGATATTAATTAATAATTTATTTTTCTTAATTATAATCTTAATTATAAATTATTAGTTACTATTTTATTATAATCTTAGTTAATAATATATTAATCATAATTTTCATCGGTATTAATAATTTATTATTTAATAATTAATATATTATTTAAATTTTAATTAATAATTTATTATTAGCATATAATCATCATTATAACCTTAATTAATAATTTGTTAATCATAAATAATTTTATAATTATAATAATAATTTAACTGTTAATCATAACTATAATTATAATAATAGTAATTAATTAATTAATTATTATTTTATGAAATAGTATTTTTATTATCATAATTGTTAATCATAAGTCTAGTTTACCAAATTTTATGTTTGGTTGGAGTTGGATTTTGCTTTGGATTTGGATTTGGAAATCCATGATTTGGATTTGGATTTGAATTTTGGATTTCCAAATCCAAATCCAAAACAAAATCCATTTTACCAAACAAGCCCTTATGCAAGTTATGTGCCGACATTTATTGTCAAGCGTTGCTGTGTGTCCAAAGGCAACTCTCTCTCAATTGGATGTTATACTGACAATTTTCTCCCTCCGAAATAATAATAATAATCAAATCAATCAAAATTTTAAAAGTTTAAAACCGAATTTCAAACCAAAATTAGCTATAGCCGAAACCTTCCTGTCGTTATAATGAAGAAAAATTTTGAGTTGCACTCCCACTTTATTTATCATAATTCTAGGTGCACCACACTACTTTACCATAATGTACAAATCCTCTACTTCCATCAAAAACTAACAGTCAACTCTGTTGACCATTATTTTTTGACCAAAATAGTCCTAGCAAATCATCATTATTACAGTTTCCCCCTTCTCAGCTTGGAAAGAAGGAATGGATATTTCGGTCAAAAATTAACGGTCAATCGTTGACCGTTAGTTTTTTACGAAAGTGAGGGATTTGTACATTATGGTAAACTAGTGGGGTGCACCTTGAATTATGGTAAATTAAGTAGGGTGCAAATCAAATTTTCTCTATAATCAATTCAGTTTATTCAGTTGTACTATTTATGTTATTTAATGCACTGGACCTAAAGTTGTATTGTGGATAAATTATATTAAAAATATATAATTCTTATACACATATTTTTTCAGGCTAAATTGCATTTTGATACCTTCAACTATTCCGATTTTTCAACTTGATATCCTAAACTTTCTTTGTAACAAGTTGATACCCGAATTTTTTTTGGACGGAAATACCCATGGTCAAACTTTAAAATTATCCCCCCTCTCCGCTTCCGGCCCCCCCTCCCCTCCCGCTTCCGGCCGCCTCCCCCCCCCCCCTCCCGCTCCGGCCACCCGCCCCCGCCTCTCCCCCTAGGGCACGACAACGCGGGAGGAGGGGGAGCTAGGGGAGGGTGGACGAAAGCGGGAGGGGAGGGGAGGCGGCCGGAAGCGGGAGAGGGGGGTGGCCGGAGGGGGGAGGGACGGGAGGGAGGGCGGCTAGGTGTCACGACCCGTTACCCAAATTGTTGGGTCGGGCCGAGTCATGTCCAGCCTGCGCTTGAGATAAAGCGCAGTAAGCTGTTTCTAGAAATAACAAGATAAGACTAAATGTGCTAACAGTTCTATAAGTGAATAAAAAACACAAAAGTCGTCTCATATAGTAATAAGTCCAAGTACAAGTCTGAAATGTAAAACTGGATACACGTCCAGTTACAAAATGCGTAATCTAATACATGACTACTCTCAAAAGTCTAAAGCAAAAGGACAACTAAGCGAGATTCCCCGCAGGTACATCCTCGTAAGGCAAAGCCGGGTCCTCGGCAGTAACTCCATAATACGGATCACAGAGCAACTCCTCCTCAGTAAGGATACCTACAACGTTATCCTGTCAGGACGGGAGCAAGTACTGAGTCTAACAAACTAGCATATGAAACATGGAAATGAACATAAGAGGAATAACTGGAAACATGGCATCACATATTCTATCATGGCAAGGACACATATGTCATAGAGACAGATGTATATGTAATGTTTAAAACTGTAGCAGGTACGTGATCGTCAATAGGTGTAAAATATACTGTAGTACAAGTATATAAAATGTACTTTCGTACAAGTAAAACAAGCGATAGATGCACATACGTACAAATACAGCTGGTGCACCTACGACAAGGTATACATAAAATGTCAACCTTGCTCGGTACGTACGTACGAGTAAGGGGGCATGATCACGTACGCTACTAACAGTTTTCCCATAACCCAGGTTCTAATTATGTGAGAGATACATAAAGACTGTTCTAAACATGGTAGAAATGGAAAGTACAACATGTGATATTTTAACTTGCTACCCCAAGGATCAGCATTTAATATGGTTGGATTTGCAGTTCATTTATGTAACAGTATGTAAAGTTTGTAGAAAGTACTTGTCTCTAGCAAAGCAAAGCAAAGCAAGCTGCGATAAAAATGCTATAGATGCCTGGTAACTCGTCACTGTAGAAATAAATACATAAACTTAGTTTTTACACTAAGCTAAAACACTAAGACACTAATTGGTGCAACACGACTTGTGACTGGGCACCTAGCCAAAATGATGACTTTAGCATAGGAGACCACTGTGGGGTGACACACTACTATAACTAACTTTCTAGGATCTTTACACTAGTGAGGGGTGAGGTTCAACACGGCTATAACTCAAAATAACACAAAAAGTTGCAAGTCGTAATTATTTAATAATTAAATCAAATGAACATTGTGTTCCAACAATTTTTTAGATAGACAAAAAGCTCAATTTTACATAAAATAAAGTACCAAAATGATCCTTGTTAATTATAAAAATTTTATTATAATTTTTCTGGAATTTATTAACCAGTACAAGTATTTTATAAAAATCAGTTTTCCTAAGTACACAGAAAATGAGTTCTAGTTTCATATGCCAAAACAGTGGCAAAACTGTAAATTAAATACTGTAAAAATCATACTAAATTAGCTAAATTAACATAGTATCTAAATACTATTTTTTCAGAATTTTAACAGCAATTTAAGTATTTTTAGAAATTTAAAAACAACATTGTACACAATTGAAATTAAATAATTAATTATCTGCGTATTTTGTCCATGTACATAATTTGAACCAAAGTTCAAATACAGGACCCAAGGCCATGAATCAAGTCCAATATGACTTGTACAGGTCTTGAATGTGTGAAAACACATTTGAGCCCAAAAATCCATGCTAGGCTTGGACACCAAATGGTTACAGTAATTAAAATACACAAAAAATACAAGGTGGTAAAAGTACAAAATAAATATTAATATTTTAATAAGGTAAAATTATACCTAGTAGTCATATAAATATGACAAGTATATTTACATATATTAAATTATAATATGTGTGCAATATTATGCAAAGTACATAGGCTAAACAGTTATGTATGTATACACATACATATATATATAAGGAAATACATACATATATATATATATATATATATATATATATATATAAAGAAATAAATATATAATATATAATATATACATATACATATACATATAAACATAATATATATATGTATAAAACAGTAAATATAATATATAATAATATACATATACATATACATATACATAAAGAAATACATATACACATATACATATATATATACATATAAAATATGTATATAAATACATTATATAAATAAAAATACTAAATATAATATATATATATACACAAATATAAATACTGTATATAAATACTTATAACAGTATACCTAAATACATATATACATATATACATATATATATATATATATATATATATATATATATATATATATATATATATATATATATATATATATATATATATATATATATATATATATATATACAAATAAAACAAAAATAAAAGAAAACAGAAAAAGAAAAAGAAAAAGAAAACAAAAGAACAGCGCAGGGGGGGGTTCGAACTCGGCCCTCTGGGTCGGGTTCCTGGGTTGGGTCGGGCTGGCCAGGGGGTCAGCCCGAAGCTTGTGTTAGGGGGAGGGTTTTGATTTTATTTTTTTTTGTTTTAGTTAATAATAATAATAACCCGAAAAATCCACTATGTGTCCTGACAGTTTGGGACACAGAGTCTATGTGTCCGTGCTATGGACGACACGTACGGGTCATGAAACGCGTGTCCGAGCACAGCGTTGGGTTCGTCATGTCCTAGCGAACGACATAGGTCGAATCGAGACACGTACGACACATTTCAACACTGCCACTTATGTAATGCTCCGCTCCGCACGAGGCATTTGGTTGGCTTATTGGATGGGATCAGAATATTGGACCGTGACTTATGTTGGGAATCAGGAGAATTGAGACTGATACAGTCTCTCTTAGCTGGCTAGAAGGAATGGATATTGGAACGTGGCTCGCTGGTGGAGCTACGCTTAGTGGAATTTTGGGTGAGTGGAACTGTCCTTCCTCCTCCTTACTCCTTCATGCTTAATAGATGAAGTATTGAAATGCTATGAACTGCCCCTAAATGTTCCTTATGTTAGTTGCTGAATAATAGAGATGCTTTTGTTGAGAATTATTGAAATGTATAACACATTGAATTGTTAATGTGATTCGCTGCCTGAGAATGAATTGATAACATTGCCCCTTATGCTTAACACTGCTGGAACAAGTAGACACTTGAATAATGAGATGCCTTATGAATGATAGAATAAGAAATGAACTAGCTATGCTATCGAACCAATGAACTGAATGAAACACTAGAATCATGTACTATCTGTATAACTGTTGCAAGAATATGAAATGTTGCCTGTCCCTTATAAGAAATGAATGAATGTTAAGTTCCTCTTAAGAAAGGAATGATATGAGATACGTTGCAATGAAGCAATGAATGAGAAATGATAAAGCTGGGATCGTTGAGATCACCAAATGAAATGATGGTAATGATGAAATGAATAAGTCATTGAATATGACTAATGATGCACTGTTGCCTTTACTTTCCTTAATATATTTTACCATGCGATTATGTTCACAATCGAGTCGGACACGCATTCGCATGGTCATGGACAACTTGTATACAAGGTTTGAGTAATAATTTCCTCGAACGGTTCCTAGGGCCCTGGGGACCGATTCGGCCTAGGAGGAAATAATGATGAGTGCTATGGGAGCACAGATAAGACGGGGTGGCATAGAGGCTCGCCACCTACTATGCTGACCGCATTATCTTAAATGAAATAAAATGAGAAGAGTCCATATGGTTTAACAACACCAGTGACCATGTAGTCAGGATGCATGCTAATGAATGTTTTGTGCAGGCAGAGTAAGTATATCAGATAACCTGTATTTGATGTAGGTACGAGAAGTCGGCTATCGGTAAGAAATCACATAATTGTGATATTGTATAAGTTGGTTTAACTTGCCTGCTTAACATGTTCAATTCATTATGCTAGAAAGATGCCTTGCTATAAATAGTGCTCAAACATAACATCCATGCTAAGTGATGCTTGAAGTGAGAACTGTCATAATGTTTAAGATGTTAATGTTAACGATGCCTCAATGATGCCTTTTCATGATAACACCTAGTATGCCTCAATGATGCCTTTGCATGATAACACCAAGAATGCTAAAAAGATATGTCCACATGAATGCTACAAAGAATATGTTTACATGCTTCACTCTGATTATTGCCCATGAACTGTAAACTGATGCTAGGCCCCAAGTAGAAAGACCATTCTAATAAATGTTTGCTTAAATGATCACTTTAAATGTTGGTTTATGCGAGTGGGTTGGATTCTGCTCGCCAGTACATAGATGATGTGCTGACCCACGTTTTGTGGGCAGGTGCTCGTGCTTGGAATGTTCTACACACGAAGATTAGCTGGATTGGTTCCGCGGCATCGAAGATTTGTTGGGCATACAGAAGCTCTCCTTGTACAAGATGATGTCTTCTGTTTATAAAGGGCATAATGTATGGAACATTGTAATCAGTTGTATCAGTGAGATTGTGAGCCAAGTCAGTATATCGAGTGGTAATCCAATGTATCCAAATATTAAATATAAGCTGTATAGCATTGTTCAGTTGGGTTCCAATGTAAAGTGAGATGTGCTGTAATCATTGTACTTCAATACAAGTCTTGTACTCTTCTTCAATTATCAATAAAGAGAATAAAGTTCTACATATCTCTGTGTGGCTTCAAGTTACTCTTTTTCTCCGCTGCTATAAAGAAGTGATGTACTTCTATTCAATAAGAAAGATTATCCTCATTACATTCAACTTATCTGCTTCTGCCGCTGCGATGTGTTCCTATTTGAAGAATAATCGATTATGTACCATCTTTGCCTTGTACAAGTGCAATACCAGACTTGTACGGCATCACGCCCAAGCGAGGACGATCGATTCCAAGAGATAAAATATGTGAATAAATGACTCTATGAATCGGGGCGTGACAAATTGGTATCAGAGCACGGCTTTACGTCCTTGGTCTCTTCTTTGATTCGTTTCAAATCAAAGTTGCATCGGCGATTAAATCAAAGATTGCTTCCGCGATTATGTTGTTGTTGTTCTGTAATCATCCTATGTTGTTCGTGTCTGAAAGATCATTGACCCTCTTGGCTGCTCACTGGATGTTCCATACAATAAGTCTATATACATTGTGATACCCCTAAATGAATGATTATTGTTGGTTTGGACACAAATAACCCAACAATGACTCGATGCCATAGTATGCTATATTGTGAATGCTGTTAGAAATGTGGGAATTGTTTGCCATTAAAATTGTTTTGATTGAAATCTTAATACAAACAGAACAGTGATACAATATAGGACTTAGATGTAGTCCTAGGAGTACACTTTTGTTTAAGCTGGGTCCTTAGTGCCAATGGAGCGAGTGGTAATGCGTTGACTCCGTTGACCGGCTGACGGTGGTTATCGGTTCTCTGAAGGTGTTGATTGCTCTGGGTGCTGGAGCTTGCTGAGAGGAGTAAGACGTTGAGTGTCTAGAACTGCCTCTCTGGTGATTCTCTGTTGTGGATTCTTTTTGTGAATCTTATGTTCTGAGTCTCTGTGTGTGTGAAGGAGATGACCCTTCTATTTATAGTTTTGCAGGCTGGCTGCTCATGCGCGCATGTAGGATACGCCGGTGTGGGAACGCCACGTGGAGGTTGCTGATGGAGGCGCATGGATGCTGCGCCCTGATCGAGGGGGAGAACTCTTCATGCTGCTGTGGTGAGCCGGCACGTAGCAGGGAGAAGATCTTTCCGTTGCTGAAATCTTGGACGAGTTGAGTCAAAAGACACGTGTCGTCGACTCATGGTTCGAAGATCTCGGATTTGGTGGAGAGGATGATCTGGTGGGCTGTGCCTTTGATTGGGCGTAGGAGGAGGCTGCGGCTCATAACCTTTAGGAGTTACAAACCATTTGGGGCGCATGGCTTTTGAGGCGCATGCAGGCGACTTTCTTTCTGTCTTTCGGGATCAGAGAGCAGTCTGAGGCGCATGGCTTTTGAGGCGCATGCTGGTTTGGACGCATGGCCGTAGAGGCGCATGCGGGTTTGGACGCATGGCCGTAGAGGCGCATGCGGATGGACGCATGGCCGTAGAGGCGCATGCGGGTTTGGACGCATGGCCGTAGAGGCGCATGCGGATGGCCACGTGGCAGTAGCCGTCGGAGTCATGATGATGCTGACGTTGCCGATGCTTCGTAATCTGAAAAAGCTGTCACTTGTTCAGACTTTGGGAGGCGTGCTGCCAACTCTGTCAGTTCAGCATTTAATGTTGGTGACGTTCGATGGACAGCTGAGTGGGCGCGTCGGTTGGCGTTCCACTCGGTATGGAGATGTGTGGGGGCGCATCCTCTATAATGTGCCGAGTACTGTAGGGCGCGTCTGTATGATGCGCCTGACGCCGAAGGGCGCGTCCGTGTGATGCGCTGTCTGGCTGGCGCATCGGACATGTCTTTTAATGATGCGGCTGTCTCGCTCTTCAAGTGCTATAAATAGCCGTTTGGCTGAATTCGAGGCGTCCGGTTCATCCATTTAATATAAATTCATTGCACGGAATTCGGAGGGCCATCCACTTGGCGCGTGGGTTTGATCTGCCCGGCCTATAAATAGTGGCATGGAGAGAAGATTTGCTTCTCATTCCCTTACGTACTTCCAATATGAATTTGAACATACGGGTGCATTCTGCTGACGAAGTGCTCCCGAGGGTGAAGATGAGACGCTGTGTTGTCTTCGATGCACTTGAAGGTGACTGTTACATCCAAAAGACGGAGTCGAGGGCTTCTGAGGCAGGCGGAAGGTGCCTGTTGCATCCAAAGATAAGGATGCTTGAGCCTCGTCTCCGTTATTCCGGAAGAGCCGTAGATCGGAATGGCGGTGCAAGGCTCTCTCTTCCTGCAAAGTGGGGTTTCCCCACTTTGATCGTGTCGAAAGCTGCTCCTTTAGCCATGGTTTCGATCACGGTCTTCCTTCGGCTTTGGAGGCTCTTTCGAAGCCTCCCCTGGCCACAGCATTTGCGGTGCTCTTCTCTTCCTTGGTTCCAGCCAGAGGGTTAAATGCTTTGTGTCGAAGCATTTATCGGGCGAGCCTGGTTGGAAGAGCGGCACATAACTGGGCTCTGCTCGGCCAGGTGAGCCTGGCTGGAAGAATTTGGCTGAAGGGATGCACATAACTGAGGTGCTGAAGAGATGATGGGATGCGCCTGGATGGAGGCGCATGATATCTGCTGCGCCTCACTGGTGGCGCATAGTGATGCTGCGCCTATCTGGAGACGCATGGTGGCCTTTGCGCTTATCTGAAGGCGCATGATGGCCGCTGGCTGTAGACTTTAGGCTCTTTCCTTTGTAGGAATTCTCCTTTGTATAACCTTTTCTAGACATGTAATAGACTTTTATATATAAATAAAAAGTCCTTCTTCAAATGTCTATAATTATTGACTTTGCTGTGAAGTTCTTCATCTGAGTTCTGGCGCATGTAGTGTCTGGCGCATGGGCTTTCTGGTTGTGAAATTCCATGCTTCTACAAGACCCCCTTCAAAGTTTTCAAAACTTTTGAGTAAGTTTTGGAATACTTTGAATAAGAAGCATGGAGGTCAGGGCGCATGATTTCTGGGCGCATGCCTGTTCGGGCGCATGCTCTTCTCAGTTAATGATGATGGTGCCTCGGTAACCGAAAAGATTTAATGATGATCTTTTGGTTTTATTTGCTGCTATCCTTGCACGGAACCCGAGGCGACGGCTGAGATCACACGTCATCTGTTCGCGCGTGCGACCATGCCCTATAAATAGGTAAGAGTCGGAGAGAGAAAGAGTTCTTCTTCTCTGTGCCTCTGCTTCTTTAGAGTTTCTTCTTCAAAACCCTAACTTCTTCTTCTTCGAGAGAATGGCTCCCAAGACTCCTCGCGGCGCTGCCGGCAAGGGGAAGGAGAAAGCGAAAGAGTCCGCGGATGAGGATGTACCTATCACTCTTGCGCCTCTTGCCGACGTTCGTCCTGAGGTGACAGGTGGGTTTCGTCTCTGCTTTGGGCTCTGTGCCCTAACTGCCGACGCGTATAGACTTCGGTCTTTAATGATACGCCGAGGTTCTATCTTGCCGACGTGCATAGGTTTATACCTTTATCATGCACCGAGGTTTTAATGGCTGACGCGCATGGGTTCTATTCCCTGAAGATGCGCCGAAGCCTTTGTTGACGCGCATGGGCTCACGCTCTGATAATGCGCCGAAGCTCCAATGCCAACGCGCATGGGCTTACGCCCTGATGATGCGCCGAGACATGCTGACGCGCATGGGCCTATGTCCTGATGATGCGCCGAAGCAGATGCGCATGGGTTCTTGACATATTTTGTCTTTTTGCCTGACTTCCACTTTTGTCGTGCCAGTGTCGATGACGATCCCTTTGTTGAATGAGGTCCTCCTGGACGCTTCTCTTTGCCAGATGGGAGTTGATTTCGATGAGGCGGTGATCAACCCTGCGAAGGATGCTATCTTTCAGGACCAACCTCGTGAGAGGATGCTACAAATCCAAGTCCAGTTGTCGCTTTTCCTCCAGAGTATGATGGAGAGCGGTAAACTGAAGTCTGCTGATTCTGAAGGTGTGACCTTCTTAAAACCAGCCTTTCTGTTTGGCGACCGATTAGTCTCTTCCGAGGCGAAGATATTGAAGATCAGAGAAGACTGGTTCTTTGCTGCTAAGGGCATGATGTTATACATGCGGCAGGTTGACCGCCAGTTGCCATTGACAGCCTTTTATCGTCTAGCTTCGAAGAGAAGGATGGGTTGGGAACTTACGCCTTCTCAAGGGGGTGCCTTAGGGGGCTCCCTTTCGATTGACACCACCTCGAACCAGCGAGACACCTTGACTGCTTCACGAACCGGTTCTTCGTTCAGTTACCGAGCTTTGCGTCCCGGGAGCATCTATAGTGAAGTCCCAAATGACACGTTTCCCTTCAGTGCCCCGACTTTTGCAAATCGGATGCTGACGTCGAAGGTCACGTATCCGACAGCTGGTTTTAGAGTCGAAGGTTGGTGTCACTATATCCCAAAGTGGGACGAGTTGACTTCCTGGGTGCTTTCCAGGTTCAAAGTTGAGCTTAAAGAGATAGGGCTGACTGCCGCCATTCAGGCTACTCAGGCAGGCGTGGACCTCAATAAGCCGATGTTCCTTGCGCTATTGGAGCTTTTCAACACCCAGACTGGTAGCTTCTTTACTCCAGTGGGGGAGTTGGGATTGGCCCTTCATGAGATGTACGAAGTGTCCAAGCTTCCTTGGGGCTCGGAACCATACGAGGAATATTTCCCATCGAATGAAGAGATCCAGGTCTTGGAAGATAAGGACCCGGAGATGATGGCCGTTTTCAAGGAGGTGACGAGCCATCATTATCTGATGCACCGGAGGGACAAGGGTAAGACCCAACCTCACGTGACTGCTTGGAGGGACTATGTTTTCAGACAGGATTTGGCGGATCCTTCGAGGATCCGGTTTGCGACTCCGCAGGGCTTGACACCCGCAGAAGTGAGTTCTGAAATAACCCGGCTGGACGAGAGGACCCCACATTCAAATGAGAGCGGAAAGAACACGTACAGCTGTTTCTGGCACTGCGGGCACCGGATGTCATCTAAGGCAGTGTTGACGGCCTACTTGATGATATGGCTCCGGGATTGCATATTTGCAGGGGGATCCGGTGCTGTTGAGAGGGTACATCGGAATCTCATTTTGCCTGCAGTGAAGTTGGCCTTTGGATGACCTCTGGCTCTCCTCCCCGCGATGGTGTGCAACCTGCTGTGCGGTTTGAGGTCTTTCGCTGATGATGTGATCCATGAGAAAGGTAATAATGACAACTTTTCCCGGGCCGAGCTGTCTTTCCATTATCTCATGGGTTGGCTGATCTTACATTATCCGAATGTGATAAGTCCTGGTCCTGAGGAGGACCATGTTGAAGGAGATGCCTTCATTCGCCGCTTCTACAAGAGGAAGTGGTCTTACACTGGCGTCCCTGTTTGTAGGAGGGTTTTGTCCTTCCTTCAGGGGTGGGAAATTGTGAAGGTTGGCCCGATCTTCAAGAATTTCGAGGCCGACCAGGATTTGGTTGATTCTGGCGAGGATGCGGTTACTTTGCCGAAATGGAGTTTTCGTTGGTTGCAGAGTATCCGGCCTTCGCATCTGGTTTACCGTAATCAGAACAGGTGTTATCTGGAACCATACTTGCCAAGCCGATTTGCTCGTCAATTTGGCTACACTCAGCTAATGCTGCGGAATCCCAGTAGCAGTCTAGGCTTCATCGGGAGTTTGCTGGATGGAGCCCGGGGCTGGCAGTATTATAACGCTGGATGCACTAGCGTTAAGTTTACCACACCAGTTCGCAATCCTCGGCCGCCGATCTTATATCCGGCCGCCAAGCTGTATTGTACTATGAATACTATGTCTCCTGGTTATGACAGGGAGACTAGTTTCATCATTGGAACCCAGTTGGAGGCAACAGCGAATATGTTGGTGGCGGCTCGGTCATATCGTCCGCCAGAATTGGCGGGGTATCGGGCTGCTGCTATGGCACCAGCGAGAGACCCGTCTGTCGGAAAAAGGCGAGCTGACCCAGAAGCTGGTTCTTCCGTACTGAAAAGGTCGAGAAGGACGTCGACCCCGAAGATTACGGAAACGCCACTTGTAACGCCAACGGGCTTAGCCCCCGCTGAGGTAAGGAGTGCTTCATAATTCCAATTTTTTTTTATGTCATTGTGGCGACTTATGCTCTTCTTCTTGTAGGGATTGAAGAAGAAGTCTCGTGCTTCGAAATCGGGCACCAGTAAGCCGAAGGAGGTGGCAGGCTCTTCTGAGGAGCGCATTCCACCAACGATGTTGTCTCCTGTGGAGGAGGGTCCCGAAGATGTTCCCGCGGAGGTTTTAGTATCTCCTGACTTTGAAGTCGCGACAACTTCTGGGATAGTACCATCTGCCGTGGAGGCCTTGGATGCTGAGGGTCCTACCGACTCGAGGCATCCTGATGATGAAGTGGATTGGAGTTCGTCGCCTTCTGGTGACGTCCCTCCAGCGTTGCAAGGGTCCGTTGCGGGGGCAGCAGAAGCAGTGGGGATAGAGGAGAGGGTTGATTCCCCTCCTGGTCATGATGAAGGGAGGTCGGCTGAATCATTGCCGAATCCTTCCTTGGCTTCACCATGGACATAGAGATGGCTACCGATCAGGCGGGTAGCGACAGATTCTGTCCCTGTAGAGGGACTTGAGAAGAATGAGACTCTTCTGCCGGTCTTGTCTCCTGGGGCTGGCCAAGAGATAAATGTTGACCTCCCCGTTTTGCCGGGGGAGGTGGCTGATGCTGATAGAATGTCGGGGGAAGAGGTAGCCGTTGACGTCGGTGATTTCTCCAGTCTTGAGAAGGGTAAGGGTGTGGAACCCTCTGTTGCTCCTTCCACTTGGGGTACTATCACGACGCATATGCCTGCTCCTTCTGTTCCTTTGACTCCTCGGGCCAGCAGTCTGGGCCCTGTTGATGAAGAGCCTATTGCTGCCGAGATTCAAACCTCTCAGATCGAGGTCGGCGGATCTTCCTCCGGTCCGCAAACTGTAGTAGCTCCCTCAACTCCTGCTATGACGCCGCAGGTGCTGGCGGAAGCCGACGGGTATATGAAATTTCTCGTCGAGGGAGTGTACAAAATGCTGGAGAAAGGTGTATCTGCAGTGGTAGATGCCAAGGGGAGCTTTGCGGCGGCAAAAGCTTTGGCAATGCCTTGTATCGAGCTGATCCGCATTCACCAGGGCCATGACCATATGGCCGAAATTCTGGAGGTTTCGGTGATGGAGCTGGACGAGCGGCTCGCGGAACTGCAGCGCATCCAACGAAATGACCTCTCGGTCTTGGTAGATACAGAGATAGGAAAGTCGATGGCTGAGATCGAGGCTTCCCATCGAGCCGAGGTGAGCAGTTGGGAGCGTGAAGTGGCTGGGACTGAGGCTGCGGCGGAGCAGCTGTCTCAATCTATGAAGAAGGCGACGGAAGAAGCGAGCTGCGGTGGATGCTAACATCGCAGAAGTTGATGCTCAGATGCGCCGTCTTGAAGACTAGCGGGCCCAACTTCAACTAGAGGCTGAGCGTGTCCTGGCTGAACACGTGGCATTCAAACGGGAGGAAACGACTCTTACTCAGCGGACCCTTGCTTTGGCTCAACAGCGACGACAGCTTGATGAGAAGTATGAGAGTAAAACTTCTGCTGAGGCTGTCGGGTTAATGCGTCAAGAAGCCGAGCTGCGAGTCCAGGCGACTGTGGAAACTCGCACTGCCGACCTGAGACGTCGAGTCAGAGAACTCTCATCCCACCCTGGGGAGGATCGGGGATTGTAGCTTCTCTTCTTTTTTATGTGTTTTTGCAACTCTTGCTGGAGAAATAGCGTATTTCTGTATTCCCTTTTTAAAAATAAAGAAATACACTATCTCTTTGATGTGTTCATTTTAATTTCATGAACTTGATGATTTATGTGGACCTATTATCTTTTGCGCACCTTGGTTTTTAGGTACAGATAATAAGTATAAAGGAACCAACATGTTTGCTCAGAGGTAATGTGGACATGGCAATCATTAGGTTCAAATGATAGAATCTTCCTACTCAGAGGTGTTTATGGACGTGGTAGGAATGATCCTGTGGGATACGCTGAACAACTCAGAGGTAATGTGGACGTGGAAGTTCTGCGATCAATGTACGACAACGTAGGAGTTGTTTGTACGGGATGTTTACTCAGAGGTATTGTGGACGTGGTAAACATGAAGGATAGCTTAAGCTCACGAAGTGTAAGGTTCCGCTTTGTAGGATGTAGAGAGACAACTCAGAGGTAATGTGGACGTGGTTATCTTTCTACGGAAGGATGCCACGGAACAGCTGGGTTCCGGAAGCGATTGATTTTGTGAAAAGAGGTTATTTGGGGAAATACATGTCTTGGAGGATGTCAAGAGTAGTACTTCTTTAGGAACTTGCCGTTGATGGGCATCATGAACAAGTCCCCATTGGGTTTGGCGAGCCGGTAAGCACCGTTTGAGTATACCGTCTCGATGATGAAGGGTCCTTCCCATTTGGGCTCGAACTTCCCTGGTGTCTTGTGAGTTAACACCATTGGCCTTCTGACTGCTAAAAACCAGGTCGCCAACTTGGAAGTTCTGCTTGGACCTTCTTGTTGAAAGCCTGTGATATACGGGCTTGGTAAAGTTCGATGCGTTGTTGAGCTAGGAGAGCTTTTCGTCAAGTGCCTCCAATTCCCGCAGACGACGACGTTGATTGTCTTCTTCTGTGAGATCGTTTGTGATGGCCACGCGGAGCGAAGGT